>BPTQ01000004.1:185668697-186174592 GCA_019973895.1 Chrysanthemum seticuspe
GGACAAGTTCATATGGTGTTTTTCCATGAATAGTGTGAATCAGGGAACGATTTTGTGTGTAGCATGCAGTGGCAATAGCTTCAGCCCAGAGAAACATTGGAACCTTTGAGTAGATCAGCATTGTTCTAGCAGCTTCAACAAGAGTACGATTTCGTCTTTCAACTACACCGTTCTGTTGAGGGGTTCGTGGAACACTTCTTTGATGGCTGATTCCAATGCTTTCATAGAATTCACTAAGTTGTTTGTTGACAAACTCAGTTCCATTGTCTGTTCTGATAATTCTGACAGTTTTGTTGAGTCGAACCTGCAGCTGTTTGATGAGTTTGATGATGATATCAGGTGTTTCATCCTTTGTCCTTAAGAACTTGACCCAGGTGAATCTAGAGTAATCATCAACTACAACTAACACATATTTCTTCCCAAAGATATTCTGCACCCTCATTGGTCTACATAGATCCATATGAATCATATGAAGAACTTCTGTGACAGAGTTAGTAGGTTTGGATTTATGGGCAAACATCTTGCTTTTTCCCAATTGACATGCTGAACAAAGATGATCCTTTTCATACTTTAGTCTAGGTAGACCTACAACTAAGTCCTTTCTGGAAAGATCGTTGATGGTGCCGAAGTTCAAGTGATTGAGACGACGATGCCATAGCCATGACTTTGTTTTTGAAGCCTTAGATAACAAGCAGATTGGAGATGCCCTCATCATGTCATCGATCGAGATGGTGTAAAGGTTTGAGCCACGAGTTCCTTTCAACAGTTTCTTACCGTTAAGATCTCTAACAAAGCAGGTATGTTTTCTGAAGGCTACTTCTAGATCAGAATTACAGAATTGACCAACAGAGAACAGATTATGACCTAAACCTTCCACATAATACACTCTCGAGATGACGTTATTACCAACAACATAATCTCCATAACCCATTATAGCACCGAAATGATCATTACCAAATCTAACAGTCCCGATGAATTTGCTCACGAAGTTCATGAGCCGCGACCGGTCTCCAGTCATATGCTTGGAACAGCCTGAGTCCAGGTACCACAGAACGATTTGAACGATCTGCAGTTGAACACAGACAAGAATGGATAACTGGATAATTGGGATCCCCATGTAAGAATGGGTTCCATTTGGTTAGTAGCAACAGTTGGAACACCCACATCAGAAATAGAAGCATTCATATCAGACAGTGAGGTAATGGAATCATTGTGAGTAGATGCAATACTAGTGTCTGTATTAGTCCTGTTTACAGTGTGACCACTTCTTAAGGGAATAGTTCTACCAGTAGGCATCCATTTTCTAGTGGGCATTATCTGATTGGTCTTATGACCAACAGGTATCCAATAAGAACCTATTCTGCTGAATGTTCTTCCTGTGGGTTTCCATTGTTTTCTAACTTTCTTTCGCTTTTGCCTTTTAGCCTTTTTAGCATGAATTTTAGCATTAACAATATTAACTGGACAATTAACATCTTTAGGCAAAACATTGACATCACATCCATGATTAGAAACAGAATTCAAGCAAACATCAGTACAAGTTTTGCAAATAGTATCAGAATTCGAATTAATTACAGTATGCTTATGGCAAATACTAGAATCAACACGATTCATTTTATTCGATTCAAACTTAAGGTTCCTAGATTGTACTTCTACTCTCTTCCAGTGCACATTCTTAGCTTGAGAGGTCCTATCATTCCTTGTATTGTCTTGAGACTTTGACCTGCTCCCTTTAATGTCACTGATTACTCCTGTAGAGGGAATGGGAACATTAGTTTGTTTTACTACTCTTTGCACCACCTGTTTAGATGTGCTGGGATCTGAACTACATGCAGGTGCACTACGGTTCACTTTCATGAAGCTAGATGTACTGAGATTAGTACTCCTAGAAGGCACATTTGAGTTCTCTTTCCTAGCATTGACAGATCTAGAATCTGAACTACTCAAGGGTACACTACGGCTCTCATTAAAAACATTGGGAGTAGAGTGCATATCATATTTGGCCTTAGGCATTGAGCATGGAATCAAAGGGTTAACTCTCTCACCTAATGTCTTTGGGCATATAGTGATCAAGCATTCTAAGATTTCTTGAGATCGTTTGGCATATGAGCATGCATGACCAATTGCATGATCATGAGGTTTCTCTAGTTTATCCTCTTCAACAATCTCACGCAGGCATTCTAAGCAATCCTTAAGGGATGAGAAATATGTTTGAATGGCAAGTTTGTTGTTCCTTAGGTGAGGGGGGACATATGTCACAGATAAAGCATATTTATTACCAGAGTGGACCTTTGATACAACATTTTCCTCATTGATCATTGGCATTTTCCCTTTTACCTGACTCTTCAGATTCTCAATTTCCTTTTGCAATGAAGTTATTTGTTCGTTGTTTTTGTTACGAGTGACTTTAATTGATTCAAACAACTCATTGAAATGACGTTTAACCTTTTCATTTTCTTCTAGAAAACTTTCGTTTTCCTTTTGTAAAGCATTTACTAGGTTTTGAAGATGAAACGTTTGAGAATTCTGAGAATCTAAAGAAGGAGGCATTTGGGAGCCTGTCATATTGTTCGTTTGACCCTTTAATTGAGAGATTTGGGCTTTCAACTTTCTGATCGTGTTACACTGAGCATGAATCTGTTCATCTCGTTTGTTAATTTGAAAAACTGCATCAAACTCTGGAGCATCTGAAGATGTCTTGATATTTGAAGTTTTGACATTTTCTTTGAGATGTTGATATTTTAGTTGTAGATTAAAATACTCAACTTCTAGTTTAGAAAAGTGTTTAACCAAATTATCATGATCATCCAGTTCAATTTTCTCATTTAGTTTAGAATTAGTTTTTTCAAGCTCAATGACACGATCATGGGAGACTTTCAGGGCCACAGATAGTTCATGAAATTTGGAAGCATTAATAGAGCAATTTGAAGCAGTGAAAAAGACATCTTGAGCAACACATTCAGTAATAAGATTCTCATTCAATGTATGCAGGTTGTTCCTCTCAATCTCATTATATTTTAGTGCACGCTCATAGTCACTAATTTCAACTATTATTGCATCAAATTCCTTTTCCATTCCCTTAATATCTGTTTCTATCCCCTTTTTAAGACTCTCAAAGTGATCTTTTAGAAGTTTAAAGAAAGGCATGACCTCAGTTAAATAACATTCTTTCATTTGTTCAAAACCCCTTTCTCCTTCAGTTATGCCAGTGGGTGTGATCCTTTTCTTGCAAGTTTTCTCAAAATCAACAAATAGTTGAAAAATAACGTATTGGCTAATTAAGGTCTTGCTTTTAGTGGCAATTGTTCTAGGAACAAGATGCATTGGTGTGTTAGGAGGATACACAGTAGCTCTAGGCATTTTCCAAAGGGGCGGGTTTGTTACTGCAATATTTTCAGCTTTCTGCTTATCTAAATCCATTTTCCAGAAGACTTGTTCGGGAGTCAACAATGTCTGAGTCTTAAACTTGTTCAAGGAAATCCAGTTTTCCTTCTTGTAGTCATGGGGAGTGATAATTACTTTCTTCTCTTTGCACTTAGGATCATTTAGTTTCTTATTCATCTTCTCCCTAGTTACTTCATCTAATTTCTTGTCATCCTCAGTGCACTCAATGCAACTAGGTTTTTGTCTAGGTTTAAGAATCTCATTTCCATCATAGATAACACTTTGAGCTGCTTTTGCTATCTTTCCATACTCAGGGTTGGGTTTATCTATAATGGGAACACTATGTTTATTGCTTAGAACTCTATGCTTAGTGATCATGTGAGCAGTCTGAATGGTGTTTCCTTGCATGTACAACTTGTTTTCAAGTTTGTTTTTCAAAGTTTTCAGATTAGAAAAATCTCTCAAGAGCTTTGATTCTTTTGCATTAAATTCTTGCTTAAGCATTTTCACATTTTCTTGAAGTTCTTGTTTTTGCTTAGCTGTTTTAGAAAGTTTTTCTTGCAAAGAATTTAATTCTTGTTTCAATACTTCTTCTCTAAAATTACTTTTTCTAATTACTGTACGCACTTGGTCATCCATTTCCTGCTCACGAGTGGTCAACTCAAATTTAGCGCGTTGTTCATAAATAGCAACACGTTCTTTATAGGCATTTAGTTCAGAAACTATGGAATCATCAGGAGCACATGCAGTGTATTCATCAAAGACATAGTCATTGTTGACTGCAGAAGATGTATCACTTGGTACAACTTCACTTTCACTTTGTTTCACGTATTGATCGTATGGGACAATATTGATATTACCCATATTTTCAACATTTGATTCAATAGTTTCAGTTGGTTGTACTTTGTCATGCATCTGTTGCACATCAGCATCATCGTATAGCTTTAATACCTCTGAGATGAGTTTGTCCTTGGATGGGCCAGCTTGTGGTGAAGAAGAGATCTTGGGAGAAACCATTGGAGAGATGCTAGCCATAAAGATTGTGTGTGCAGTAGGTCCATCATCTACATCAGAGTCGTATGCATCACAGTCAGCGACTTGAAAGGCGTTTTGATGATTGTGACCTATCTCCTGAATAGGCTGCTCATCCACATCTGCATCATAGGTCTTGGCATTACCCTCAGCAAGAAACAGCAATTCCTCTTCATCCAACGCAGCACCATTGTCCTGAGCTTGTGCCAGTAACATCTTATCTCTGAAGTAATCAGCATTCTATGGACGCTTTGGAGATGTGCAGTTCCTTGCAATGTGTCCCTCACCACCACAGTTATAGCATTTGATCGGCTTAGCTTGACCTTGGTTACCATTCCTTCCTCGATTCTGATTGCCCACATATCCTCTACCAGCACCACCCCTTCCCTGATCATACTGTCTTTCCTGAACTGGTTGCACCACAATCCTTCCATCTTTAACAGTGGCTTGATTATGTGGGTTAGATGCAGTTCTGAGGTTGTTGTTGGTTTGTGGGAGAGAATTCATGTTTTGACTAATGAGTAGAGCTAGTTGATTAATGATGTTACCCACGCGTGCATCAGCATCAGCTTGTTTGAACATAGGATCAGGAATGAGTTTGTGATTACCATTACCCAAGGGTATGACTTGTGATGCTTTGGTTGTGATTCCAATGTTTGAGTAGAAAGCTGTTGAGTCATTAGACGAACTTGTCTCTCCCTGGTTGGTTTTGAACTGATTGAGAATCAATTTTTCAAACATGGCATGTCTCTCATTCTGAAGGAGGAAGGCATAGAGTTTCTCATAGTTTGTATTCTTCAATCCTTTAGTGAGCTTCACAGCTGTGACAAACTTGTGCCATTCGGGATTCATGTTGTTCACAAACTTTGAATTGAGCTGAATGTTAGGCATAGTCATTCTGATGTTCCTCATGTCATTCACTAACTTATGAAATCTCACATAGTACTCATAGACACTCTCATCTGGTTTCATCTTGAAGTGCTCAAATTCGTCATAGAGTTGGGATTCTCTGTCTTCCACAGTTAGTTCTGAACCTGAGAGAAGCATCTTAACATTATCCCAAACTGACTTTGCTTCAGTGTTATGATTGATCAGCTTGTAGATGTCTTTAGGAAGACCTTGAAGAACAATGTTTGAAGCCCTGATATCTGCATCAAATCTCTTTTTCTCCTTATCATCAAGCTCATCATACATCTTAGGTCTGTCCATACCGTAAATAGGAGTACCATCTTCATTAGTATCAAGTATGTCTCTAGTCGTTTCAACTCGATATGGTCCTTCATCAATGGATTTGAGAATATTGACACCATTTTCCTTTCCAAGGCAATACAGTCTGATTCGTTGAGCCCAAGAGTCGTAATCAGTTCTGTCAAGCATGGGTGGACGAGTATCTGAACCAGTTGCTTGTACATCCTCGGCAACAGTGGAGATGACAGTAGGGACGTTGGTAGACATGTTAACAGATTATACGGGATTTTATAACTCAATGATTAAACCGGGAAATAGATTCTTTCACGGGATTTTACTAAATCAAGAGAAAACCGTAAACAATCACTCAAGTCGCTAGATGATAAAGCTCTAAGTCGCTAGGAGCTAATTCGCTAGACAGCCAGGTCGCTAGAGTCCCAAGTCGCTAACAGAACAGCAAGTCGCTAAGTAGTAACTCGCTACGAACCAAGTCGCTAACCAAATTTTGGCAGCAATTCGCTACTCAAGTCGCCAACAATGCAAGTCGCTAAAGAGCAACTCGCTACAGACCAAATCGCTACCACAAGTCGCTACCCGTAGTGGAGAGTCCACTACTTGTACTTTAAGTCGCTAGATCTAACTCGCTAGATTTAACACTGTAACTCGCTACAATTTAGTGAGGCAAGTCGCTACAAAGAAAACTTATCCGTGAACTAACTCGCTACCATGAAAAACCATATAAACATCACTTTTCAATCCAAAAACAACCCAACCAAGATGATTCAAGCTTACCAAATGAAAACCTAAACACTTTTGATGATTCTAAACATAAAAGTACCAACAAAATTCAACCTTTAACACACGAAATCAACCAAATGATGCAAAAACCACTAAACCTTTTCAAACTCAAAGACCACCTAAAAACCACTATAAATCCAAAGATGTGCAAGATATGATCAAACCATGGCTCTTGATACCAATTGTTAGATATTAACTTTTCACATACACATCAAACCATAACACAAAGTAGCATATAGATGGAATTCTAGAGAGAGAAAGTTAGAGGTTTAGGGAACTTAGTGAGAGAAAGTGGAAGATATTATTATTAGCTCCAACTCTCTACCTTGGAAGGTAGAGAGTATTTATAGTCTTACATAACTTGCCACACTTTGGGCTATGGATCAGGCATACAGTGGGTAAAGACCCGTCCGTCCTCCACGGTGTTACTTAACTAAATTACTACTTAACTTAAAAGAACTACGACTACAAGCTTTCTAACGATTACATATACTTGAGGTGACCGACTCTTTAATACCGGGAATTTCTAATTCCTAACAAAGTCTATGTAACAGGTTTAAGCAACTGACGGAAATATTCAACATGTAATGAAACACGAGTCAACAATTAATCCAATGCTTCCAAAAATATATAACGGTTGACATTGAAGTCAAACATAATAAATATGTGTTCATTTGAAACACTTTTGACTTTGAGGTTAAAAAAGTCATTTTTGATGCAAAATTGACATGAACTATTGGCAATGGCAATATATGGTACGGGTCGATTTGGTTGTACTTTATCTCAAATGCGCCAAATTAAAAACGTGCCAAACCTTGCAAAATTGATTATTAAAGTATATATTCTCTTAGCTTGTATTTGAAGATTGAGACTATTGTTCTAACACTCTTAATTTATTAATTACTTTAATAAGAAAGATAAGTACTGGAGGCCCAACTCGATTTATTTCACATACCCAACCGCCTAACCGAATCATCTTTCCACCTCTATGATCTATGTTTTACATTGAGAAATTAGATTTTGTTATTTCTTTGTAGCTCTACACAAGATGGGAAACAAATCTATATCATACTCCATAGAACTATATCTTTATCAATTTTGTACAGTAAGCACACTGGTTTGACCAACAAAAATCTAGGGGTGTGCCTTTTTACCAAAAAACTGGCTAATGATAGTAGCAAAAAACAATTACCTGACAAACTTTAATCAAATTGTAATAAGCAATTATCTCAACACTCATTTTAGTTTTACCAACTTCTTTCACAGTTCTACTTCTCTTTTCCACCTCTATGATCTATGTTTTACATTGAGAAATTAGACTGAAGTTCAGGAATTTGATCTACATGTAGAATCTCAAGCTGCAAAAATTCGACCAAAAAATCAAGGAGAAATAGATGACGTAAAAGAGATACTGAGATGAGGCAGAGTCCGCAAAGATGGTATTGTTACACTCTTTATGCATAATGTTTTTGTTGTTGTGATACTTCAACACAATACATTTATTTTACATGTGGTCGATATAAATGTGCAGATGGAGGAAGAGAAAGCATTGAAACATCTAAGAAGGACTTTGGTGCCTCATGCAAGACCGGTGCCATCGGTTTGTTTCAGTTTTATAGTTGTGATATGAAGGTGAATATATCTTCTTCTTCTGTTCATTTGTTTCAGTTTATAGTTGTGATCGTCTTTTAATCCTAGGCAATATGTTTGGTTGTTTGTCAAGTTTTTTGCTCACTTAGATTCAGTAGTTATAATGATGCAAAATGGATGGTGGTCCCTTCTCAGGAATATCGCAAACTAAATGTCCAAGACTTTTCTCAAATTGTCAAAGGGAAGAAAGTTGTGCTAATGGGCTATTAAATATGCCATTGATCGTGCTGTTAAATGTGTTGCAGCTAATCAAGGTACACACTTACATACCAACATATAAGTAATTCAATATAACTCTTTCATTGATTTCAAAAGTTGGATTATTTATTTATGTTATAAGAAAAGGAGCGGCTTATAATAGTAACTTGTAAGTCCACTCTTGTGTTCCATCTTAGGCAAGATACAATGTAGACACTATTCAAACATAGAGGTTAGTCTCATTTGTAGCATGATGATGATATCTATTTATTAGTTTTGGTGTTAGGTGTTTTAGCTTTATATATGGGTTTAAATTTTTTACCAACTTATATAAATATTGTTAAAACATCGGTTTGGACACTCATGATACATGAACTTCGTAACTGCGCTTGAGTTGATCATTAGTAGTTTAATAATAGCAATGGTATTTGTTTGGTGAAATCAATATTAAATACATGAACTAATAGTTAGTTTTAAATTGTATTTGGTAAATACTTATTTGTTACGTGCTTCTCAAGTTTGTTTTGACCATCATTACCATATAATCATGGTTTTAATAAATTAATTAGATATGCTCTTAGTCTAAACCCCACTCAGTTGTCGGGTTTGATTAGTGTTTTCCGCTCTTCTATGCTTTTAAATGGTGTTAATTATCAAGGATATTGATGCAAATGCAATAAAATAAGTTAGACAGCTGGTGGCGCGTGCCGTTATTCTACTTTATTTAGGTATATTGCAAACTCCGAGAACGAATTTGTATGAGATAATATGTTTATATGTGACTCAATTTTATAACGGTGTAAGTTTATGTTCATTGCAATTCTGAATCAGGTAATGATATGGTGGAAATAATCTCTCATGATGGTGGTGTGCCATTCGAATTATTTTTGCACCATAGTGCTTAACCTTCGTTATTTTAGCCAAAGACTATCCTACACTCATGTATGTTGTATCTATTGACAACCCATATTCAAATTACATGTCAATGGTTTATATGACACCCACAACAACCAGTAGCTTTCATTTATGCTATTTTAAATGATTTAGACTACTACAAGATCTGTAGTATGCGATGTTTTGGTTACACCTTTCTTTCGTTTTCACAAATTTTTTTGTGAATAATTTAGTGTACCATTTATGTAGGACCAGTCATGTTTAAAACTTCATTCAAAATTACAAAATCACTTGGATGAATTTTCCGAAGATGGAGGCTGTGACTACTTGACTCAAGGCACAAACATTCAGGTAACAAGCTGAACATATAACTAAAGTTGTGCATTTCATATGCAAAAGGTATCATTTTTTAACTTAGGAGAATGATCGTTTGGCTTTCTCGATATTCGGGTCGGACACTAAATAAGTTGTGTAGTAAATTGGATAAGCACCAAGTTAGGTTATTCTTACTATCATTGGAAGTATATGGGGGTTTCATAGTTGAACATATGTATTTAGTTAAGTATGTTCATCTTAGGAAGCATTAAACATGTCATTTCTTTTTCTATGTTGCTTCTTTTGCACTCTTTTTAGGTCTTCGACTCATTCATTTTATGTTAAATGGGACATGTAACAAAGATACAGTTGCAAGTCTATTGACGCCCTTAATGGAAGTGGTGCATACAACTATGGCATGAGAATATGTTTATGTACAAATTAATATGGATAAAGTACAAGTGTGCAAGTGTCCAAAGAATTTTGCTAAAGTACAAGTGTTCAAAGAATTTTTATTTCGTATATGAATAAGTACCATGTAATTTATTTGTTCTCATACTTTTTTTCAATGATCTTTTTACATATAATACATGAACACTCTTTTTATTGTTCCCAACTTTTTGGCTTAAGATATTTTATGTTATTCGGTATTTATTTACGTCCGGTTTTGTCAAGTAATATCATGAAGCGAACCCGCCCATTGGGCGGGTCATGAAGCTAGTATATATATATATATAGGATAAAGATCAAATAAAAAGACAAATATCCGCAAAAAGATAAAAAGATTTTTTTTTCAAAAAAAGTTCTCGAAAAATTCCCAAAAAATTCCCAAAAAATTCCACAAGATCAGGTTTGATGGTGCATGAAAGAGTTGTAAAATTTTTTTCTTCTAAAAGTGGATATTTTTTTCGAAAAAATTTATGAAAAAATACGTTTGCGCATTAAATCGTTTTTTTGTGTATCAAAAATTGGTTTTTGCACCCAACTTCTTTTGACTTTTTTAATCAAAATAACATTGCGCATCCATCTAAAACAAGTTGAAAATTTTGTGCATCAAAATTCGTTTTTTGTGCATTAAAAAAAAACGTATCAAAACTCAAAATTATAAAAAATGTTTTCACACAAGTTTTATGCACCAATATACCCGATATAGTGGAATTTTCGGAGAATTAAAAAAAAATCTTTTTATTCTTTTTACGGATATTTGTCTTTTTATTTTAACTTTACCATATATATATATATATATATATATATATATATATATATATATATATATATATATATATATATATATACTAGATTTCAAAGGCCGCCCAATGGGCGGGCATGACTTATAATTATTGCTAACATATTTTTCTTTATCGTAAGAAGGTTGTTAAGAAATGTTTTGAAAGTGGGCTTTTTTCTGAAATGGTAATTGTTAAATTCCTTTACTAAATAGAGTCATACTTTGTTTTTAGAACAATTTCATCGACAGTTTCTATGAAAATAAGACTTCATTGCTTGAAAAATATTGTTTTTCTATCTACATGCTTTAAGATGGAAAGATTATTAGTTAGATAAAGTGTTAATAATAGTGTCTATATATAAGAGGTTTTGTTCATCAATACTCCATGTTACGTGATAATGTCCCCTACCAAATACTCCATGTTAAATAAAGTGTTAATCCTTTGTTTTTTCACTTTGTATGTCTATACAGTGTATTGCACATTCTTCCTTGCTTGAAAAATATTGTGTTTCTATATACATGCTTTAAAATGAGAAGAGTATTAGTAAGATAAAGTGATAATAATAGTGTCTATATATAAGAGGCTTTGTGCATCAATATTCCGTATTATGTGATAATGTCCCGTACCAAATAGGTTTGTTTTTAAGTCGTGTTATAAGCATGTGAGATGAATTTAGTGAGATCAACTTGTGTGGTTTATATATTGTGAGATAGTTAGTTGTCGTTCTAAAAGAATAAGATAAATAACAATGTCTATAAATAACTAACATGATCGATGTATTTGTCATATTTAATTGGAGAATCCAATTATATCAATGAAGGCTCATGTCATTTAATAAACATAATTCCAATATTACAGCTATATAAGAGTAAATTTGCATCACTAAAAAGATAATAGAAATTGTCTATAGGCAGTTTCGTGAACCGTCGGTTGAACGGGCTATGGTGATTAATAGCATTCCCCGCATCGACTCGATCTTTAAGATGGTTGTAGTTTACCTCCAACAGAGCCTGCGAGTGAAAGAAAGCTATGAAACAAACATTGATCCAACAAAAAAAATTAGAAGTATCACCAGTTATAAGAGAAACCTTCTACCCAATCCTTTTGAAAAACAAAATTACCTGTAATATTGGTATTAGGAATTTCATCACAGTTTAGAGCATAAATGAGTCAAAAACTATTGAAATAAATTAGATAAAGGAAGAAAATAAATCATCAGAATTTGGATAGGAGTTTTGATATAAACTATACTCTCAAAAGATTAAACCTGAAAGATCATTTTACTTGCATATCTGAATTTTTCTATAAATTATTCTTTTTAATCATACATTGAGCAAAGTCATTATCAAAAACTTTGATACTCCGTAGAAAATATACCCTGTCAACCCACTCGAACTATATAAAAAATAAAAATAAATAGCCATTTTCAATTGTAAAATCAACTTTCATACAAATTTTAAAGAGGTAAAAAAGGTTACTTGAAAGAAGAATGAATAGCCTCGTTTTTTTAGGAATATCACCTAGCTTAATTTCTGATTACCTCAGCTACCAATTTAGGTGGACACACCGCCTCTACCATCCAATCTGGCTCAGTTAAATCTTTGTCAATCATTCACACTTTACAGCCTTCCTGTGGTAATGGATTGAACTACAAACGCTTATTAGACTAATAGCACACTCAGTAGCAAAAGTAACATGAAAAGACCTCCCATTTAGTTCCTGAACAAAAAGTAACAAATTAAAACCCGCAATCTTTAAATAGCATTAGAAAGAACAAAAACGATTTCACAATACTGCAATAAAATATATAATGCTTTGTTCACTTTGAGTTGTATAATATCATCAGAAAAAGCGTCAAAGGCTAATTCTTTCTTCATTATTTCATAATCAATCAATTCTAATTTGATCCTCATATCTACCTCGTCGTTTAGACCATAAAAAAAATCACATAACTTGATTCATTTGTTTGCTTCTCATTCATTTGCCTCTATGTTATGGGGTTCACATTCAGGGCTAAAAAGCCGGATGAGCAAAGTTGTGCTTGTACTCACAGTGACCACTCCAATACCTGTCCACCTCAAACGTCGAGGAACTTCACTCTAGGACCTGCGAAAGCAATAGACGAATATAAGTATTATGTTATGCACAATATTAGAATGTAAACTTTGTTGACAGACCTTATCTTTATGCTAACAAAGTCATATGTAATGGTGCTAAAAACATTAGTGCTTCACTTTCTTAAGGCATCCAAAATCTATATCAATGTTATGTTCATCAACCATGTAGTCAATCATTTTCAAAGACATATCCTCGTGGGACCTTCAAAACAACCAATCAAGTAGATACTGAAACAGTGACACAATTCATAGCACACAAACACAAAGAATAAAAGCTCAAAAAGATGATACAAAAAGGTTGGTATCATGCATGAACAGGTGAAGCGTAGCTTAAAGAGAAATTAAAAAAAAAAAAAAAAAAAAAAAAAAAAAAAAAAAAAAAAAAGGGAAACAAATAAAGCAAAATTTGAAAGTTACAAAGGGACTTACTCACGTACGAAAGTCACAACTTTCGATTATCTCGTGGTTGCAGCTGTTCTTAGTAAACTCTTCTATCTTAGATGATAGAGACGCCTCGATGATATCATTAAACTCTTCTATCTTAGATGATAGATTTGTTTATCTATGAGTGAACCCAAGGCTTAAAAATGCCCAAAACAAATACTGTATTAGATGGTTAGAAGCTTTTTTTTTTTTTTGGTGGTTCTTTATGTTCTCTTTGTAAAAACTCATTAATTTTAAATATTTGAAAGATTGAAAAGATTAGTTTCATATCTTGCTACAGGTCTACTGGAGATGAGTTCATCAACAACATAAAATGATTTTAATTTGGCCTCAAGAAAAGCCCAAGAAGCAGGTAAAGTTATCAGTTATTCTATTGTGGTGAAGGTGATATTGACAATATTAATGTGTTTTGTTACATATATTAGTTTCTTTTAAGTGTCGAAATAGATATTCTCAGGAAACATGATAAATATAGAACTACTCATTACTAATATTAAGTGTTTTAGGTAGAAAATATAGCTTATTAAGAAGAATTCCTCATTTGACTACAATATTCAAATGGGGGTCCTTGAGTTTATATGGTGTCCTTGTTGTTCTGGGCACTTTATCTAAGAAGGTTGTTCTGTCCATGTTTCAAAATGATTTTTTGATTAGTTTCTTGATTAGTAATGTGATTGTGATTGTGCAGTGTGGTTGCAAGTGTAATTAGATAAATTCTAAAATGGCTGTTGTGTTGTGTTTTAAACTTTACTCATGTTATAATTGTTTTTTAGGATGATATAGATGCAAGTTCGTCTAGAAAGATCATTTATGCTTTGTTTAAGGTAACTACCCAGACTGGTCAGTTTAGCTCACAGGAAGAAAGCACAATCGATGCCATTGTGAAAGCAAGGTAACATTCACGTCCTTATAGTGACTATATTGGCTCGTTATAATTGTTTTTAGGATGATATAGGTGCATGTTCGTCTAGAAAGATCGTTTATGCTTTGTTATAGTGACTATATTGCGCCCAACACACTACTACAAAAATGGTCTTTTAGACCTCCATATAAAGACCCTTTATGAGTATTCTATTGGTAAATTTACTTAAAATGTCAGCATATCTAAGTTTCTATATGTTATAGTTTTGGTGTTAAAAATCTTATGGGATGATGAGTGGTTTTATATCATCATTTTAGATTTTGAACTTTCTTAGTATATATCTTCATTACTCGTATTAAATTATGCTTCTTATCTTACAAATCCAAGTTGCGATTCTGTAGCAAGGTGTCAAAGTATCAGATATCTTATACAGGTAATAGCTATTTTTTAATATTTTCTTGTTTTGCTTCTCAGTTGAACAACGGGCATAATTAGAAACACATTTGAAGTTGTTTTGTGAAAGCCGAAACTTAGCTTGCCAAAAAGATACAAAGTATGTATTATTTTTGTCACTATAACCTCTAGTATTTAGTCACTTAATGCAAGTAATAAGTAACTATGGTGTGTATACTGTAGACTCTCGAACAATTCAAATTGGCAAAACTGACTCCCATTGAAGCTGGTGGTTGCAGACCACCGTCTCGGTAGGCTTCTTAAATACTTTATAAATTTAGCTAGGGGTGGCAATTTAACCCCATTTACCATGAAAATGAGTTGTTTTTGTTATTCCTAACGGGTCAAATAGGTACATGTACAACTAAAAATGAAGCAGATCAAATAAGCCAATGGGACGCAACCGAACTTTTGTTTTGCCATTGTGTTCCTTTAAGGTAGCCTCAATGGTATACTAATAGGTGTATGTGGACCAGTAATAAATGTTAGTCATTTGACTTAACTGGTATCTCATTATCCGACTTTTCCACCTCTAATATTATGTATCGCTTCCTGTTAGGCAACACTTCCTACATTTTGTCATTAGCAGTGGTCATTATTTACATTTTATTGATTAGTGTTTTGTTGTGCAGCTTGTTTGAAAGTTTGCAACTTAGCAAGTGAAAGTGTGACGCTGCAGCAATACGTGGTCGCATTGTCCCAGTTTCTTAATATTTGGTTTGTAATTCTAATGAATGTTTCTTTGTTTGGTTTGTAATTCTTTAACGATACTGTATGTTTTTTTTATTTGCATATTGTCGAGCGTAAATGTTGGATTCAATAAGCAATCCCAAACAACCTTTTATACGTAGTTTCAATAAGCAATCCAAACAACCCTTTTTATAAGCATTTTTAGTTAGAGAAATGCTTATAGAGAGGGCTGTCTGAGATTTCTTATTTAATCTGCTGCATATGAAGGGCTGTTTGGGATTGATATTTTTTTGAAAATAAGCCGGTCTAAAAGGCTTTTACAACCGGTCTAAAAGGCCATTTTTGTAGTAGTGTGACTTCATAAACGGACCTAGTCGAGCTTACAAAAAATAAATAAAAAACCAGAAGACAAACCTGAAAGGTTTTATGGATATTTAAATATACGTATGTCCGGATTCGAACTCGAGACTTCGGGATTGCACACATTACGTATGAGAGTTGATGTTAATAATTAATATATAAAATGTTATTATTAATTATTAGTCACGAAATAAAACATAACGATAGTTAAATAATTAACGAGGTTTGGTTAACGGTCGTTAAATATAAACTACGAGGACTAGAGATGAAATTATAAGTCGGGAAATATCTAGAACCCTTTTGGGTTGATGTGGCCGATCGGTTGGGGTTTCCCAAACCCAAACCCACTCAAACTTGTACTCTAAGTTATGTTAACTATAAATACAAATCAATGTATTCATTATTAACTAACCTTGGATCACTTTGATAACCTAATTTCTCTCCTCCTCTTCTCTTTCTTGTGTGGCCGGTCGAACACCCATCACCATAAGGGTTTCGATTTGTTTAACTCAAGATTAAGTATTTGGTTTTATTTGTGATTCAAGAAACTAGTTTTTCACATCAAATCGCTAATAGTACGTGTGTACAAGAACGAAGAACAAGCACACTTGAGATTGTGAATTCCTTGGTGGTCGATCTTGGTTGGGTCGAATTATATAAACCCTAAAGTTAGGGTTTTGGGTTTTGTTCTTGTTCTAACATCGTTTGATTCTTGAATTGCTAAAAGGTACGCGTTTTCTTATTCGGTTAATTACTTACATGTATTATTCCTATTTACTTCCACTGCATGCTTTGATGATGTTTACTTGCTTTATATAATTGTTATGAGTATTAAATCCCAACAGTGGCATCACGAGCCGTTAATATGATGTAATTAATTAACGAAACACATAAAAATTGAATCTTTATGATTATGTGCATGCTTTTTATGGTTTCTAGGGTTTTGAATTCGAAACCCTAATTTTATTTATTATGGGTCGATTACCCTTATTTTATTTAATTAGGTTTTAATTTTGTAAAACTTGTAGAAACCCTAGGTAGCATGCTAATTTTATGTGGTTAATTAATGAATAATTGTTATGTGCCATGTAATATGCGTATCTTGGGTGATAATTGTTATGCGGGATCCATGGTGGAACATGCATGTTTTGCCATGGAGTATTGTTTATTATAAATTGTTTAGTTGATACACACATGTTCTATTTATTTGATAATTATTGAATTGGGGAAGACCTCAATTATAACTAATAAAAATTCATTATGTGCTAATTGGTATATTATTGACTTTGGCTTACGCAATCGACTTGTCGATATATGTGGCTCTTCTACCTTGTAGTTGAAAGCCCTAGTTAATGTATGCATTATTTACGCCTAGAATTGTTTATTAGAGTTTATCGAAATAATTATGCATGTGGCTAATTGTTTTTTTACATATGTTAAATTGTTTAGTTATATGTTTATATTATTTGAGTGTGTTTAATTTTTATTAAAATGCTTTTTTGTTTATATATTCTTTGACATGTTAGTAAGCAAAAAGGGTTTTTTTTGGAATAGAAAATTAAATAGACTAAATAATGGCGAAACTGATTTGTTATCTAAGAATTATTCTTGAACTTTTAATCGATTGATGCGACTATACTAAATGGTTAGAACGGCTCACCCACTAAAACAAACTATAAAGGGGTTAATTAAGAAGTGCGCACAGTCGCACTGAATGGATGTCTAAGGTTATGCTTTAGCGCTTACCTGGTCCTCTGCCCCCTGTGAGTTCGATTGGAGCTACCTAGTATAACCATTCTATGTACGAAGCATCTTAGTGCAAAGTTGTAAGTCTCTCAACGCATCGATTAAAACTTTGTAGAATTCAATCTTAGCAATTAAAATCTCATGTAAGTTTTTTCGAAAATATTATGTTATAAAGTTGTATGCATGCTTCTTTATACATAAGTTTTGATTACACGTAAAAAATTGTACCCTTTAAATTTAAGTTTATGCCATCTAATGATATGAAACACTTGAAGTTGTAATTTAGTTATGTGAGACCTTGATCTAGATTACAATAACAAGGTGAATTATTTTGTTGTGTGAGACCTCAGCTTAATTATTTGCAGTTTCTAAATTAGACAACTTAATTAAGTTAGTTAGTGAGACCTATGACTTAAGGCATAAGATGGGATAAAACATGCTTACGTTTTGCATTAATTGTTTTGGCAAAATTGTAAATCCCGTAACTTTTGGAATTGAAAACTTGTTTGTCAATTATTGTTTTTCAACAATTACCTGTTCTATACTTTCACCACTAGCAGATCAACTGATGTGGTGAAACTATGATAATGAAGATCCAAAATTCAAGGAAAATACTATGGTTAATATGAATATTGACCAAAGGGTATTTTATTTTCTTGAATGTTTTACTTATCGAAAGTACTAACTTTTGAACTTTTATTTCTGTAGAAATGGCTCAAGCTGAATCTACTGCACTAGCCTCGTCGTTCAAATCTATGTTTGATCGAGAGAAATTGACTGGTAACGCGAATTTCAATGATTGGTATCGGCAACTCAGAATTGTCTTGAGGGTTGCCAAAAGACTCAATTATTTTACTACACCTTGTCCTCCTGAACCTGCAGCTGATGCTACTGCTAAAGCACGAGCTGCATGGCAATCTGAGTATGACAAGTATAATGAGGTCGCCTGCATTATGCTCGGGAGTATGAATCCAAACTTTCAAAAATAGTTTGAAAATTACTTCCCTAATCTCATGCTTGAAGAATTGCAAATGTTGTTTGAAAAGCCTGTGACTGTAGAGCTGTATGATCTGATAGATGCTCTTCATATTTGCAAGCAAGGAGAAGGGAAACTTGTAAGCACCCACTGCCTGGAAATGATGAGTTACATGGACCAGTTAGGGCGCCTTAACTATGTCTACCCCAATGACATACAAATTGGCCTGATCAACAGATCCCTTAACAAGGAGTTTGATGGTTTCGTGCGCAATTACAATATGCATTGCACGGGGAAGACAGTCAGTGAGGTACATGCAATGCTCATTGATTACGAGAAAAGTTTGACCAAGAAGGCCCTTACACCTGCGGTTCTGACCATCCAGAAGGGTAGGATTTCTAAGCCTAATAAGCCGCTAGCGAACAAGAAAGGGAAAGGTAAGGGTAAAGTTGATAAGGGAAAACAAGTTATGACTTATCAACAAGAACCCAAGTAGTACCCTCCCAAAAAGCGTGAGAATCCGAAGAAGGATATGGCTTGTCATCACTGCACCGAGGTAGGACACTAGAAGAGGAATTGTCCACTCTACCTTGATGAGTTGCGCAATAAGAGGTATAAAAATACTAGCACTGTGGCCAGTACTTCAGGTACTCTTTTGATGATAGAATTATTTGCTTTTCCTCATAAAATAAATTCCTGGGTATATGATACTGGATGTGGTATTCACATTTGTAATACACTACAGGGACTTAAAGGAGCAAGGAAGCTTACCTATGGACAGCAATACCTGCACGTGGGTAATGGAGCACATGCATTCATTGAAGCTATAGGCACGTTTGATTTAGTTTTACCTTCGGGTTTAGTACTGTCATTAAACGATTGTCATTGCGCACCTTCCATTGTTAGGGGTGTCGTTTCTGTTTTCTTGTTAAAATATATTGGTTTCGTTCATACATTTACTGATTATGGAATTTCGGTTTCTTTAAATGGTGTTTTTTACTTTAATGTTATTCTAGTAAATGGTGTGTTTGAAATTGATTTGCATGATAATATGATTGTTAAAAATAATTCTGTCTTTAGCATCAATAATAAAAGAATCAAAGGTGATTTGGATTCTTCATTTCTTTGGCATTGTAGACTTGCTCATATAGAAAAGAAACGCATGCAACAGCTGCAACACGATGGGCTTTTGCAAGACATCAATGATGAATCATTTGATAAGTGCGAATCTTGTATATCTGGGAAGATGTAGGATCGATAATATTATTGTGTTGATGATTCGGGTGGTCTTGGATGATCAAAATACATGTTAGACATTTTAGAGAGAGAAAGTAGAGAGATGGTGTTCTTGGTAGAGAGTTGTAGAACAAAAATGTGAAAGGTTAGATTGCCAAGCCACACCCCTTCCAAGGATGGAAGGGGTATTTATAGTTACACAATACACGACCTCCTATCGGCCTGTGGATCAGGCATACAGTGGGTAAAGACCCGTCCTTCCTCCACGGTGTTACACTAAACTATACTACGCTACAAACTGACTAATTAACTACTAAATAACATAAATAACTACAAGTATACGAGCTAACTTATGCTAGACCATAATTGGGGTGACCGACACTTTAACATGGAATTTTCAATTCCTAACAATCTCCCCCTAAGGGAGGTCACCCCATGAAATACATTTTGCATCCTATCATTCTTTCTTTGACTTCGTTCTTGAGCTCGTAAACTTCAATTCTTCAATTCCGCAATCTTTGTGCTTTTGTAGTGCAACTTCAAAGTCCGAGTGCTTTGTACTTTCAGTGGAGGTCTTTGAAGTGATCCACATCTTTGATGATCTTCGAGCTTTCTTTGAAATCATCAGCCACAGTAAATCTCTGGATAACCCTTTGTTGTGTTGCCATCATGTGATGTTGTGACTTTTGGACCGACATGCTCACACTTTCTGGATCATGAGATCTTTTCATCAGAGTAGCAGAAGCTTTTACTGGTTCATGATATTTGCAGTAGCGTAGCAGAAGCATAGTATAGAAATATCAGAGCCAGGTTATGTAGATAAGCACAAGTCATGATTTCTTCAATTAAGTGTGGATGCTGTGAGCATGCGGCTTTGGATTGACTCCTCAATTCTGATCAGCTGCAACCATCCAAATGTACCTGCAAACAATAGTTAGCAATAAAACACACGAAAGTGTCTTTGATCACTTTCGTTGAATTGAGGTACACGGCCCATGGTTCCCCGTTGATCAGTACAAGTACTGCCTGTGATAAGGTAGAGTTCCGAAGAACCTCCTTGACAGGGTTTCGCAGCTGCTCTAGCTGTTCTCAAGCCGGAACGTCTCAAAGTAGACAACATGGAGTGAGTGAACCAGCAAATTGAGATTCACTGATTGATGAAAAATGATTTGAAAAACAATCGCGTATTGCTTAGAAGAAAGAGTTTTGCAATACGACGAAGGTTTTATGAGAAAGATCAATTTTCAATCAAAACACTTTTTGTATTTGAGAATAGTACACATTCGACATGCTAGAGAAAAGAAGAGATTCGCACATCGAACGGTTTTTCCAAAAGTATTTTTTCAATTAGAGATACTTTTTGAATTTGAAATATGAATACACATTCGATGCGCTAGAGAAAAGAAGATTTGCACATCGAACGGTTTTTCCAAAAGTATTCGTCAATTCATTTCCTGGACCAAGGTTGATTCACAAGTGAATCGCCCCATCGTTTCTATCCAGTTGTCACAAGTTTGATCTTTAGAAAAGGTCTCACATGTCACCCACCAAGAGCTTGTTTGATGTTGGCTCTAGAAGGATTTCCATCTTCATTGTGAATATTTTCATATCACTCGGATGTTCTGGTAATACCACAAGGATAATGCGTAGGACTCTAAATATATACTTACTTTCCACATTGTGTGAAACAGCAAGTCTTCATTAATTTTGTGTCCTAATGAGATATTGTGGATGATCTCTTGGCTCTAGACTCAATAGTGCACATTTGGTTCTTATGCCGGAGACTAGGGAGAGGGACTCCTTCTTCAATATCAACAATCTCTAAGAGAAAGTCGATAGATTATGTCGGTTCCCCGTGAGAATGAAACAAGCCCTTTTAAGAGGAACTTGAGTAGGTTGGGAAGTTTAGTGCAGTGCGTCACTGGGTCCATGACGTCTTGTCTTCAATACCAGTGTTACCTTAGTAAGCACCAGTAGCATATGTATTGAACCCGGTTTCTGCCCTAAGGTTGAATTATTGGAGTGCTATTTCTTTACACCCTTTTCTCATTCATTTCTTTTTCATTCTTCAACCCCTTCAGTGCTTACCAAGACTTCATTACTAGAACCTTGTTGGGTTTATTCTAGTACTAGCTAAGACTCAGTCGGCACTCTTCCCATTTTCTCATTTTTCTCCTTTTTTCAATATACCTAAGGACTCTACACTATCTAGTGGATTGTTCCTGGGTAGATCCCTCCGGTTCTGGCGGATCGTGGGAACTAATACCTAACCTCACCATCCTTATAACTTCATGCATAAAGTAAAATGGTCGGTCTTTTGGTACAGTTCATTCCTTCTCGAAACCAATTGAAAAAACATTTGGAAAAACAATCAAGGTACTTGTGATACGAGATCAAAGCATTTTGTACCTTAATAGTTTTGATCATTTAGAAAACCTCCCCCTCAACATGTGCATACGATTTAGAAATTGTTTAGCACATGGAGGCAAGAGGACTTTCAAATATTTTCTTTGATCACAATTTTCATAGAAAAAGCCATTTGATTTTCTTGGTAAAATTCTCCCCCTCAATATGTGCATAGGATATTTGAAGTCATTTTATCACATAGAGGAAGGAGTTCTTTTTTAAGCACATTCACGATCACAAAAACCATTAAGAAACCATTTGCTCCCCCTCAATATGTGCTTCGAGATTCGAAAGCGTTTAGCACATATGAGAGAGCAGCCTGCACATTTGAATCAAATCGATCATCATTTATCAAATTTCATTATTAAATCACAAATTCTCCCTCGATCAAAAATATCAAACCCTTTGAGATTTTGGATCCCAAGTGATTTAATACGGTTTAGTAAACATGGGAGAATATGTGGCCTGGTTTAAATACTCATCTAGTTTTTGTATAAATGCTCCTCCTCAATCATGTGCATCATATATTGAAATCGTTTGGCACATTGAGGCAGGAGTGCCTTAAAAAGGACTAAAACCGATTCCATTAAAACAGATTTGAGATTTAAATAACGATCTCTCCCCCGATCAAAAATTTCAAACCTTTTAAGATTTGTGATCTCATTTGATTTAAATCATTTAAATAAGTTTGGGGAAAGACGTGGCAAGATTTAATTTTGAAAAATGACTGATAGAGGACCAATTATAGACATTAAAGATTGTTAGTGTCAGGTATGATAGTTTTTAAGAGATCTTTTAAGTAAAACAAAACAATTTCACAATCAAACAAGAACAGAAAAAATTTCATTTTGAAAGATCTTGAATCAAAAGAAAGATCATACCATGACATAACATTAAATCTTTAGATCACCACTTATTTTCGTACAAAACGGACTCTTTTGAAGATATATTGTTTGAAAATATTTTATTTTAAATCACTCTCCCCCTCAATCGATGACCGTAGTCGATGATTGAGTGACTTAGGTTTTGATAAAATGAAGTCCGGTGATTTTCAAAATTAAGTCCAATTTATTTTCAAAACAAATATTTTTCACAGTTTTTAGAAAAATGGCATCATCACTACTTATCATGCACAAGATACGTTAGGTGGTTGAGCCGCTTTTGTTGTTGTTGTAGGGCTTGGAAGAAAACCGTCTGCAGATGCAGTGAGACTTCTTCTTACATTGCATTTTGAATGCCAACTGAGGTCAAATTAAGCTCCGTTTCTTCAATCACTTAGAAGAAAACCATCTGCTGATGCAGTGAGACCTCTTACGTTGCATTTATGCCAACTCTCCATTGAAGTCCAATTAAGCTCCATTTCTTCATTTGTCAACCCAAGAAATAGTTACCCTTTCCTTTCGGCATCCAATCATCTTCATTAGTGGGATCCGGATCGGGAACATTCTTATATCCATGATATCTGCATACGTTAGTGAACATACATACAGATATATGGTGGTCGACATCACCCAAACAGCAATCGACTAATAAAAGTCAAATTAACATATCAATCAGATCATATATGACATGGGAATAATGTGTTCATCAAACTCTAATCATCTAATCCTAACAATCTTATCCTAGGCACCTAGTCCTTCAACATAGGTTAACATCATTTTTAATTAAGCATATTAGGATAATTAAGAAAGCCCGTTAGATGATATAGATTTGAAAACATTCTCCCCCTCAATCAATGACTCATTTTTCTGAAAAGTTTAAAAGCGCTGAAGTCATGGATTAAGTTTTCAATTTTTATAAAACTCTGAATCTGATTGTTTTTAAAGCAACTCATTTACCACCATTTTGTTAAAACAAATATTTTTCTGAAGAATTTTAGACGGAAAAACATTTGTGTTGGAACAGCAGTCCTTCGACATACTTTCCTCATTTTGAATTGGGATAAGTGCACGAAATATTTGAAAAATTGTTTAGCGCAACACTTTCCTTCCTTTAAAGAGCGGGTTGCTATCTGAAATAATAGCAAGCCATAGTTTAAGCACGGGTTACAGTCTGAAGTAACTGCAAGCCATAGTTTTGAAGCCCGGGTTACAGTATGAAATAACTGTAAACCATAGTTTGTGACATGTTTAGAAAAGAATATTTACACCTTCTGCTCGAACTTCATCTATGGTCCCGTGCCATTATTGAATGACATTTCTAAGACCGTAGATGTTATCGATATCAGAAGACATGTCTATTCGACATACTTTCATCATTTTGAATTGGGATAAGTGCACGAAATATTTGAAAAATTGTTTAGCGCAACACTTTCCTTCCTTTAAAGAGCGGGTTGCTATCTGAAATAATAGCAAGCCATAGTTTAAGCGCGGGTTACAGTCTGAAGTAACTGCAAGCCATAGTTTTGAAGCCCGGGTTACAGTATGAAATAACTGTAAACCATAGTTTGTGACATGTTTAGAAAAGAATATTTACACCTTCTGCTCGAACTTCATCTATGGTCCCGTGCCATTATTGAATGACATTTCTAAGACCGTAGATGTTTTCAAATTTTCTGATTTTTATGGCTTTTTGTTAGTTTTATAATTTTCTATTTTGTTTTTGTTGGTTTTATATTTTTGTATTTTTTTTTCAGATAAATATTTACAAAGATAGAATAGATGATATAGTTAAAGAAGATGATGATACGAGTACCGAGATAAGGATATCGAACAGCACGTCGTAGAAGATAGAATTCGTCATCTTTTAAACTTCCACCACCAAAGCTTCCGAGGCTCCAGAAAAGAAGAGTGAACTTGAGCCTTTGAGAAAGAGAGACTTTGGCAGCTTCCCCCCAAATCGAAAATCCATTAGATGAGCAGATTCGAAGCTCTATTTCAAGCTTGCCTTAGCCAGGTTCACAAAAAAGCACAGCATTACCATAAATCCCGCTGCTCCATTTAAGAATGATAATCGAGGATCTCCATTCGGGGTTATATCATCCAATAGAAGAACAGCAACGTTTCATCCCATACTTAAATAATCTTCTCAAATTCCTTTTCCACTGAAGTCTGAGGCAATCCATTCCAAAAGGTGTCAAGAGAACAATTCCCCCAAGTAGTTGAATTGATGCAGTCAGTCTCTTTGTATAATGCTCAAGAACTCTCCCAAATACACATCATGAGGGGAATGAAAACATCTCCCCATGTTCACATTTTTCTTCCCTGATGATCGTGTAAGAAGCTCAAGAACCCGAAGTACACCATTACCCAAGAGCTCTCCCGAATACACATCATGAGGGGAATGAAAACACCTCCACAATGTTCACATTTTTCTTCCCTGATGATCGTGTATGAAGCTCAAGAATCCGAAGTACACACATTCCTACCGAAAGAATAACTGATAACACCTCCCTCATGTCATACATTTATCTCTCCTGAATATGTCATACTTGTGTACCTCTTTTATCTTCAGAAACTTTCTCTTACATATCTTCCCCCATGTAGTTGGAACAAGAACACTAGAAGCTACTAGATACACTGAGTTTCTCTGCGGTCATGACATTTGTCTTCCCGGGATAACTTCAATCACTTAGAAGTATTAAGTTCACCATGTGTACTTGTTATGCTTTTATATGCTTGTCTCCTTCCCCCTTTGCTAGTTTAGACACTTCAGAATCAACAACATAGTATAAGCCCAAATACTTGAAATCTTTATGAGAAGAACACTTGAACTCTTGTGAGAATCAACTTGCTGAAGACTCTCTGTGACTATTTTTATCAACCCTTATGTAGACAATTTGAAGTGACCACTGATGAAGAAAACCCGATATACCATACTTGAAACTAAAGTCAACTTTCCCACATTTGTATCTTAAGCTTGCACCCAATGATGAAAGAACGGTGTCGAGAATTTATGCTTCAAGCAAATCTCTAAGTACTCACTACCCAAACAAAGTATGAGACATTAACACCTCTTGCGATTATCCACAACGTCATATGCGTGTGACACTGAGTAAAACAAAGTAACTCCTAATAGTGATAGTTAACCAGGTCTTCAACCATCCACCTCGACTGCTGGTAACTAGATAAACCAAGTCTTCAACTCAAATTCTTAAGCCCGAGCAAGTTATCAAATAAGAACACGCCTTTGTGATAGTCAACTTCAATCTCAAATAAGTGATAAATGATTAACTCCAAAGTAATCAACTTGTGTCAAATGTCCAACACGTGAATAAATGTACAACCGGATGTACATTGACCCACTTAATGAACCGGAACAAATGATTCCTCAACATCAATTCCATCTTCCTAAAGATATACATATAGAGACTGATCTAGAAGATTCACCAATAATGTCTTCAAGCGGATGAGGAAGTCATTTTCCTTAATGTTCATGTGGTTGATTTACAGAGTGCACAATAATCCGTGAAGATTTGGTAAAGGAATACCAAAGAGCGGATCATTTTTCATGAACAATAATCCGTGAAGATTTGGCAAAGGAATACCAAAGAGCGGATTATTATTCAATAGTGCAACTGCAATATTACAATAGTCAAAATCAACGTGTCGAGGAGTCACTGCTAAAGAATATGAGCAAGTCTAATTGGGGATTGAATCTGACTTATAACTCTCTCCCAATTAGTGCTCTCCCCTAAACCGACAATCTGTTTGATAAATGCCCAGATTAAGAAGAAGTCTTTAGATCGTTAAATGCAACTCGTCTTTAGTCTTTTAACATGTAGCAGAAAATGTAGAACTGACTGTAGACTCGACCTTCTTCAAGATTGTGCAGTTGGGGAATAGATAGTTAACATCTTCAACTCACACCAAAAAGCATCCCACCAAAAAGCATCCCAATTAACTTACATCTTGCAAATCCCCTTAAATAAAATCCCTCCCAATCAAACAAGAACAGAAAGATGTTCATCAAGGAAATCAGCAATCAGGCTGCAACGAACACACAAGATGGTAACACCTAACTACCAATCACATCAAACAAGAACAAAGAGATTGTTCAGAATCATCATGTTGATGTATACGTGAAGCATTAACCGAAAGCACTTTGTCGATAAACTCATCAATCCAAGTGAAGATGTCAACCAACGACTCTTAGAAGAGAAAAACTCCATTTTAAGATGACCCGATAAGAAGAAGCTCGGTTCTTACATGAGTTTAGAGCCGTATCACCATTTATATTCTCAAATATCAATCAACAATGCAAAAAATTCACACTTCTTCTCCCCCTCAAGAATTGCATACGGAGATGCCATTCTTGACTAAATAAGTGAAATCATCCAAAAGTATTATATTCACACTTCTCCCCCGCAAAATTAGCACATGATGTCGCCATCGTCATTATAGTTGAGCAAGTGGAATAAGAAAACAATCAATGGTAGCCCGGTTCACTTGATGACTGAAGCGCATGGAAAAAGTATGAAGCATGTTGATGAGAATAGTCATAATAGAGAAGATTTCTCTTCTTCAGAAGATAATGCGCACTCAAACGTACACATTTCTTTTCTTTAGAGAACGAGGCTTGAAATGTTGTGTTCAAACGTCATAATCTCTCTCTTTTCATCATCTCTTGGCAAAACATGTAATCATTCCCATTATCATTCAGTAGGCTCTTTGTTGTGACAGCTGATGGAGAAAACCCAATATGATGAATTTGACCCTAAAGTAAACTAACCCGAACTCGTGACTTAAACTTGCACATATGTAACAAAGAGCGGTGCCGATTTCCATTAGCATCTCTAAGTACTCTCTGTGTACTCTATACTCTTCAACCAACCAACCATCAAGTATAAGACGTACATTACCTCTTGAAAATCCACAATTGAATGTGACACTGAGCACTACAACGTAACTCCTTAAAGTGATAGTTATTTTGTGGTGGTATGAGCCCAATTCCCCCAAGTGGTAAAAGAAAAGGTAAAAGACACCCAACAATAACTAGATTTCTAAGTCTTCATTTTTGATAATAAGCTCGAACAATGATCTTGAAGAATCTTCATCCAACCATCCCCGATACCTTCAGATACTAAGTACACTTGCCCGTGATATTTCACTACAATCTCAAATAAATAATACTGAATTAACGCCGTTGTCACATCATCTGGTTAACTGCTCAAATCTGGCCTTCTTTGACATTTAAACAAACTTTGATAATGGTTTCATCCTGACCATGGTTAAACACACATAACCCCGTAAAACCTTGTAATAGCCAAACTGCCATGACGAATATCCAAACACACAACCAATTCATGAAGTACACCCTTTTATCCCTTCTTTGAAGTAGAAACTGTAGCGCCAACATCAGAAAGGATCCCGAAATACGCTTTCCTTTCTCCAGGATGAATCCATCAATACGGGATCTTACAATTCTATGGTTTAAACCGAGAAATAGTTTCTTTCGCGGGATTTTACAAAACCAAGAATAAACCGTAAGATAGATCCGGAAATGGACTTTACAATTACCAGGATGTTTCCATTGTCACGGGATTTTACAAGTCTATGATTTAAACCGAGAAATAGATTCTTTCGCGGGATTTTACAAAATCAAGAAAAAACCGTAAACAATGTCAGCTTGAATGTGTTATGACAACTTTGGTTTCAGTGAATTTATGTTTTAGGTGAATGTGCAGCGGTTCATTATCCAACATCATCAACAACATCAACCATCCAATAAACACTTTGGTAAATACATCAATCACGTGTTCTGTCGGCTATTGTAGTGACCACATGGAGAGATAGACCCGATATGCCAAACTTGAACAAGACGTAAGATTCCCCGGATTTGTTACTTAAGCTTGCACAAATCCTCGTGAAAAATAAATGGTGTACCCAATGTACAAAACCTCTTGACGTATCCTCAACTGCGAGAGACAACGAAGTGATAGCTACGTTGTGGGTTAAGCGAGAAAGAATCACAACCGTAACTAAATAGCCAAGTCTTTATCACACTCAATAAACGCCCAAACTAGTCATCTTCGCAGAAGAATAGAAAGAAAGAAGACAAAATAAGTAACCGTGCCCGAAAAACCTCACTTTAAGTCCAAATAAGAAATACCGAACAAACAACCCCGAAGTCCACTTTGTTCAACCATCAACTCAAGCCGAGACATAATATTCTTCGTGAAAACATATACACCAAAGTATCAAACTCTTGAAATCCAAATCTCATATTATCACATAATGCATTCAAAAAGCCCATGATAATTGCAAATTCACCCAAATGTGATATACAAGCATAGTCCAACTCCAAGATAGAAATTCACCTCCAAATACAACATCACTTTTAGGCCAATATTATCCGTTAAGTTTCATCATGCCAAAATACCACTCTTATATCAAAAATACCACTCATTTCATTTACTAGAAAATTTTGTATCCAAACTTTTATATCTCAAATAATAGGATGACACAAATTTGTGATTAGCAGATTCAAGTTTCACCATTTAGATCAAACATACGATCAGCTCTTAATACTTGAAGTCCAAAAATATACCAGCCCAAGATTACCACCAGCTCAACGAAATACAATCACTAGCCTAGTCCACGATGTAAACTCAAAGCCCACGATTCAATAAGAAGAATAACCCGATCCAACTAAACACCTAAAGGCCTGATCCTATCCAGAAATACATTATGACCGGATATAAATGATCACTTAATCCTAAATTTAGGAAAACCTAACACACACTTATCAATTTATCCGCCTACCACCAAACATGACGCTCCTCTCCTCACCAATATACACGGCTCTCACCAAACATATCAAAAACAGATATGAGAATCAAACAACATCGATTCTCATCTTTGTTATCACATACGAATCTCAATCATAGACAAATCTCATCAAACACAAAATACATCCAAGTTCAAACCTTGTCTACATGTGCTCCTTAATCCGAACCAAGAAATCAACGAAAGAGACTTCAAGATCTTATAAAAAAAGGTCTCGGGTAAGTGATAATTTGTGTTTTGACTTGGACGAGCCTAAGAAAGAAACTAACACTCTTGTTAGGTTTATTCTTAATTGATTCGAATATTAAACAAGCTAAAGCTTCTTAAGGTCTATGAGGAAAATGGTTCAATTAAAACAATCTTGAAAGGATTGCAAGCAAAATTTTTTGGAACCAGGCTGAGATCAATTAATTTTCTGTTTTCGAATTTTTATTTGAGTTATGGTTGATTGAGAGTTGAGGAGTGAATGAGAGGGTATATTGATGAGTCTAGATGTAGGTTTAGAGGATTGCTAGTTGTTTTTAATTTAGATCGAGTCTTACTGTGTCGATTTTAAGACGTTTGAGGACTGATGATGGTTGTTAAAATCTGAAGTCGAGTCATGATGATTTGGTAAATGGTATTGTGGTCGTTGGTATATGGTATTTAGGATATTTTTGGTCAGTGGATAACAATCTTCTTCTCCCTTTCTGTCGAGACAAGTCAAGTCGCTACCTATTTTTCAAAGCAAGTCGCTACCCGGTTTTTTTTTTTTTTTTTTTTTCAAAGCAAGTCGCTACCCTCTTTTTCCAAAGCAAGTCGCTACTTGATAAATATCAAGTCGCTACCTTTATATTCACAAGTCGCTAGGTCAGTTTTGTGGCAAGTTGCTATACGCTTAACAAGTTGCTACGACTTGTAAATACAAGTCGCTAGGTGACCCAACTCGCTAAACAGGTTAACAAGTCGCCTTTGAGGTTCTATGAACCTGGACATATAGTGAGGTTAAGTCGCTAACAAGACTTACATTTTCCGATGATTTTTTCCGACCTCTTTTCCGACCATATTCATATATAAACCCAACAAACTTGTTTTGACCCAGTTTTGACTACAAGAAAGTGACCACATCATAAAAAATTCAATCTACTCATTCAAAAGCAGTATGACCTGTTTGACCATAAAACCAGATATTGTACCTGTTGTAACATTAGATGACCAAAAAATAAAACTTGTTTAAAAACTGTGTTTGACCATAAAACCAGATATCGTACTTGTTGTAACATTAGATGACCAAGAACTAAAACTTGTTTAAAAACTGTTACACCACAAGAATACGAAATATAAACTTTTTCGACCAAAAAAAATGATACCAAAGCAGTTTTTAAAACAAGATTCGACCCAACATAAATATATAAAACACAATAACCATGGTACGAAACCACACAAATCAACACAACACAATAACCTTGGATCTTGATACCATTTGTAAGATCGATAATATTATTGTGTTGATGATTCGGGTGGTCTTGGATGATCAAAATACATGTTAGACATTTTAGAGAGAGAAAGTAGAGAGATGGTGTTCTTGGTAGAGAGTTGTAGAACAAAAATGTGAAAGGTTAGATTGCCAAGCTACACCCCTTCCAAGGATGGAAGGGGTATTTATAGTTACACAATACACGACCTCCTATCGGCCTGTGGATCAGGCATACAGTGGGTAAAGACCCGTCCTTCCTCCACGGTGTTACACTAAACTATACTACGCTACAAACTGACTAATTAACTACTAAATAACATAAATAACTACAAGTCTACGAGCTAACATATGCTAGACCATAATTGGGGTGACCGACACTTTAACAAGGAATTTCCAATTCCTAACAGAAGATGACCAAGAAACCTTTTACAAATAGTTTAGAAAGGGCTTCTGATCTTCTTGGTGTGATACATACTGACGTATGTGGACCACTAAGACATGTGTCAAGAAAGGGTGCTAGCTACTTCTTAACCTTTACTGATGATTTCAGTCGTTATGGTTATGTTTATTTACTTAAACATAAACATGAAGTTTTTGAAACATTTAAGGTTTTTAAAAGTGAAGTAGAACTGCAACTAGGAAAGAAGATTAAAGCTCTTCAATCCGATAGAGGTGGTGAATATTTAAGCCAAGAGTTTAAAGATTATCTAGCTGAGTGTGGTATCGTCCAACAACTCACATCTCCATATACTCCACAATAAAATGGTGTATCTGAGAGAAGAAATCGTACATTGTTAGACATGGTGCGATCAATGTTTAATCTTACAACTCTTCCCTTATCCTTTTGGGATTAAGCTATAGAAACTGTTGTTCGCATATTGAATATGGTTCCAACTAAGAAGGTTGATAAGACTCCTTATGAAGTGTGGTATGGGAAAGCTCCCAACTTGTCTTACTTAAAGGTCTGGGGTTGTGAGGTGTTTGTTAAACGTGACTCTGCTGATAAGCTGCAACAAAGATCTATTAAGTGTATCTTTGTAGGATACCCAAAGGAAACTATGGGTTACTACTTTTACTTTCCACCTGAAAACAAAGTAATTGTTGCTAGGTATGGAGACTTTCTTGAAAAGGATCTCATATCTCATGAATTCAGTGGGAGAGTTTATGATCTGGAAGATGATCAAGAAGATACAACACCTTCTGAAAACACTAGCCAACCTCAAGTAGAACCTGAAAGTCTGGGCGTTCCACCTGAAGTTGAAGTGGTTCCCATTCGTAGATCTGCAAGGACTACGCTTGCACCTGAGCGTCTATGTCTCAACGTAGAAGCTGAGGAAAATATGTTAGGGGATCTTGGTGAACCTGCTAACTATAAAGCTGCCATGATAAGTCCTGAAAAGGAAAAATGGCGAGTTGCAATGAATGGGGAAATGCAATCCATGAAAGATAACGAAGTTTGGATAGAGGTTGACTTACCTCCAAATGCTAAGGTAGTTGGAAGTAAGTGGCTTTATAAGATAAAAACTGTCATGGATGGCAATGCACACACCTATAAAGCTCGTCTTGTAGCTCAAGAGTATACTCAAACCTTTGGGATAGACTACGAGGAGACATTTTCTCCTGTAGCAGAAATTAGAGCTATTAGGATTCTTATAGCCATAGTTGGGTACTATGACTATGAGATATGGCAAATGGATGTCAAAACTGCCTTCTTAAATGGTCGCCTAGATGAGGACATCTATATGGCGCAACCTGAAGGGTTTGTGAATCCAAAGTTTTCAAAGCGTATATGCAAACTTCAAAGATCCATTTATGGATTGAAGCAAGCATCAAGGCAATGGAACAAGAAGTTTGATGAAGAAATCAAGAAATTTGGTTTCACTCAAAATCTTGATGAGCCATGTGTGTATCACAAAGCTAGTGGGAGTAATGTTATTTTCCTTATCTTATATGTCGATGACATATTGATCATGGGAAAAGACATTCCAAGTTTGCAAGATGTAAAGTCTTATCTTGGAAAGTGCTTTTCTATGAAGGACATAGGGGAAGCAGCATTTATTCTGGGAATCAAGATCTACCGAGATAGATCAAGGCGGTTAATTGGACTAAGCCAAAGTGCTTACATTGATAAAATATTGAAGAGATTCAGTATGCAAAATTCCAAGAAGGGATATTTGCCGATGCAAGTTGAACATGGCTTAAGTAATAAACTATGCGCGTCAACACCTGGAGAGGTGGCATACATGAAGAAGGTTCCTTATGCTTCGGTTGTAGGATCTATCATGTATGTTGTGAGATATACAAGACCTGATGTGGCGTTTGCACAGAATATTACCAGTCGGTATCAACAGAACCCAGGTGTGAAACACTGGCAGGCTGTTAAGAACATTCTTAAGTATCTAAGGGCTACTAAAGAAATGTTTCTAGTGTATGGAGGAAATCCAGATGCAGAACTTGATGTTACAGGTTTTTGCAATGCGTCATTCCAAACTGATAAAGATGATACGAAGTCTCAGACGGGTTATGTCTTTGTCATTAATGGAGGAGCAGTTGACTGGAAGAGCAAGAAGCAAACAACTGTTGCGATGTCTATTACAGAAGCTGAGTACATAGCTGCTTCAGAAGCTGCGATGGAAGCTGTTTGGATTAGGAAATTCATTTCGGGACTTGGAGTAATGCCCTCAATAGAATTACCTTTAAACGTGTATTGTGACAACTCTGCTGCAATAACATTTGCCAATGAGCCTGGAGTCATGAAGGGCGCCAGACATTTTCCTCGTCGATATCACTATGTTCGAGAACAAGTCGACATAGGTGAAATCAATCTACTCAAAGTTCATACAGATGAAAATCTAGCTGATCGCTTTACGAAGCCTTTGCCAAAAGAAAAACTTACTGACCATGCTGATGGGATAGGACTTCGTTTAGCTAGTAGTTTCATGCAGATCTGTGATTAGTATTTGGATAAAGGATGTTATGAACAAATATTATTTTAATGAAATAAAATAGTTGTTTATGTTTATTTTTCATTTTCTTAATATTATATCCTATATTTGCATGTTTAATCCGTGAATAACTTATGTTATTCTAAATAGTCCGTTTTCGATCAATGATGTGGGAATGTCATTGAATTAAGATAAATCTGAGTTTTGGTAGAATATACTTTTAAAGTATATTGATGCGTGGAACATACCAGATTCACATGATATTCAATGAATTGAATATAGGACTCATCCCAACTTTACATGATGATACTTTATGGATCTTTGTCATTAAGTATATCATGAAGTGTTTATCCTCAGACTTGAGATACCAGATAACTGATATGAATGTAGTGCATTTGTGTAAGATGGTCTAACGCTATCCGTAACTGGTAGTTATAAGGACTATTTTCGGAAGTGTTACAAAGTTCATGAGTTATGTTTGTAGTCAAGAGAATTTGTTCCTTTGAATTTGTTTCAAAGCATAATACTATATTTGGGCCCCTCGTAGGGTTGACAAGATGTTTGTATGGCCATACCCAAGATCTATCTGGAATACGTTCAGATGATTTGGTAATCTTGTTCAATCGAATACAACGAGAAACATAATGTTAACTTATGAAATGACTTGATCCATATTCATAGTTAATGTAGTATTAGTAACAAAAGGATAAGTAAAAATGATGAATCATTAAATGGTTTTTTCCAGGAGACCATACTCGATTCGATCTGGGGGCATTGGCGTGTTAAAGCTAGACTAACCAATGTCATTACTATATTTAGTAATATCCAAGTGGGAGCTGAAAGGTTTTATGGATATTTAAATATACGTATGTCCGGATTCGAACTCGAGACTTCGGGATTGCACACATTACGTATGAGAGTTGATGTTAATAATTAATATATAAAATGTTATTATTAATTATTAGTCACGAAATAAAACATAACGATAGTTAAATAATTAACGAGGTTTGGTTAACGGTCGTTAAATATAAACTACGAGGACTAGAGATGAAATTATAAGTCAGGAAAGATCTAGAACCCCTTTGGGTTGATGTGGCCAATCGGTTGGGGTTTCCCAAACCCAAACCCACTCAAACTTGTACTCCAAGTTATGTTAACTATAAATACAAATCAATGTATTCATTATTAACTAACCTTGGATCACTTTGATAACCTAATTTCTCTCCTCCTCTTCTCTTTCTTGTGTGGCCGGTCGAACACCCATCACCATAAGGGTTTCGATTTGTTTAACTCAAGATTAAGTATTTGGTTTTATTTGTGATTCAAGAAACTAGCTTTTCACATCAAATCGCTAATAGTACGTGTAAGAACGAAGAACAAGCACGCTTGAGCTTGTGAATTCCTTGGTGGTCGATCTTCGTTGGGTCGAATTATATAAACCCTAAAGTTAGGGTTTTGGGTTTTGTTCTTTTTCTAACATCGTTTGATTCTTGAATTGCTAAAAGGTACGAGTGTTCTTATTCGGTTAATTACTTACATGTATTATTCTTATTTACTTCCGCTGCATGCTTTGATGATGTTTACTTGCTTTATATAATTGTTATGAGTATTAAATCCCAACAAAACCTTCTAGCTTATTTGATGTCTCTTCATCAATCTCACAACCAAATCCAAAGTAAACAAATGGATGGTGTCGCTTTCTCAAACTGTAAAGGGATGCTGTCGCTTTCTCAAACTGTGAAGGGATGTTGTCGCTTTCTTAAACTGTGAAGGGATGTTGTCGCTTTCCCAGCATGTCAAAGGGATGATGTTGCTTTCCCAGGATGTCAAAGAGATGTTGTTGCTTTCTCAAACTGTCAAAGAACAAAGGGAAAACACAACTTTGCTTAATTGCTAAGTACTAAGTTTTTTCTGCCTTATTTACAACTTGATAAATAACTTATTTAAGCACATGAATTGAAGATTTACAACTTCATAAATAACTACATACATAATTTACATTCCAAAAAAACCTGTATCCAACACCATAACCATGAAAAATCTAAATTACACCGAAGAGCTTCCCATATCTGGATCAGCAACTTGCTCTCCCGCTGTAAATTTGCCTACTGCACAGTAAGTTCCAGCATGTATTCTTCTATCTTGGTTTCCATTTGTGGTGGTACGATTTCGTAGCTGTAGGAATCCCTGCCTCCCAACACGACTGAACTTCCGTCTGCCAAGACCTGGTTAGATGAGTACTTGTAGTGCATTTTATTTCAGTACATGATATTAATTATTGTATTAGTAACACACCATCTAGTATCAGCAAGCGCACCAATTTTGGTGTTAAAGTCTCCATTAGGATCATCGTTAGCGATCACTCGAATAGCTTTATCACCACTGAAGGTACCTCCAGTAGCCATTAGGTTACCATTTGGCCACAAGTTTCCGGACGAGCACCATGCATCACCTTGTAACTGCATAATTTCATTGATATTAGTGCCCCGTATTTCAAGCAAGCTCAGTTCTAAGAAAACATGAAATCTTATCAAAAAAGTATAAATCTTTTAGTCATATCAAAATAAAATTAAATGGAAAATTGAAATTATCGGTTAGAAATATCTCTATTAATCAATGAATATCTCGATACATATAAGAATCATAAAGGAAATCCAGGTGATCTATGCATAACTAACTTATACATGACATCTAGACATCACTGTTCAAAATAAAGACACGTGACATAAATACATACCTGTGCCCCTTTTATCAAACTCCTGAATATATCCCACCTTTGAAGCCACTTGGCGGTGGATAGCAGAAAACTTGTAAAACCTGCAGACCAGACCACACAAAAGGGCACTTTGCCTTTGATAATCTCCTAACTATCTCCAAGGCACCAACTTTTAGTAAAAAAAAATGTTGCGTCATTCACAGTCGAGTTTCTAACTTTCCCATAACTGAACATTATAAAACTGATGTTACTCTAAAGAAAATTCAATCAGAAAACAATACTCATAATGTTGACAATGAAACATCAAGTTGTTGGGAAATTTACTTGCAACCAAACGCTTTTACCAAGTGTCATTAAAATATATAAATACTTAATTACAATATTACAACGCTGGCCAATAAATATATCGTGATCACCCTGCTCAACTGAAACTTTAACTTTCACCGCCACCCAAACTTCCTCCACAACCACCATCACTCATATTAGCTTTTCCCCTATTACCAGTTCCGCCTAACCCCGACGCTCCACTACCTCACAACCTGTGAGTAAACTGACAATCCTCTGTCATGGAAAGGAGTCATTACGTTGCTTCAGCTAGGCAAAGGGTTTTATCAGTAAAGATAAACATATCAGACATTATTCTGTCCCTTATATCATTGGCTAAAGGAGCTTTAAGTTGTGCAGCTTAGACTTGGTCTTCAGTGATAGAGCCGGTTTCTGTGGCTGAAGCTAAAAGAATATTCATTCCGGTTAAATTTTACTTGATTGAGCAAAATGACACTTGTCACTTCATTTACCTTGGTAAGTCTTGATTTTTTGTTGACCTCATACTTGACCTTGCTGCCTTTGCTAATTTCAATCACCTAAAAACATAAAACAGGATTCAGCAACCATCTTAACACAAATGTGATTTGAAAAGGTAACACTTAATAGGTATCCATTATTCAGAAGTTGATATGATTTGAGTGCTTACACAGTTGAAGACCGTTGGTGCACCAGGTCTAGCATTGGTTTTCTTTTGTTTTTCATATTTATAAAAGCAAGAACTGAAACAATAAACGAAGAAGGTGACAACTTTCTTTACTTTGGATAGAAAGAAAAGCAAGAAGAATACTTTCATCCACAGTATAACACCTTAGATCAATGTCTGTCTCATGTATCGGGACTGACGATTGTGTATATCTATTGTCTATAAGCATAGGTACAGATATAAGTTGCTTGCATTCATAAGACGGGTTGGAGCAGAAACATAAACTTTTTATAAGACTAACCTTTATGCACAATTGAACTATATCTGATTCTCTGATTTCTGGATTTCTGAGTTTTCTGCATTAAAGTATTAAAAATAATAGAGAAAGAAGTATGCTAGAATACGGACCTTTATCAGAATGACCATGTTCCACACCAACATTAAAGTCCAGATTAGGACTTGGCTGGTAACCTCCCTCAGCAATTAGCGAGTCTGCTCTAGGTGATTCATCAACACCTTCCTTTTTTGTCATTAATTTGTTGAGTCGAGGCGGAGGAAATTGAGGATCGTATAAATTAAATATAATAAAATAAAAAATATCAATAAAATCAAATAATGAGATCAACATCACCTAAACATTAAAGATGACAGTATACATGAAAAAACAAAATTGGATATCAGCATGCATGAAAATATGACAGTAGATAAACATGATTAATAGAAATTTTTAACAACATATTATACTAATAAAAAGTTGATCTTATGATTCTAACCTTTTTGGTTTGAAGACGTTATTAAAGCCAAATGATTGCTTCCGACTCTTGCTACAGTTATACATGCACAGAAAAGTATATTAATTAATAAAAAAAAGAAACCTTTATGTGAGGTAGAGGTATCATTAGTTCTATAAATATAATTCTCATGAACATCATCATCTACTTCATGAACCATCACAACCAAACTGCAAAAGGCAGCAAAGAAACCAACAATATGTAAAAAAATATAACAGAGACCATTAGGGTTTCTAGGAAAAAAAGAGGCGTACGGCTGATAAAAAAATATGAATGAACCGAATTTTTTATGTATATGTTTTGTTTAGGGCTACCTAAGTTGTAGGGATTCTCCTACATAATTAGTTACATAGATTTATAATTTTGGACTTGCAACAAATATTCCAAAAAATCATGTTGCCTTAGTGGTAAACACATATGTTATTTATCAAAATGACCAAGGTTCAATCCTTGCAAGGAACCTTTTTTATAAACAATTTTCAAAAATGTTTAAGAAAAATACGAAAATTACAAAAAAAAATTAATAAAATTACGAAATTTAACAATTAATTGCTTAGTTGGACAACAAATGCTTATGTGGCATGAAATTTGATTATTTGGCATTGAGGTGACATTAATGCCAAATGTCTCATGTTATATATAATATATATATATATATATATATATATATATATATATATATATATATATATATATATATATATATATATATATATATATATATATATATATATGATGCAGGTTTTACTGACCAGGTCTTAATATTTATAGTGTCTCGTTATACCTATGGTCTACACTAGTGCACTAACGGGCAGTGTACCCGGTCGTGTGCAGTGTAGTAATCGGTAAAGCCGAGGTCGTCCCAAGAGCTATGTGTGTTGGATTATTACTAAGTCTAGGTGTCACAGATTAATAATGGTTTTGATAGGAATTTAATTAAATAAACTACTAAAACAGAATAAAGCAAATGAAAGCAGATAAATGGATAAAAGAAAATCAATAGAGGAAAGTGGTGCTGACCTAGTTAATCCTCCTAGCTAGTTATGTCTACGTCTACTTACTTCCAATTACTTCAGGTGGGGTCAAAGTTGAGAGGACAACATTTGGTCAATTCGCCCTAACCTATCAGCAAAGATGCCACCACAGGAGAAGTCAGGTGTCCCATCATAAGTCATGTTGTTCCTGGTCCCCTAATCCAAGTCATTAAGTACCGCTACATGCTAGATTTATAATAGTAAATGCCCGGCCGTTAGGAACTTAGACACGCACCCCCTAATTCTTAAGTTCATCCAAACGATAGGTGATCAGTTGGTCAAATCGCACAAATAGAAAGGGTCGTCAGTTGGTCATATCTTACCCTTCCTGTCTCAGTCCGCTCACCTAGGTTCAGTTGGTCATATCTCCTAGGCAATTGGCCTCTATCGCCATTCAAAACTACCGAACCAAGGGTGGCTACCAATAAACTATGCATGCATACACTTAGAAATAATTGTACGAAAGTATAACCGAAAACAAAATAACTAAGGAATCATAACTAGGCTAACACCAAAAGGTGCTTAGTTGATGCAGTAGTTACGGCGTAAGTATCAGCGGCGTGGAACCTTGGTTGCGTCGTAGTTGATGCAGTAGTTACGGCGTAAGTATCAGCGGCGTGGAACCTCATTTGACCTAATGTAGTTACGTTGTAACCGAATGATAAGTTGGTTTTCTGAGTCACGCAATAGTTACGGCGTAATATGAGAGACGAGTTACGCCGTAACTTCTTCAAAATAGCATAATGTGTTAAATCTTTAGATATTTCTTCAGTTCCGCGTCTCTTTAGCTCCAATGCTCGTAATTTACCTGAAAGTAGAAAAAAATGGAAAACAAGCGTAAATCCATATAAATGATATAAACTACAAGCATTATCGGGGGAAATTGACACTTAATATTCAGGACTATTTGATGTTATCAAATATCCCCCCACTTGAACTCTACTTGCCCTCAAGTAGACCTTATTAGAAAGATTCCTAAAAAGATATCTCCCATAACCTGGAAAATATAAGTTTACAAATCCCTTATGCTAGAATAAAACAATGTCGAACACCTCACGAAAGGGGAACAAAACACTCAAATCTCTCAACTATTCTAAGTGTCAATTTCGGGGTGATCACTCAATCGCACAGTCATAGCATGTATTCTATCATAAGCTTGGCGGTTACACAAATCTCCACCACTAGAGTTAAGGGCTAAACAATTCTCGAAGGCAATATGGGTAGACACGACAAAGGTTAAGGGGTGACTCGTCATTACTAACATGTCACGGCGAAGTGGACAAAATCAATGATACATGACCAAATCCATGGCCAAGACACCAAAGATTGCTCGCTGCATCACCTAGGCATGCTTCATGACTAAAGGGTAGGATAAGACATGGGACATATAATTGGTGTAAAATAAATAAAAAAACAAGCATGTAGTCTAAATCTATAACCAAGTCATCACCACTTACCGTCCGCCCAAAGTTCAAGCTTTGAAGTCAAGAAACCGGATCATGAAATGCAAGGTAGATGTGTCATTAGAGGACGTCGTGATGGGCACACTACCTTTTCTCCAACTGTTGGCATAACTACCAACTCCAATCTTCAAATGTGACCGAGGTGGCCTCCTCGATACTAAATCAATAAAGCTCATACTACAGTGCTTATAACATCGCACTTTACATAATCATAACAACCTTTTCTTTTTCTTTTTTTCGAATCACACTTTTTTTTTAACATAACAATAAATACTAAACATAATATCCCCCCACTTGAGATGAACAATGGGAATTCGGGGGGTCTTCAATGATCTTCATAAATGTTGTCGATGAAAGCGTGATTTCTGAACCTTTCCACTCGAATCTTGAACTTAGGCAAATGATGACTTCCCAATCAAAAATAAAGACTACAGGGTAGGCTAAGGTGTATAGGTGTATCGAAACAATATATCAGGTTAAAAAAATGAAAGGAATGGCTTAGAAGTGTGTATCTAGGGGTATCTTGCACTAAAGATGAGTGCAACAAAAGGGTTTCACATGGGGGTCGAGAAGTCGAGGTGACTAATCGATAGACACACAATGGTAGGCTGTTTGGGTGATAATCCTATATTATTGCCTTCTAAAACTGAAAAGTCCAAATACATCGAGCTAACTCAACACACCTCGTCTATGGTCTCGAAATGATGCAAAGGCCAAGTTCTAAAGTTTACAAGCTACCGTCACACTCATAATTTGGTGGATTTGGGGTAAAATATTGGAAACGGATAAGGCTAATCACACCATATAATATCAAGGGTTGTATGTACTCGGCTAAGGTCTAATCTAGTTAGGTTAAGAAAAACATGTCAAACTTTAAAAAATGGCATAATTTTTCAAAATAAACTAGAAAAATGAGGGCGAAATAAAGTTTAAGAGATAATTCTACTCCCGTCCCCCCACTTGAATTGTACAAAGTCCCTTTTGTACTAGGCATTATATAAAGGTGAAGAGAAAGGTAGAATTAGATCGAGAACCTCCCTGAATTTGCTCCATAAAGAAGGAAGGCCCACGAAAAAGAGACGTGCCTTCGTATAAGCATCATGAACAAACTTCAATCCCTGAAATCACACTACTGACAAGCATAATTCTAAAAATAAAAAATGAAAAATAAAAAACAACCTAACTCACTTTCGTAGGAATCACGGTTGCATTTAGCGAATGCAACAAGCCTTTTGAACCACTTGGTGTCCTAAGTGGACGAGTGAAGTCTCGTGAGGGTTTACAGGGAACACACCCACAAAGTTCATTTAAAATACTAATACAAGGTTATTGTGTTTTAAAATGAAAGAATTAAACCAGAGGAAGGTTACGTCGTAACTCTTTTGAGGGAGTTACGCCGTAACTAGCAAAACCTGACATAAGCTGCAAAGCGAGTGGTTACGGCGTAACCACCGAGATGGTATTACGCCGTAATTGGTAATGCGTCAAGAATTCTGCTGCTAAAAGGTTGGTTACGGCGTAATCACCAAGATGAGTTACGCCATAACTCTGTTCAGATCAGCAACTGCAGCAGCAATTAGTTCCTCGTTTCCTGCAAAATAGTTAGAAAACATACAACCCTACAGAAATGGAAATAAAACAAAAGAAAAAGATAATTCGGGTTGTCTCCCGAAAGAGCACTTTTCTTTATTTATGAGTCTTTAAGTTAGACTCAAAGCCGCGGGGCTTCTATGGGGGCCTTTGGACTTCCCCGTCCTTCTCCATATCATATTTCATTGAATAAGGCTGGTCCCAAACATGCGGAGAAACAAACCGAGTCATTGTGTATCTTTTCTGTAGGAAATTAGCTTGTGTCCATTCGAAATGAAATTTAGCCTCGTCTTCCACTTTTATTTTATCATACCCAAACTTTACTCTTAACCAATTTTCAAAGGAGATTCCCATGTATCCTACTTCATTTCTCTTATCTTCGTCAAAACATGCCCATTCCTTGCGTTTAAACCATTTAGGTTCAGGGAATTCTCCTCCATCACAGATCTTGCGGCTGGGGTTGCATGTAGGCATTGCCATCGTGTAGTTATCAGCTTTGATAGCGGGTTCACAAAAATGTATGGTCCAATCAATTTCGGTGAACCATTCGCTAAAAACATTATGCCCTTGTAACCATTTTTTTCTAATAAGATTCTCGTCTTCCCAGCACCACCAAACTTTCGCAGCTTCTTTAATCATACGAATGAGGTGCTTTCCTCCTCCATTGCATCATTTTTGAAAAGGAGAACACGTGGGTATTGTTACTTTGGTCCCCTCAACTAAACAAGTATTAGGAACACAACAGTGAATTCTTCCTTTTAAAAAGTAACTGGGTACAGAATACGGGATCTCTTCCTCATCTTTTTCATCGTCATTTGATTCGGTGCCCTGCAAATGGCCAAAAGATGAAGGCGGAAATCTATCGGAATCATCTAATTCAATCCTTGGTGAATCCTCAGTCGTAACAATTTCTTCTGGTTCAAGGCTTAAGGTTTTATCCAATTTAAACTCTACTATATCGCCACAGTATCCACCGTAATATCCTAATGTCTCCAGGAACGGTTTACCAAGAATCAAATGTTCCTTTTTGTCGCTCTCCATGTCGATGACTACAAATTCTAGGGCTGAAACAAATTTATCAACCTTGATACAAGTACCACTTGTAATTTCTAAAGGGGTAACCTTGGTGTCTGTCGCCGGATTAATCAAAATATCTGTTTCCCAAAGGTGCACCATCTTAAGTTTTAGGAATATGGAAAGTGGCATGATGTTTATACAAGATCCAAAATCAACCACCCCCAACATATTAACACTCCCAGCAGAACATGGAACGATTAACCCGTTCGCGCTAATATCCTTAACTGAAAATAAACTTGTTTCTGACCTGGATACGGTTTCTGAACTATGGTTACGCCGTAACTCAGGGAAGTGGTTACGGCGTAACCCTGCCTGCATGTCGGATATCGTAATTTCCAATTCATCGGTTGTGGAATTGCATTCCTCAACCACCTCCTGATGGTTTTTGGCGAAAACAGCGTTGCATTCCACCGTGTGCTTGGTTTCATTAAGTTCAATTTCATCAATCTCAGCACTAAGTTTTTCAATCATTGCTCCAAGGTTTTTTAGGGTTTCGTCGTGCCTGGAAAAGTTTTTATTTGTGTTTTCCTGGAAACCCCTTAACCATGTATCTTGTTCTTTTTGTTTCTGGGCTGATGTTTCCAGGAACTTATTAATTGTTTCTTCAAGACTGGGTTTTCTTTCTCCATAAGGCCCACGGTTGTAATTTCCACGATACCTATTACTATTTCGATTATCTCCGTAAAATGGTCGATTTTCTCCATACTTGGCTTCTTCAATATTTTCTTCGTCCATATAAGGACAATTCTTTGTTAGATGTCCTCCTTCACAGCTTTCACAACCTACTTGGATGGCATGAACGGTTTCTCTGACCTTCAGCATATCTCGACTAAGATTTTCAATTTTACTAGCGATTGCTGCAATTCCGTCAAAACTTCCACCTTGGTTTCTTTTACTTCCTCCGTCGTGCCATTTTTGAGAGTGATCTGCCATTTTTTGAATGGCTTCAATTGCAAGAGTATGAGTCATGTTCGGTATAGGTCCTTGATAGTCTAGCATTTGCCTTGTAGTTACATTAATTCCTTTGTAGAAAATATTGACCTTCAGCTGGTTGTTCTGGTAGGACACTTGTAAAGGAGATCGTTGTATCTATCCCAGGCTTGATACAACGTTTCGTCATCTTCTTGTTTGAAATTATGGATCTCCAAAAGCTGGTTAGAAATCTTCGATGGTGGACAATATCTCTGAATAAAGTGCTTCTTAAGTAACGCCCAAGTATTAATTGCCCCGGCGGGCAATCTTTCGATCCATCTTCTGGCAGCTCCAGTAAGAGTCATAGGGAATACTCTTAGCATAACAACATCATGAGACACGCCTGGAATGTTGAAAAGGCTTGCGATGTAAAGGACATTTTCGACGTGCTCATATGCATCTTCATCCCTGTTTTCTGAAAAAGGGTTAGCGCGAAGCTCCCTCATAAATTGGTCTTTGATTTCAAAACGGACATCCGCTCCAATTGCCGGTCTTACGAGACCCGGCCATTGTTCTGCTCTTGTCAACGCCAAGTATTCCTCAAGAGTGAGGTCATCAATGTTAACAACTTCCATAGTACCTGAAAACTTGAAATATGATCGTGAGAAAAGGTTTAAAATGAAATGAAAGACTTAATATCAATCCTAAAATAACTCCCCAGCAGCGGCGCCAAAAACTTGATGTAGGTTTTACTGACCAGATCTTAATATTTATAGTGTCTCGTTATACCTATGGTCTACCCTAGTGCACTAACGGGCAGTGTACCCGGTCGTGTGTAGTGTAGTAATCGGAAAAGCCGAGGTCGTCCCAAGAGCTATGTGTGTTGGATTATTACTAAGTCTAGGTGTCACAGATTAATAATGGTTTCGATAGGAATTTAGTTAAATAAACTACTAAAATAGAATAAAGCAAATAAAATTAGATAAATGGATAAAAGAAAATCAATAGAGGAAAGTGGTGCTAACCTAGTTAATCCTCCTAACTAGTTATGTCTACGTCTACTTACTTCCAATTACTTCAGGTGGGGTCAAAGTCGAGAGGACAACATTTGGTCAATTCGCCCTAACCTATCAGCAAAGATGCCACCACAGGAGAAGTCAGGTGTCCCCTCATAAGTCCTGTTGTTCCTGGTCCCCTAAGCCAAGTCATTAAGTACCGCTATGATGAGTGCTTATTCACTCATCGTTTTTACCCACCTAAGACCACAAAAACGACTAAAAACACCCAAATATGATCAAAATATGTCAAAAATATCCTCGGAGTGTGTTTTATATCTTGCAGGTACAAAAGGATTGAAAACATAGCGAAAACGAGCAAAATCAAGCCAAAATCAGAAAAGTGCTGAGAAGCCGGTGCCGGGATGTGATTTTCTACGATTGTTGATCAATTGAAGACCCGGACACGTTTTTAGAGTGGGTTTGGGAAAACAGTCTTAAAGCCTAACCAAGAACCCAAAATTACCTAATTACCTTTCCCCGATACCAAAAATGACCATTTTGCCCGTCAAAACCAAAAATCCAAAAATCCAAAAAAATCCCATTTCATCCTTAATAACCATTTTTGTTAAAACTCATTTTTATTTAAAAACAATTTTTAGTTTTCAAAAAAAAAAAAAAAGTACAAAACTTTTAAATCAAAAATACAAATAAACCTTTTTAACAAAACATAACCCACGACACCTTGTCCCCCTTTCCCTCCTTTTTCCCTGTTTCTCAAATACCCAGACACTCAACCCCCATTACCCTGTCCATCCCAAACCTGCTCACCCACTCTTTCCCTCTTTCCAAATACTATCAAGGGCTCTGATCATGTCCAAACTGTTACCTACTTATTGGACGGCTTGGATTGGATGAAGAAAGCACAAAGTGATTCTTGGTTGGTTTTCGACTGAGAGAAGAAACACAAAGAGGCTCAAGACCCATATCTTAGCTTTACTATAAATAGATGCTCATTTCATAGTTGTAAACCCTTTTATTTTTCAGTAGCATAGTGTAGTTTAATTTCATGTTAATGTTTTCAAATTAATTTATAAGCTGTGTAACTTCCCTTTTGCCTGGGATTGGATAATGTTTCATTATGTTTGGATAATGGTTTTTGGTTAATGTTAGCAAGCCACAGTGGTTGGACCTTTGTAAGCATCTTTAACTTGTTTTCTTATTACTGATTTTTACCTGTTTAACTGCATATTTAGTATAGTTATTATATGTTAGTGTTAATTGTTGAATTTGCATTAGTTAGCATTAATATTGATAGTAGATCATAGTTCAGTTGCTGTCATAATTTAGAGTTAAGTTTTAGTTAGTTTTGATTGCATTTCAGTTAATTAAAGGGTGTTTGGTATAAGCTATAGAACTGAGTTAGAGGTTTGGTAATTGGTCAAATTCTCAGTCAATAGTTTCTATTAGGATGTAGTTGTTTAAATCAGTTTCTAATTTGCATTCATTAACACTACAAGTCAAAATCATATATAACCTGATCTATAGTTCATATCAGTTAGCATTTTAGTAGTCATAAGCTGCAATTAGGTGTAGAATAAGGTAAACTAGCTTAACTTAGTTTCATTTCATCTTGGTATAACCTAATCTGTTCATTAGATTGAATCAAAAATTCATTTTGGTCAACATCTCATAATCTGTCAAGATAGTCAAAAAAGTGAAAAAGTGATTTTTGCAAAACTTTGTGGAATTTTCACAGATTCATTTTTTGTTCAAATCAGCTGAAATTTTGGGTTTAGTATCTATGGTTGCTTTTCTATAACAATTTATTTTTAGTTTAATTTTAGAAATTTCCTTTGCCAGCTAAACTTGAGCTTAAAGTAGGTCGAGAAGGACATTTCTGCATCAGCAACCAATTGTCCCAAGTAGCCTTAGTTTTTGATTTTTAAAATCTTCAATTTAAGTCCTCTTAGGCTGAAATTTAGAACTTAAGCTCTTTGGTTGGTTGTGGTTAGCATGCCTATTTTAGTATAATTTTAGGAATTTTATAAGTTGGCTTAATCAGGGCTTAAAGTAGCTGCATTAGGGCCGATTTGCTTATTTTAGTTAGAACTTGTTATAGTGCTTAAATGATTGTAGCTTGAGCTTATTTGGTCCAAATCAGTTGCATTAGCTTATTTTTGGTTAGTTTAGGGTGGTTTGAGCCTGTGGTAGTTTGTAGTAGCTTATAGCTTATTTCAATAGTGCTTATCAAATCAGTTGTGTGCCCAATTCATAGTTCCTGCTCTCCAAAGTTGTCTCTGTTATTTTTCCATGCATCTCAGTATTATTGTATAGTTTTCTGGAAGTTTTCATATTTGCCCATGCTCTTTTGATATTTTTCTACATTTAATCTCATTTTTCTCATTTTTAAGGCTTTTTAATTAGCTTTTAATCCAAATAAATAAGAAAAAGTTCTGAAAAATGCAATTTCAATTTTCCTAGTTTTAGAATATTCAAAAAGTAATAAAAAATATTTTTACAGATTTTTCTTAGAATAAATAGTATTTTCTAGCAATTTAATTAGCTTTAATTAGTTTTAAATTCACAATAAATAGAGAAAAAGTCAGAAAAATGTGATTCCAGTTTTGAAAATTCTTTTTAGTTAATTAAGATTTTTTTTAAAAAATAGTTTTGTAATTTTCTTGCATGTTTTCCTAATTTTTAGTATTTTAAGTCTATTTGAAATGTTCAAAATTAGTTTTTAATTCAAAATAAATCAAGAAAAATCCAAAAAAAATTAGTTTTAAATTAAAAATAACTTTTAAATATCATTTGTAGATGTAGAAAAGTAGTAGTTCATTTTTATGGGTTAAAATAGAGTAGTTTGCATTTTATTAGCTTTTTATAAAGTACGTTTTTCGCATTTTTAGTTATAGATTGCATAATTAGTTTTAATTACTTGTTTTCATTATAGATTCTGTAGTTTTGATTTCTTTTAATTACTTTCCCTTGCAACGTAGTTTAGAAAACATCAAAATTATCCCTTTTCTACCCTTCAAATCACAAAAATCGCGACGAGAGTTGAAAATTCCATTCATCCCTTGTTCGGAACGATCTCGGTGCTCAAACCTAACACGTTTGAGTTACCCACATACTACACACTTCTATTATTGATCTCTTTCCCGAGTGAATCACGCTACATGCTATATTTATAATAGTGAATGCCCGGCCGTTAGGAACTTAGACACGCACCCCCTAATTCTTAAGTTCATCCAAACGATAGGTGATCAGTTGGTCAAATCGCACAAGTATAAAGGGTCGTCAGTTGGTCATATCTCCTAGGCAATTGGCCTCTATCGCCATTCAAAACTACCGAACCAAGGGTGGCTACCAATAAACTATACATGCATACACTTAGAAATAATTGTACGGAAGTAAAGTAAACGCAAACAAAACAATTAAGGAATCATAACTAGGTCAGCACCAAAAGGTGCTTAGCCGCTCATATTAATCATGCAAACCAATTCAATATTCAAAGGTACGAAATACATGAATTAAAAGTAAAATAAATATAAAACGCTAATGCTTATCGTAGGGGAGTGATTTCTCCCTTGGAGACAGCTCCATATGCTCCTCTAGACCTGCCTTGAGCTTTTTCGCACGTTCTCAGTGTTGTGTGTGGAATGGAATGCTTAGAAATGCTGGAATTCGTGGGGTATTTATAGGCCAGATCTGAGTTACGGCGTAACCAATATAAGAGTTACGTCGTAACCTTCTATTTCTTCGAATAATGCACTAGATCTGCTGGTTACGGCGTAACCTAATGAGTGGTTACGCCTTAGTCTTCAATAAACTCGGTTACGTCGTAGTTGATGCAGTAGTTACGGCGTAAGTATCAGCGGCGTGGAACCTCATTTGACCTAATGTACTTACGTCGTAACCTTTGGGAAGAGTTACGCCGTAGCCTAATGATAAGTTGGTTTTTTGAGTCACGCAACAGTTACGGCGTAATATGAGAGACGAGTTACGCCGTAACTTCTTCAAAATAGCATACTGTGTTAAATTTTTAGATATTTCTCCAGTTCCGCGTCTCTTTAGCTCCAATGCTCGTAATTTACCTTAAAGTGGAAAACAATGGATAACAAGCGTAAATCCATATAAATGATATAAACTACAAGCATTATCGGGGGAAATTGACACTTAATATTCAGGACTATTTGATGTTATCAATATATATATATATATATATATATATATATATATATATATATATATATATAGCTTTGGGTTATTATGAAAAGTTTCTTAGAATGAAAAGAATGAGAAGGCATGTGGAGGTGACATGTGTCACCTTTGCGACATCATCATGCCACATCACCATACCCCACCCCCACCCACCCACCCCCCCCCCCCCCCCGCCCCCCACCCCCCCCCCTCGAAAAAAAAATTTTTTCCCGCCAAAAAAAAAATTTTTTTTTGGGGCAAATTTTTTTTTTCCCTCCAAAAATTTTCCCGCCAAAATTTTTTACTGCATCACAGTTATAAAGTTACTGCATCACAAATCATAATTTTAGTGCATTAAGGTTATAAATTACTGCATCACAGTTATAAAGTTACTGCATCACAGTTATAAAGTTACTGCATCACAATCATGATTTTAGTGCATTAATGTTATAACATTGATTTTAGTGCATCATAGTTGATGCACTTAACTATTAACTATGATGCAGTAACTTATAATAAAGATGCACCAAGACTTATTAGTGCATTAAGGTTATAAGTTAATGCGTCACAATTATGATTTTATTTCATTAAGGTTATAACTTACTGCATTACAGTTATAAAGTTACTGCATCACAATCATGATTTTAGTGCATTTAAGGTTATGACCTTGATTTTAGTGCATCATAGTTGATGCACTGAACTATTAACTATGATGCAGTAACTTACCAATGGAGCATTAGTCCAATGGTTGGAGCACTTGTGCTTGAGTCAATTGACCCAAGATCAAGTCCCATCCTTGGCATTTGTTTCATATAGGTACCCACCTCCGCAAAACCTGTGGACACACTGGAGAGACTTTGTGGAATAAGAGCTTAGGGGTCCGAGTCTTGGCTCGTGCTCACTCCAGTTGGTGCCCCACTAGGCCAGGAGAGTTGCCGGAGCTATTCCTTGTAGGGTGGACAATGGCTGGTGCCAAAAGGCACCCGGGGTCAAGGTGTTCCCGCCAATCTACACCTTTTGTGGAATGATGCAGTAACTTATAATAAAGATGCACCAAAACTTATTAGTGCATTAAGGTTATAAGTTACTGCATCACGGTTATAAATTTACTGCATCATAATTATGATTTTAGTGCATTAAGGTTATAAATTACTGCATCACAATTATGATTGTGATGCAGTATTTTTATAACTGTGATGCAGTAATAAATTTTGGCGGGAATTTTTTTGGTGGGAAAAAAATTTTTTTTTTTGCCCAAAAAAAAATTTTTTTTTGGTGGGAAATTTTTTTTTTTTTTTTTGCGCGGGGGGGGGGGGGGGTGGGTGGGTAGGTGGGTGAGGTGGGGGTGGGGTGGGGGTGACACATGGCATGGTGATGTGGCAAAGGTGACACATGTCACCTCCACATGCCTTCTCATTCTTTTCATTCTAAGAAACTTTTCATAATAACCCAAACCCGGTTTGGGTTATTATGAAAAGTTTCTTAGAATGAAAAGAATGAGAAGGCATGTGGAGGTGACATGTGTCACCTTTGCCACATCATCACGCCACATCACCATACCCCACCCCCACCTACCCACCCCACCCCCCCCCCCCCCCCCCCGAAAAAAAAATTTTTCCCGCAAAAAAAAAATTTTTTTTTGGGCAAAAAAAATTTTTTTTTCCCGCCAAAATTTTTTACTGCATCACAGTTATAAAGTTACTGCATCACAAATCATAATTTTAGTGCATTAAGGTTATAAATTACTGCATCACAGTTATAAAGTTACTGTATCACAGTTATAAAGTTACTGCATCACAATCATGATTTTAGTGCATTAATGTTATAACATTGATTTTAGTGCATCATAGTTGATGCACTTAACTATTAACTATGATGCAGTAACTTATAATAAAAATGCATCAAGACTTATTAGTGCATTAAGGTTATAAGTTACTGCGTCACAATTATGATTTTAGTGCATTAAGGGGGTGGCAACACCCTCGGTATGGCTTGCGGTTTGGCTAGGCATCATGCGGCATCCCATTGCCACCCTAGCGGCATCATGAATTCGGTATGGTTTGCGGCATCTTTTGCCGTAGCGGCATGGAGGAATTCAAGAGGAGCGTGTGTTTCATTTTCAAAATTAAGGAAAATACAGATATTGGAATCGATAGCGGAGCAAAGGTCTACAAAGGATGGCTTGGCCGAAAAATTGTTGTCGGCCCAAATCCGAAATATTGAAGAAAAGGCTTATCATCGGGCACTGAGGTTCTATAACCAACCTCACGATCACATAATTGATCCGAGAATGCGAGAGATCACGATTACCAAAAAACGTGAGTATGCGGAGCAATATGGATGGCCGACGGATATTTAGATGCGTATTTTTTTTAGTATTATGCAATTTTTTTAAGTATTATGTAATTTTTTTTTATTATTAATGAAATATTAATTTTTTATTTAATTGTTTGATTTAATTATGAATTTAAAAAAGAAAAAAAAGTGAGGTATGGAATGACCATTGCCACTAAAAAACTATGGTAAGGTATGTGATTAGGTGGAATGAAATTATTGGTGGGTTGTGAGGTATGGTGAGGTATGGAATCAAAGTGTTGCCACCCCCCCTAAGGTTATAAATTACTGCATCACAGTTATAAAGTTATTGCATCACAATCATGATTTTAGTGCATTTAAGGTTATAACCTTGATTTTAGTGCATCATAGTTGATGCACTGAACTATTAACTTATAATAAAGATGCACCAAAACTTATTAGTGCATTAAGGTTATAAGTTATTGCATCACGGTTATAAATTTACTGCATCATAATCATGATTTTAGTGCATTAAGGTTATAAATTACTGCATCACAATTATAATTGTGATGCAGTATTTTTATAACTGTGATGCAGTAATAAATTTTGGCGGGAAATTTTTAACGGGAAATTTTTTTTTTTTTTTTTGCCAAAATAAAAAAATTTTTTTGGCGGGAAAAAAAATTTTTTTTGCGGGGGGGGGGGGGGGGGGGGGGGTAAGGTGGGTGGGGTAGGGGTGGGGTGACACATGTCACATGACATGGCATGGTGATGTGGCAAAGGTGACACATGTCACCTCCACATGCCTTCTCATTCTTTTCATTATAAGAAACTTTTCATTTTAACCCTACCCTATATATATATATATATATATATATATATATATATATATATATATATATATATATATATATATATATATATATATATATATATATATATATATATATATATATATATATATATATATATATATAGGGTAGGGTTAAAATGAAAAGTTTCTTATAATGAAAAGAATGAGAAGGCATGTGGAGGTGACATGTGTCACCTTTGCCACATCACCATGCCATGTCATGTGACATGTGTCACCCCACCCACCCACACCCCCCCCCCCCCCACCCGCAAAAAAAAATTCCCGCAAAAAAAAATTCCCGCAAAAAAAATTTTTTTTTTTTGGGAAAAAAAAATCCCGTCAAAAATTTCCCGCCAAAATTTATTACTGCATCACAGTTGTAAATATACTGCATCACAATTATAATTGTGATGCAGTAATTTATAACCTTAATGCACTAAAATCATGATTATGATGCAGTAAATTTATAACCGTGATGCAATAACTTATAACCTTAATGCACTAATAAGTTTTGGTGCATCTTTATTATAAGTTAATAGTTCAGTGCATCAACTATGATGCACTAAAATCAAGGTTATAACTTTAAATGCACTAAAATCATGATTGTGATGCAATAACTTTATAACTGTGATGCAGTAATTTATAACCTTAATGCACTAAAATCATAATTGTGACGCAGTAACTTATAACCTTAATGCACTAATAAGTCTTGGTGCATCTTTATTATAAGTTACTGCATCATAATTAATAGTTAAGTGCATCAACTATTATGCACTAAAATCAATGTTATAACAATAATGCACTAAAATCATGATTGTGATGCAGTAACTTTATAACTGTGATGCAGTAATTTATAACCTTAATGCACTAAAATTAGGATTTGTGATGCAGTAACTTTATAACTGTGATGCAGTAAAAAATTTGCCGGGAAATTTTTTGGCGGGAAAAAAAAATTGCCCCAAAAAAAATTGGCGAGAAAAAAAAATTCGGGGGGGTGGGGGGGTAGGTGGGGGTGGGGTATGGTGATGTGGCATGATGATGTGGCAAATGTGACACATGTCACCTCCACATGCCTTCTCATTCTTTTCATTCTAAGAAACTTTTCATAATAACCCAAATATATATATATATATATATATATATATATATATATATATATATATATATATATATATATATATATATATATATATATATATACACACACACACACACTAGCCATTTAAGCCCGCCCAAGGGCGGGCACGACTTGTGATTTTTTCTTAATAAATTCCAAGTTTAATTTAGTTCCCGGTTTATTATTTTTTCATATTGTAGGTTTATTTTTTGGTTGTTTTTTTTAATTAAATAATGTGTATAGAGTTATATTCATATTAATAGATTAAGTAATAAGTGAATGTGAAATGCATGATTTAGGTAAAGAGTTTCTAAGTATGTGTATAGTGTTTTCATACATAAATAGTTTTGCACATGTTGTTATTTTTCTAATGTTATCATATAATAGTTTTTTTTTTTTTTTTTTTTTTTTTTTTTTTTTTTGATGTTGTTAATAATTGCGTGTTACATTGAAACCATGTTGTCACCAACTGTAGTTATACATTTTTTTTTTGTTTAAACTAAATTTTTTTATTTGATTTTCGTGTCTATATTTGCATAATGTTTTCTTAAATGAATTAATTTAATGACTAAGTAAGGGTTTTTTATATTAAGAAAATATATATTGTTTTTTTGTTGTAAAATATGTTTGGTTATTAGGCCCAAGCCTGGTTAGGGTTTTTTTTTGGTTTAATTTTAATTTCTTAACTTGATCCCATGAGAGAAAACCGGCCTCTGAAGAAACAACCCGAAATTTGACAATGTTTGGCCTTGACGTTTATTAATGGATAACTATGAAATCGATCGACAATGTATTATGAATGGACATTTAACATATCAATGAATGATTGAAAATAATATGTACGTAAAGAATCTTTTAGATAAATTTGGCATAATAATGTAATCAAAAGATAAATGTAGCAAAAGAGAACTAATAGTTTTATAGACGTTCAAAATCATATGATAGTATAAAATGGATAATTCTATGACCAGTGAAACTCACGGGATAAAAATTTAAGTCTAAATAAAATCGTAAAAACTTGATAAACAAAAACTAAAAACTAAATGATGAAGTGAAACTTATATGACAACCGAAAATGATTTGCAAACTTTGCTTCAATGATTCATACTTTGTATTATTGTACGCGATGCACACATTGATTCTTACATATACACCAAGATCACACAAAGAAAACACGAAGCATCATTAACGATCCTGAATGGCCTGAGTTGCCATTTTATTTTCCATCAACTAATTCAACATTTTTCCTATGGATGATGTCATCATTATTAAATATGGAAAGCCAATGACATCATTGTCATGCACACTTGTACTATTGGTTTATTTATTTGCAATCCTGCCATCAATTACTCAATTTAAAATGTTAACTTTACGTTAAAAAAAATGCATGATTCTTGTGCTATATCATTTCTCAAGTAGAACTTTGTGCACTATCATGCGTATTCACATTGGTCATTCCATTGTTCAAATATTCATGCTTTAGAATTCCCTTAATTAAGCCAAAAGTACAACTTATATTTTTAATCTTGAAGTAACAAACCCATTAGACCATAAATTACATTTCCAACCACAAAAGGTGGTAAAGTTATCGACTACGATATGACACAATGTCACAGCATACAAAATTGATTACAAAAACGATATTTCATGCCTTTTCCAACCCAAAGTATCTCTGCATTTTGTATTTACTTCTTTGTCATATAGACATGGCCGGTGAAAAGTGAAAACTACAAAAACCAACTAACATTAATTTCAAAAAAGAAGAAAAATAGAATCTAACTATCAACAAAAAGTAAAAAACTAAAGCCATAAATACAGAGAATCATGTTAAGATCTATATGTTTAGTGCACGTAATAACATATAGAGGATCCTAATTATTACAGTAACCCATCATATACATTTAATCAATCATTGCTATGTCTATTATTATTTGACGCATCTGAGCCGTTAGAGAATTAACATAATCCAAAACGACCCATTAATTTAGTAAATGTGTCTAGATTGCCATCTCCAGATCATACGAAAAAAATATAGAAAAAAGAAAACCCACAAAGACGAATAGTATATGTGCCACTGGAATGTTTTTGAAAGGCTTAACGTAGATTCCCCGGTCATTTTCTCCCTTGGTGGTGTTTGTCCTCCTGTAAATAAATGATTACAGGATTGTGGTTTTACTATTATACTATTAAATAGATAGATAAACTCCTATTGCCCTCCTGTAAATAACATAGTGACCGTATACTCTATGACTTTCTTAATGTCTCATAAAAATAATTCAAAAGGCCAACTCTAAATGATTAGCTAGTGAGTGTTAAAATCATTGTTTCTCTCTCGCTAACATGCTGATACTCATTACACAGGTCTCGATATTTGTTTCAAGTTCATGAATCAATGTTTGTATAGGATTTTGAGAAATTAATGGCGTTAACGTCATTGAAAGTATATGGCTTTAGTTATTGTGTGCCTTAAGGAATATCTAGAAAGTTGATATTATGTTGCTGACTATTTTAATACGCATACTTTAGAGTCATGATTCTGACAGTGAGTACTTTTTTTCACTTTTAGAAGAGCTAACTATTTACAGTGATAACGCTATTCTAAACATATACGTTATGCAATCAGAAAAGCTAATACCAACCTGCGGTTTTAAATCTCGATGGATAATTTGATTATCTCGAAGGACGTTCAGACCAGCCGCTATAAAAAAGACAGCCTTAAGAAAGCGAATCACTCAATAGAAGTAACCTTGAAAAGAGAAATAATATAAAAAATCTGACAGATACCTAACTGCTGCATGAAGTGCACTGAGGTTGCCTTGGGAATTCTACCTTGACGTCTGTGAATAAACATAGAAAGATCACCTCCTCTACAGTACTCCAGCACAAGATGTATCTTGCCAGGTTCCTAATTTCATAGACGTGAGACTTTAAGACAAATCAAAAGAATTGTAGCATACAATAAGTTTCCAAGGTTTTAATACAGTTCATCCATTCTACAGTTTGGTTTTGTGGGTTCTTTTTCCACAATGTGAGCATAAATGGAGATATAGAGCAAAATGGTTAGAAGAAAGTCTAAGTTTCCTTAAGATCATTAAACGTTACAGACCATAACAGTCAAACATGTCCATCCTGGGCATAAATTTGGGAAATGTAAATCCAGAAAATGTTAACACTTAACTTAATAGAGCTCAACTTACATAAAATCATACCCCGTGGATTAGTCGGTCGAAAGGTCGGAATCAATGGTTAGAAACAAATCGTATCCCAGACCAGCTCCACAAGTAATTCATAGCTAGTCTCTCAACAGAAGTAAACTACAAACAACACCATGAAAAAAGATTAAAAAAAAATCTAAATGTAACCATGCTTTTTCACTACACTATAGAGCTCCAAATTGAGATCTAAAAATGAAAAAAGGCGGTGAATAACTTTCATAATAGGCCTTCTTAGTACTAATTGACATGGAAAAACAAAAACTCTTAATTTCTTTTTGTTATAAACTTAATATTTGGTGCGTCAAACATGATTACATAAAGCGTATTATTTCAACGATTTAGTAACAATTTTTACATAAAATGGCATCATCAACCACACCATGAAATTCGATAGTGTTCATTCTACACACTCCTTACTCAAACAATTTAAACAAAAACTAACTCGTTGGACTAATAATTCTACACATGCCATTTTAAAACCAATCGGCCCGTACGTAACCCGCACAACATCAGATTCACAGGCATAGCAAAGTCACTTTTCGATCTATTTAGTTATTGTTTCATCCCGAATTATTACAGGGCCACTAATCCTCATAGCATCATTTATATGAAATTGGTCTAAGACATAATGTATATGTAATTGGTCTAAGACAATTTTAAAACTTTAGCAAAAAGAGTCAAATTCAACTATGGACGTCGACTTAAGATACTTACGGCTTCCATAAGTATTTGAGGATCTGCATCAGCGATTTGATGCCCAAGTTTTTGCAACCCAGCTACTGTGGATGGTCTACGCAGTACTTTTTTCAATATTATCGTCTTCTATCCACACCATACCCGCAGGCACCTATAGGAATACTAAATAGTAAATTCATGCAGCGGTCACAATTTCACCCATTAACATTATGAGCCAATCTGAGTATATATTTTAAAAACCAAGTGGTTAAATAGGTCAAGTCTAAAAAAGGTATTTAAGTCATTACTTTCCATCATAGTTAAATATAGGAACGGGATGTGCTTCCATCATTTTCAGTTACACCTGATCTCAGTCCCTCTATACGATGTGCAATGTAGAATTAATATCAATAGCATATAGTAAAAGCAATATAAAAACTGAAGGTAAAGCGAAGACCTGGTCTTTGAAACCTCTTGAAAGCATTTCATCAGCCTTATCGAACATACACATCTTGATGTAATCAAAACAAAGAGACTGCCTTCGAAGCATGTCAAAGACACAACCGGGAGTACCAACAACAACATGAATACATAACCTTCTCAATTTGTTGTGCAAGCTCACGAGTAGAAGCCCAAACCAATGCTTGGCATGCAAACTATCGTTGTTCCTTACACAACTCAGCTATAGGCTGAAGAATTAGCTTGAACCTGTTTCGGAAAATAAAATTGGTAAATCTATTAAAACAACTTCATTCTAAAAGGTTTCAACTATAGTAAAAAATGTTTTTAAAATTAAGAAATTAGGAAGAACATATAATTTTTCAGCCTTTTTTCCTTTCAAATTTGCAAATAGCCGAGACTTTAAACCTGCAACCTTATCGAATATCAAGTGTCATTTACTGATTTAGTAGACTAAAAAATCTGGTTGTAAAAAAAATGATTTAGCTTCAATGACTTTTTCAATGGTAGTCGCGAATAGAGCTGGTTCTTGACTCACCAAACCCATTTGCGATCTCAACCATTTTAGTTAAAGCTTATCAATCCTTACCCCATCAACACTTATCTCTCATCCTTAAGTGGCATAAAACCTTTGCAACAATGCAATCATGGTCGATTTACCAGACCCACTCCCACCTACCAATGTAATTGTTTTCCCATATGGGACTTTTAAGTTAAAGTACTTGAGTATAAACGGTTCCGGCCTAGACGGATACGTAAAACTTACACCATTGAATTCGACTTCACTCGATACATCTTGTAATATTTCCCCATCCATGTTATCTGAATCGATTTCCTGAAATCTTTTAATAACTTCTCTTATATGTTGGCTTGCAGCCATTGCATCAGAAATATGATTAACATTAGATTTGAGCTACTGTAACTCACCTATGCTCCTTCATTCATACCTAAAATGACAATAACCACCAGCATATTAGTACATGGTTAGTCACAACTCATTTGTTGTTTGATCAAAAACAGATGTTTAAAATCCAAAAATATTTGAATGGTCAAATATAAATTATCAGTTATATGACATATATGGGAATTTAAAGTAGGTAACTGACTTTTAGTAATCGGGCGGTTTGGTATATTATTCAAATGATTAGGAACCTAGGAATAGGATGACACATGTTTAATACCAACGGCAGTCTCAGAGGGAGCATGATTCCTAGCAACACTTGGTAGTAGCTGCAACATAGTTGATTAGGATTATCTTATCATTTAGGGTCATTTTATGAAGGGGTGTTTGGGATTTCCTGTTTAACTACTCATTCAGGGTCACAACACAGAAGACAAGTGGCTATATCTGCTATACCTCAACATGATACATGGGTATCTGAACCTGCAAGATAACTCCTTGTCACCATTACTGTTTATTGCATATGTTCTCTTCGTCTCTAACAAATTGCTATCCGAGGGTCAACTGCATCTTTCATCATAAGTACCACGTCTCTAACGCAACATCATGGTTGACCTACTTGACAACTTTACAGACTCCCAAAGGCCACTGAATGCCTTTGAGTTCAACCCGGTCCATGTGTCCTTACCTTTATCACTCAACAAAATGTACGCGAACTGGCCCGCAACTATGATCCACCATGACAAACTTAGAGTTAAAGATGCACCAAGCAAGCCCAAGTTTAACTTGTAAGCCATGATCCAAGACATGATCATGTGTATAACTAAGGTTCCAGCTAAAATATATATGCTTGGTGCCATAATACTTTGAGCTTGTATAAACTTTTCTATTGGAAAGTTGATAGCATACGCAAATATTTAAGGAATGAGCCTATAGACAAATAAGGCGGTGGCAGATGCCATTAATGGTGATTGGCCTAGTAAAAGTAAAATAGGTCTTGAGAAGACATAAATCATAGTGATTGGGATAGCTGTTACTGTGAGAACAACTACAGATCTTTGAAGGTATACTCCAAGCATGTCGTATTTTTGTTTCCCGAATGCTTGACCGCTTAACGTCTCAACTGCACTACCCATTCCGAGCTATAATCACATACCCGAACACTATGTTAGATTAAACATTAGCTACATCAACTTTCCACTAACCTGTCACAAGTTATATATAGTAAGTTGACATATATAAACAATTTAATTATAAAGCTAATAACATATACTCATATTTGTATTGATTTATAATCATCCCCTTGATTCATACTTATATTTGAAAATGGCCGATGATCATGAAAACAAAGTGAAGTATGAACAATAATCACAAAGATTAATTATCTAATCCAATATTGAATCTAAATATAAGAAAATCCAATAAAATATTAATTATCTAAAGCTGAAACTAAGGGTTGAAGGAGGAGAAGCTGACAAATGAAAACAAGGTGAAGTATGAACAATAATCACAAAGGAAACAACTATTGAATTACATATGCTTCAAAAACTTATATACTACTTTAAACTTGTAATGACCAGCCAAATCGACCTAGATATAAAAGTTAAGCATTAATCATCATCTACAATGCGTAATTTAATACCAACAATAGTCATACTACAAATCACAATCAATTGATTCAAGAAGCCAATTTAAAAAGCACAAAAAGAAAATTAAAAATTATCATACACAAACATGTATTCATAGATCTGATTGATTTGTGTTGAATCTGTTATGTGATAATCAATCGTGGTTTTGGATTAGGATTGTTAATCCTACAGTAGAATCCGTTCCTAAAATTTATTTCATTGAAATCTCTTTGAATGTTTATTGGAATTCATATGTAAAAAATCACATTTAATGATAGGTTTAGGTTATACTCATTATTGTAGTATGAGTTTATGGGGTACCTCTTGCAGGAAAGTGGAATGTTGTGACCCAAATAACACAAAAATCTACAGGTACCTGTATCAAATAATACAAAAATCTAAAGGTATCTGTAACATATTTGTTAGCATTCAGTTCATGTGACATACACATATGATATTTAAAAATACTAAGCAAAGAAAAAAAAACTTTATCTCTTTCAGGTGCAGATGCAAAGATGTATATATATAAAATAAACATACCTCACTCTCCATGTTTGAAAGTTCATAGATATATGATCAAGCAGATTTTGTTCTGTAAATAAAAACCCTAATACATGAATGAATTACGAATTGTTTTATGTATATTTATTAGGGTTAGCTAAATTGTAGGGATTTAATATTGATCTCATGGTTTGCATAGGTTTATAGATTTAGGATAGCAAGATAGAATCAAAAAATGTGTTGGATTAGTGGTTATCATTAATGTTACCCAACATCTCAAGTTCGAACTCCTCCACTGTCATTTTTTAACAAATTAATTCTGGATTGCTTATGTGACATACATTGATGACATGGCATAATATGCTTACGTGGCATTACGTGGCATTAATTGTGAATAATAACATCATAAACATCCTGATATATATATGTTACAGATATATAAATAGTAATTCTTGGTTGATGAGTGTATATATTACTAATATTAATATTAATTTATTGTAAACATATTATAATACTTTCTTCTTTATTGCTACTTGCTATATATACGGTGTGTCCGAAGGGTTAGAGGTGAATAAAATTTAATTTCAAATTTTTAGTTTGAAATACTGAATTTATAATAATTTGGTAGTTTAATTTTTTAACTCATGCTTTACATGTTATTAAACAAATGTCGTGAAATAAATAATTTTCTGATATATTATGGGTTGTTGCATTTATAACCTAGTGTTAAATGTTGTTCTTGAAAGGATTTATGTGCAAAGAACAACGTCTTTTACTACTGACACCCATAAAAATGTTGATAGGTCACACTGGTGCACACTAAACATAACATGCAAGTTGGCAATAAGAAAAGAGAACAATACAAAATGGAAATAATGAGAATATGGAATATTTTCATAGAAGGGTAAAATGATAATTATCTAGGGCGTATGTATTTATCTGGGATAAAATATATTAAATACATAAAAGGCAAACCATAAACCATAAGGGTTGTGTGAGTCGACCGACCTCCATGGGTAAAGGAGGGATTAAGTTTGATAAGTTCTTAACCTTATGTAATTAGATATAATTCTATGGTGTTCTAGTTGTAGTAAGAATGTTCTTAGGTGCCTTATAAATACAAGCCTTCCTAAACTAGAACCATAATGTTACATCCCAAAAATATCGCAGCGGAAGATAGTATCACTGGGTGTTACTTCATAGTACAAAGTTAAAGTCATATAAAATGACCTCTAAATGAGACGCTTTTAAAAGTTACAATTCGATAAATGAAATCAGAGTTACAACATACGAGGTCTCAAATTATAAGGCTACATAAATATTTTTCAAAATATTATCGAATGGTGAATATAATGCATCTCAGTCTTAAAATATGCCATGTGACTCTAATGCTCTAATCCAAATTTAATGCTTTATGGACATGAGAAAATACATGCTAAAAATGTCAACACAAGGTTGGTGAGTTCATAGGTTTAAGTTATATATGAAAGTGGACCAAAAGATTTATAATCTGTTTGTCTGTTACATTCGATTATGAACAAGTAATAATTGACCGGTACATTAGGTCATGTATGTACATAGTAGTTTGGTCGCTTCATTCAGTTAAGTATATGGTACATTCAATTATGTATGTATGATGGTTTAAAGTACTTGTGTCAATAAATAAAATCAAACAATGTATTCTCACCCCAAAGTATTTGAAAACAAGTATAAACAAGTAAAAGTGGGGTTATGAAACTCACCTCAAGCAAAACGATCACAAAGTGCAAAATAAGATAATGTGAAGTCTCGAAATCCCTAATAGCAACCTAAAATAATATGTTGCGTCTTGAGTTTCATGAATGATAACGTAAATATGCAAATGAGTTTTATAAAGTTAAATATAGATTATACATTGTACTTAGCGTTTATAAGTTTTATAAAATAATTGGAACAATCTTTACGACGATTTGGTAAGTTTAATAAACCCATTGTTTAAGTGTAGTGTTAGTTTTAAAGTAGTTATCCGATTTTGTAAATTCCGTTTCTCCTAGGGTGTAAAGAGTTATGACTCGGTTTTTATGTTATCGGAAAGGAATTTGAGTGTATTTATCAAATATGAAGGTCCCATTGGCTTAAAAATTACAAAAATAGTGCTAATTTACCAAAATACCCTTGTGTGTCAAATATGATGTTTGGTTGCACATTTTAGTCCCATGAAAACAACTTTATTTTACAAACTACAACTTTGTTTGATTATGTTAGTGGCCAAGTTTTAGTTAAAAGATCTGCTACAACTTTTATTTGAACACTAGCTGGAAGTTCTTTACAAATTTTAAGAGTTTTTAGCCATTAAAATCTGGTTACAAATTCTGGCATCGTTTTACCATTTATTTTCTAATTAAATCATCGGGTGGAGTTATGGGCCAAGCCACCCGGCAAAATGAATCTAAGACATAGATCTATAACCTTATATTTTTGTCCAAGTCCAAAAACACATGGGTTTTTCTCAATAGTTACATTTTTGTCCCTGTCAAAACTGTCCCAACAATTCAAGTCTGAATCATGTTTTCCAAGCGTTTTTAGCCAAGTACAATGTCTGTTCATGTCAAATATATGATCATAACATATAATATACATAAAATACTGAGGTAAACGTGAAAATAATTGGTTTTTACTAAGTTTTGTGGTGAAGAAGATAACTTAAAACAAGATCAAGAACATAAAGACCAAATCACTAAATAACAAACCTCAAGCTTCCAATCTTTTTAACAACACATGAAAACAACCTAGATCTATCAAACTACAACCTTGTGAACCCTTTTAAAATATTCCATTAAAACCCTTGCACAAACTCCATTAAAACCCAAGGTTTGTTGAGATTTGTTGATGTTTGAGTGAAATAAACCAAGTATTAGCTTAAGAGAACTTATGATCAAGAATCTAGTAAATTTTTTGATGAAATGGGTGATTGTGGGTTGAGATTACATGACAAAGAGGAGAGAACACACAAGAAATAAGTATTTTTGTTTGTGTTTTCATGAGATCTAGATTTAGTATATATTTTTTAATGTAGAAATGAAAGTAACTAACATAAGTATCCTTATCTTATGATAAAGTTGTACACTACATCAAATGACTCACCACTCTAGGTGGTGTGTCATTTGTTTTAAGAAAAAAGGGGAATGGCAGTGTTTTTGTAGTAGTCTAGTGTTTAGGGGGTGTAGTTTGATCTTGGTAATTAATAATGTGAAGTTTTTAAAACGCGAAATGTAAAACCGGGTAATATAAAATTCTAAAACATATACAAATATTATAAATTGTCAACATGACAAATTTTTAGTATTTTAGATGAGACACGAGTTTATCGGGGTGATTAAATGTTGTTAAACTTAAAAACATAATTTGTAAACGCGTAAAACGTAAAATATGTAAGGTTTACGTAAAAATGGAAAAGGTAAAATATGAATGTAAGGAAAACAAAATGCATAAAATATGTAGACTAAGCATAGTCTATATTCGGTTTAAATTGAATATTTGTGTAACTACGTACGCGAGTGAACCTATCTGATTACTCATAAAAGTTACTTTCTGTGAAATTAAATAATAAGTAAAAGTAATTGATTGAATAATGAGCTGAAAAATGCAATTTGTTACCGTCCGCCCCCCTTAAAGGAATCTCGTCTCGGGATTCAGTTTGTGTTAGATGTCGAAGCGGTGAGGAGATACGGGTACTTGCGGCGAATGGTTTCTAGGATAACTAGTGATGTAGTTTGACTGATCGTTTTGGAATATGGTGTGGGATGAGGTTGACTTTATGTGGTAAGAATATGGTAAGGGTCTGATTAGTTGTTGTACTCAATCGTACGAATACCAATGAATTGTTTATACTCACACAATATTTGCTTTTTAGGGATATAAGTGAAAAGTCGTTTTTAACAAGATTTACAGGTAACTGCTCCCAGCATAACATAATTCCTCTTGAATTAAACATAGGTGATCAGGCTATGTATAATTGAGGACCAATATGCAATGTTCAGTTTAGTCAAGAGATTTTATGGTTCTCAGTGTTAAATAGTATTAACCAATAGTAGTAAAAATAGTTTATATAGTAGCAAAACAGTTTATAAGATTATATCAAAATAGTTTATAAGAAAATGGCAAAATTATTTTCATAAGATAATAACAAAACTGTTTACAGAATGGTGATGAAATAAAAAGTACAACGGACGAAAATTGTCACAACGTGTTGATACAAATTAGTAGATAGTCATAAGTCAGATAAATCCCACAACTCAGGATAAACATAACAAAGTACAAAAAAGTTCATGAGGAAGTACTACTGCCAATCTCTAAACATCATCATTCCGTAGTGTCGTTAAGGTCCTTGTGAGCTTCTCCTCCTCTTAGCGTATATGCTCCCCCTCGAGCCCTTTCTTCATTCTGCTTCTTTAGCTCTGGGCATTCACTCCTAAAGTTCCCTATCACTCTGCACTCAAAACACTTCACCGTGATGTTTCAGTTTGTCACAAGAGTATGAGCCTTGCAATCCATGGCTTTGTGCCCGACCTTCCTGCAATTTCGACATTGAGTAGGGCAGAGTCCATAATAGTGAAACTAGCACTTTTTGCACTTAGGTAAAGTTCTAGCATACCCTCTCTTGTCACCTGGCCCAGTAACATAGGCCCTAATCACTTATTGTTGCTTGTTTGGATGCTGATCATGATTATCTACCATGTTTTCTTCCCACTTCCTTTTGTTGTTGTTGTTGCTGTTGTAATTGTTGTTGTTATCTCGAGCAGTCCCAAGTCTCACAACTTGATCCATAAGGTTGCGAGACATCCGAATTTCCTTATCAAGTATAAGTGGATCAACAGAAGTCACGTTCCCTTGAATACTGGGTGGGAGTCTTGTTGATCCCGTATCACAAATAGCAAAAACAGTAATTAAGACTAAGTGTGATCCATGACTAAAGTAAAGCAGTTTAAAATTCAGTTTAAACAATGTTGGATCGATATACTCTGACCAAACTAACTATGTAGCTTGTAAGGGCTTAGCAACCTCGGATAAATCCTAAGTCACTAACAATGAAACACTGATATAACTTTACTAAGTATGCGGAAACTACTTCAATAAAGCTTAGAAGAATAACTTTAACTTCAACAATTTTATTAATACTTTGAATCTGCTTGATACACAGATTCACTAACAACCCTAAAAACTCTAATATCGAACTTGATAAACTCTAATATTCTCTCTAAAGTCGTATTCTAAGAACGTATCTCTAATGTCAATCTAGGGGTCCTTTTATAGGCATAAGGATAACCCTAGTCGGTTTACAACTCTAATCCTTGTACGCCAAGTAATACTAAACTAAGAACATTCTAGAATTACATAATAATCCTTAACGATTTGCATAGCAGTCCTTTATCCTTGCAGTACTTTGATGAATGAGCAGTACTTTGACTTTCTTCTTTAGCAGTACTTTGACTTTCTTCAGCACTTTGACTTTTATATCCCAACAATCCTCCCCTAACTTGAATTCTACTTGCTTGATTTCAAGTTCCTTTATATCTGTATCTTTAACATCTTTTGTCTTCAAGGAAAGATTGTGTCTTTATCTGCAGATTTATTTTGTACTCCCTGTGCTTGTATTATCATCATCAAAGTAGTCTTTATAAGCAATCCTTTTCAGCAACTATCAGCAATCTTCATCTTTTCAACATATGGAAAATTGTACATCATATCATAAAGTTTCAGTCTATCCTCATCACTTCCAGGTGTGTAAACTCCTGTGAGAAGTGAATCATTGAAAATTTAATGGATTTTGATATCTCTTTACCAAATCCATTAACTCTGGAGTAGCCAATGTTTAGGTGTGTAAAACTATGGTACATTGATAACCATATGATTTTTAGCAAATCATCAGCTATCAACGGATTTGTTTTGTCTTTACCAAAAGCCGTACCCTTTTGGACTAGTTAGTTCTTGCAACCATGGTAAACTAATTACCATATAAATGGTTTTTCCACAGCCTTTACCACAAGCCATTTTTCTTGTGGGCTAGCCAACTCTTCACTATATCAGATATGGTGAGTTGATTACCATACAACTTATTGGCAAGTTGTCAACCATCAACGGATTTGAGATATCTTTACCTAAGCCGTTTGCTCATGGATTAGCCAGTCCTTTTGCTAAACATGGTGAACTGATAACCTTTTGTTGTAACCATCTCAAAAACCATTTGTTGCTGTTAACTTTTGTTTCAAAATATCTTGCATTTTAACAAAAGTTTGCTTATTCTTCTATTAAAAAGTCTTTCACTGGTTTTGTGCTGAGTACTTTGGTTAAAGTACTATTTGTCTAGCAGTACTTTGAATAAAGTACCTATTTTTCAAAAATTTATACAATTAAGAACCATACCAGTTACTTATGCATCGTCATCAGCCATAATTGTCCATTTAATGAATAGTTCAATGACCATGAGAGCTGTGTCATTCTCTTCTTCAACCTCCATACCATGATCAAGCATTCTTCTCATAAGATCTCTTGTAAGTGGATATCGTCTTTCTGCTAGCATGTGAATCATAGTCCCATCTTCCAGCTCTAAAAAATGCACTCCAGATTCTTTAAAGAATCTCCAGCTGGTAATCTCCCAAACTTCTTGGTTTTGCCAAATTTCATCAGTGCTTGTTTCTTCAGTTTCCCAGATGGTTGTGAGGTCTCCAAGCAAGACTAAACCAATTCCATTTGATGGAATGTGTTCAAAATATTCTTGCACCAGTTGGTATAAATGAAACAAATCCTCTCTATTGATGATGCGCAATATGTCCCATAGCAAATTAAACACTCTGAAACTCTCATCTTCTCTATGAAACATCAGATAATCTCCTTCCTTTGATTCTACAACTTCAAATGTAGATATCTTTGACTTCTTTTTCTTTTCTGCAACATCTTTAGACTTAGGATGCTCAAAGTCTACAACTCTAAGATAGTTCCTCAGCTCATCAACTGTATATGTTCTCAATTAAATCTTCTTTGATGGCTGTTCTTCTTCAGTTGTTCTCTTTCTTTTTAAACTTCCTTTTCTAGCATCCTCATTCTTCTTATCATCTTCAAAAGATATAATGCCTTCTACTTCCTTCTGATATGCTTCTCTAACAACATCATACAGGTCTTTCATCTCTATATATTTCAGTTTGTGCATACCTGTATGTCCTCTTCCCTTCAAATAGGCCATCATAGCATTCCTTTCCTTAGCAATACTCTGAGGTCTTCTAGGTATAACAGGTTCAGGTTCCTTCACTGGTAGAGCAACCTCAGCATCATATTCAGCTTGAAACTTCTTAGCAGCTTCTTCATTCTTAGCCACTTCAATAGCTCTTATTTCAGCCAAAGTGAGCTTCTTCTTCTTCTTTGTTTCAACCAATTTACCTTTGCCTTTGTCTTTAGGATCTAAGGTAGGTTGAGAAGCTTGAGGTTGTTCTTCAGCAACTCCTGGAATACTAACACCTCTTGGTCTTGATAGATTTTGCAATATTTGAGCAACAGTCTCATCATCACTTGCAGTGTGCTCTACTTTGGGTGTATCAGCTTCCTCTTCTTGTAGGACTGTTGAAGGACCAACTTCTTCTTCAAAATTTAGGGTCCTTGGTGTAATTAGCTCTTGTCTATATGTTCCTTGAAGAGCAGCAGTACCTTGATCACCAGCACCTTGATCGTCAGTACTTTGTACACCAGTACTTTGTGGCTCAGTACCTTGAGGCTCAGTTTCTTTAGCTTCTTTATCAACAATTTCAGCTTCTTCATAAGTTTGAGCATCTGGTTCTTCATAATGTTCAGCATCTTCATTCAAATTCTCTTGCTCCAATATCCTCCCCAATTGGAATGAAGACTGCTTTTGGATTTTCTTGCCCTTTGAAGTATTTTTAAATTTTCCTCCTTTCTTCTTCTGTGACTTCACCCACAACCTGTGATGTTGAACTAAAGGCTAGACAAAGGTCTTCAATCTTCTAAATTTGTTGTTCAATTTCACCAGTTGTGTAGCTTGAGCTTCAAAATCTTTCTTTAACCTCAAAAGCTCCCGTGTCAAGGCATAGTTATCCAGAACTTGACCCTCAGAAGCCATATCTCCCTCATATCCTCCAGATGTTTGAGACCCATCTGTGGAAGTATAATCATTGGGAGAGGATGGTGGGTTTACCTCATGTTCTGAATCACCATGAGCAGTATCGTGTGGAGATGCAGTACCTTGTGCTTCAGTACCTTCCTGTGCAGCAGTACCTTATGGAGAAGCAGTACCTTCTCTTTCTGAAAGCTCATGTTTTTCACTTGCAGCAGCTTCAGCTCCAACTGCTTGCACTATCTCCATCATAGAAGTAATCAAAGGAGTATTCCTTCCAGTGAATTTATCACTCTTCTTAGCCATGAAAGTGAATATCTTTGGTGGTTGGACCACAACAGGTAACAAGCTCGAAGGTTTTGGTACATCCTGAAGTTGTTTGTTCAAGAAAACTTGAACAAATCTTGGATACATTAACCATGGTGAACCATTGGAGATATGGGAGAGCATACCATCAAGAATCGGTCTTGAAAAGTTGAAGAGGCGATTGGTAGCTAATCCCACTAAAGCAGATGCAATATTTGATCCAAATTGCTCCCATGAAGTACTCTTGGAACTTAAACAATGAAGCAAAACATGGACTAGATACTTCCATTGTAGGCTGAATAAGGGTTTCTTAAAGGTTATTTCAGTGAGAAATCCTTCATACCCAATATCCCTTAATGTATCCCAAATCACTTGTTTATCAAAACGAACAGCCCCTTCCTCATCATCAAACAGTAAATCTTCTCTAATGGAGGCTTCACTAACTTTAACAATTTTCCCAGCAACCTTAGCCTGAATATATGATTCATCATCTTCCTTATGAGATATAGCAGTTGCCCAAAATTGTTGAATCCAAGGCTCAATAACATCAGGTTCGACCAAAAGAGCATAGTTGATTGATGATCCAGTGAGGAAATCAATTATGTCATGAAACTGAACATTTGCCGGTGTTTTATCTAAGTTGGCCACCATGTTATGCTTGCTAACTGTGTTTCGATTCCCCATTGTTGTGTTATAAGAAAAAATGGTTTGATGAATAGTAAACGTGAATAAGAGAGAAATAAGGAAAAGATTGATAAGTATAAAGATGAGAGGGAAAATCGGAGGGTAGTTATTTATAGGTAAGATTTAAAAAATCACAGCCCAATTAATACAGTTACCGTTTTTTTGAATTTTACCCCATCTTTTGACTGTTGGAACATTACGTTGATAAGACTAGCAGTGCTTTCCACGTAAGCAGTACTTTCCAAAGCAATACTTTCAGATAAGCAATAAGCAGTACTTTTCCATCTTCTTCTTCACAATGGTAAAAATATCAAAAAGACATTGTTTATCCTCCCCTTAAACAATGCATAGAACTAACTAATAAGTCCTCCCCTTAAGTGTAGCTTAATAGTTAATCATACCAATACTCACCACCAAGTGATTGAATCTTGAAACATCAAATCCCTTTGTGAGTAGATCAGCTACATTGTCATCTGTGTGAACCTTGACAACATTAATGAGTCTATGCTCATAACAATCTCTAATAAAGTGATGCCTAATCTGAATGTGCTTGGTCTTGGAGTGATAAACTGGATTCTTCACAATGCAAATTGTACTCTCATTATCAATTTTGATAGGAGTATTCTTGAAGTTGAACCCATAATCCAAGAGTTGATTCTGCATCCACAGTACTTGTCCACAACAACTTGTAGCAGCAACATATTCTGCTTTAGTGGATGATGTTGCTGCAATGGTTTGTTTCTTACACTGCCATGAAACTAATCTTCTTCCAAGATACTGGCATCCTCCAGTGGTTGATCTTCTATCATAATTATCACCTGCATAATCACTATCTGAAAAAGCTTCCAAGTGAAAAGGTGAATCCTTTTGATACCACAACCTTAGCTAAGGTTGTTGTTTCAAATAACTAAAAATCCTCTTGACTGCATTCATATGAGAGATCTTAGGTGAGACTTGATATCTTGCACATAAACAGACAGCAAACATGATATCAGGTCTAGATGTAGTTAAGTACATAAGACAGCCAATCATTGATCTGTAAAGCTTGACTTCTACAGGTTGACCATCTTCATCCTTGCCCAATGAGTTGATAGATTTTATGGGTGTGGTGACCGGCTTCATAGCATCAAAGTTAAACTTCTTAAGAATGTCAGTGACATACTTGTCTTGACTAATGAAAATTCCAGCCTCTGATTGTTTAACTTGAAGCCCCAAAAAGAAAGTTAAATCACCCATGGAACTCATTTGAAATTCTTGTTGCATCAGCTACTCAAATTCTTTCACCATAGACTGTTTTTTAGCTCCAAAGATGATATCATCTACATAGACTTGAACAAGCATGATATCCTTCTTGTCTCTCTTGATAAACAAAGTCTTATCAATTGCTCCTCTCCTGTAGCCATGTTGCAATAAGAAAGTGGAGAGTCTTTCATACCAAGCTCTAGGTGCTTGATGAAGGCCATACAGAGCCTTAACCACTTTGTAGACTATGTTTGGATGGGCAGGATCCTCAAAACCAAGAGGTTGTTTGACATAGACCTCCTCTGTAATCTTGCCATAAAGAAAGGCACTTTTGACATCCATTTGATAAACAAGAAAGCCCATATATGATGCAAAAGCAAGGAATATTCTAATGGCTTCAATCCTTGCTACAAGAGTAAATACTTCATCATAGTCCACTCCTTCTTCTTGTCTATATCCTTGTGCAACTAATCGTGCTTTGTTCTTGATGACATTAATCTTTCATCTCTCTTAACTCTGAAAACCCATCTTGTACCAATGACTTTCTTTCCATCTGGTAGATCACATAGTACCCAAACTTCTTGAAGTTTGAATTGAAGAAGTTATTCTTGCATGGCTTCAACCCAACTCTCTTTAGTTAATGCTTGAGCTACATTCTTGGGTTCTTTTTGAGAGATAAAACAAGTGAATAAACACGTTTGTTGATCCTTATGATTCATCCTGTTTTTTTTATACACAAAGCTAAGTAAAGCATTATGCGGCTTAGAGAAGCCTTTAGCCTTGGTTCTTGTGAGCACCCTTGATGTAGAAGGTCCAATGATTTGACCAGTGGGATGATCTTTATGAATTCTTAATGTAGGAGTTTGTGGAACTTCAAGATCATCATCCAAATTTGTGAAATCAGCTCCTTCATTGGAATTTGAGAAAATACCTTCATCATCTAATTCATCATCAGGCATGTTAGGATCATACAAATCATCAGAAGTACTGTCAATTGGTGCAGCAGTACTTTGATCCAAAGTACTGTGATCCAAAGTACTGTGAGGGTATTCTGCAAACTTACCCTTTTTCTTTGATTCTTCATAAGCTCTTCTTTGTTCATCCTCATAAGATTGTGCTATTGTTTCTTGAAAAAGCATCCTATTAAGCTCATCTTGAATAGCTTGATCTTCAGCAGACAAAGAGGATTTTGGTTCATCAGTACTTTTCTCCTTCTCAACAGTTATAGGTTCTTCATCAGGAACAGCATCAGGTCTAATATTGACTCCATGAACAATGTATTGTAAATCTTCTTCTTTGTGATCAACTTGATTTTCTTCTCTAACAAGAACATAATTCATAGAAGAAGTCAAAACATTAAGATCAAACATCCAATCAGGACCTTTACCCTTTTTATTTTCTTGATCTTCTAAAAATTCAACATGAAGACAATCTTGAACCTTTTTGGTGACCTTGTTGTACACTCTAAATCCTTTACTATTGGTACAATATCCCAATAAGTATCCTTCATCTGACTTGCCATCAAATTTTCCCAAAGCATCAATAGTATTGAGAATAGTCAGAGGACATCCAAAAGGTTTCATAAAACGTATGTTAGGTTTGTTTCCCATAAGGAACTCATAAGGTGTCTTCATCTGAGGTTTAGTGACTGATACTTTATTCAACACATAACAAGCAGTACTTACAGCTTCAGCCCAAAATTGAATAGGTAATTGTGAATCTGCAAGCATTGTTCTGGCTGTTTCTATCAAGGTTCTGTTCTTTCTCTCTGCAACACCATTCTGCTGTGGAGTTCTAGCAATGCTAAACTCCCTCTTGATTCTTTTCTTGGCACAAAATTCATCCATAAACTTGTTCTTGAATTCAGTCCCATTGTCACATCTAATACCTCTTACTTTGAGTCTCAATTGGTTTTCAAGGGCTATTATAAGATCATGAATAGCATTAAAGGTTTCATCTTTAAATCCCAAGAAAAAAACCCAACTAAATCTACTGCAATCATTTGTTACAACTAAGCAGTACTTCTTCTTGTTTAAGCTTGCAATAGAAACAGGTCCAAACAGATCCATGTGCAGCAACTCTAAAGGATCTCTAATAGTTCTTTCCTCAATCTTCTTGCATGAAGATTTGTGTTGTTTACCCTTCTTGCACACCAAACATGATTGATCATTCTTTTATGTTTTGGAAGGTAAACCTCTAACTAAATTTCCTTTAACCAACTTGTTGATATTCTTGAAATTCACATGGCCTAATCTTCTATGCCACAGATGTGCTTCTTCAAGTGTTGCCTTTGCTACTAAACATGTTGCTCTTTCAGAAGAGTTAAGACTCTTCATATCCAGACTGTACACATCATTTGTTCTTGGTACTCTCAGTATTACCAAGTTATCATCAACAAGCTTGAATTCAGAGGAAAGAATAAGACATTCTGTGTCAGTGAATAACACAGGGTGCTTCTTGTCACAGATCTAAGAGACTGACAAAAGATTGAACTTGAGCTCCTTCACATAACGAACATTCTCAAAGTCTATGCTTCCTGCCTTGATGGTTCCTTTGCCAGTAATTCTTCCTCCACTAGGATCATTCCCAAATGCAACTCTTCCTCCAATATAAGATCTAAAGTCTGACATAATCTCTTTGTCTCCTGTCATGCTTCCAGAGCAACCACTATCCACAATTAAATGATCTTTAAGCTCCTCTTCTGGGTTGCCCTGCACAAAGATAAAAGAGTTAGTTAATTTTAGGAACCCAAGCCATTACTGACTTGTGTTCCCCTTGTGGAGTTACATACTTAAATTCTTTAAGTATGTAATTTCCACTGTCTTTAAGCACATGATCAATTATCTTTGGTTGTTCCAAAACTTGTGTTGGTTTTTCAAAAATCTCTTTTTCATCAAAGTTCTCTTTATTATTTTCAACAAAAATCTCTGTTTCACTTTTACTTGCTGAAAGTACTGTTTGTTCCCCATCAGTACTTTCTTTCTTAACCCAGCTGGTTTTAACTTTTTGTGTAGATTTTTTTGATCCAGATACTCTTTTTGAGGTGTAACGCCTTCTAGATTGATAGTAGTTGGATCTCCTAGGGCTTCCATTCCAAAAAGTGTTAGTAGTACCTTGATTGGGTGAAAATCTAGCAGTACTTTGAGAAGGTACTGCTTGAGAAACTTTTGGCTTATCAGTACCTTGAAAAGTATTTGAGGGTACTCGTGATTTTGAAAAAGGTCTTCTCTGGTGAGGGTACCTATAGTCTTGTGAGAAGTTGTTGTAGTTAACCCTGTGTGAATGATTCCAGAATGGTTTATTCTCCCTAGGCTTATGGTTGGTAGATCTGGTCTTTGGGAATTTGCTTAGATATTCTGAGTGAAAGTCACAGTTCTTAATCAAATGATCAGGACTATAACAAACATAACACAATTTTTGACCCATACTCCCAAAATTTCTTTCTTTAGTTCTATGACCAAACCTAATCTGACTTTGTGGTGAGTTAAGAAAATTATTTTGACCAAAATTATCCCAAAAAGGTTTAGCAGTATTTTGAAAAGGTTTTCTTGAAGGTACTGCTGAACATGTAGAAGTACTTTGAGTTGAAGGTACTGCTTGACTCTTAACATTATCATCCTTAGGTTTCTCAACTGTTTCTTTTGGGGTTTCAGAACTAGATGGACCTTAATTAGATTGACCAGTAAGCTTTTTCCTAAACTTTAAATTGTCTACTCCAAAACGAGAAACATCTGTCCTAAGTGGTTGAAAACTACCAGTGGATGAGGAACTGCATGATAACCCTTGTCTTTCTTAAATTCAGAAGGTGTTTGACTAATAGATTCCTCATTACTAGATGTGTTCTCTACATAGTTAATGAGTTTATCATCACTAGGTGTTATATCCTCATAATCAAGTTGTTCCTGATCACTAGGTGGGTTCTCTTCTGTGCTACTAAAATCCATACCAAAACCTAGGCGAGTTTTAATGTGTGCTCTTTTCTGTTTTTCAACAAAACTAACATGTGAAAGGCCAGATTTTCCCCAAGCAGCAAATTTTTCTAACAATTCATCCCTTTCCTTAGTCATCTTTTCAAGTTCAGAAACCTTACATCCTAACTTCCATTCACTCAATTTTAATTGATAATCCTGTTGTTCATACTTTTCTGCCCAAGCCATTTCATTATTTTCATGAGTTATTATTTTGGCTTCCATTGACTCTAAAGTAATTTGATAACCAGCTACCTCAGACCTAGCCCTTCTACAATTATCTCTTTTAGATACATAATCTTTAAGCACTTTTTGATAAAAATCATGACACTTAGAGCATACCTCAGAGATAGGGGTGCCCTTGGTGAAGTAGCTACCATAGCGAGCAGAACAGGTTCTTCTTCACTTTCCATGCTCCAATCAAAGCTTCCAAGACCATCTCTAGATTCCATAGCAGCAAATCCTGGTTCCTCATCAAAAGTTGTATTCCAATCAAACTCTTCCACTGCGACCATAGAGTAGGTTACTGGTTCATCATCAAATTCAGCACTCTAGTCAACCTCTGATAGGTTTTCTTAGTTCAGTAATAGGAATTTCCCTTAGTTCAAGCTTGGGTTTCTCAATCATTCTGTTTGCCTGATATTTAGCAAACCTGCATTCTCTTGCAAAGTGTCCAGTTCTTTGACAATTAAAGCATTCAATCTTGGACTTGTCAAACGTTATACCTTGTTTGGGTTTGAAGTCAATGCCTCTTCATGTTTTCTTCATGAACTTCTTGATCCTTGCTGTGATCATAGCGACTTGCCATCTTATGTCAATTTCTTCTAGAGCATCCTCTTCAATTTGTGACAAATCTTCTTCATAGGTAATAGGTAAAGTGGCTTGTTGAGCAAAGAAGGAACATACAACTTCATCAGAGTGGATGGTGTTTGTAGGTGATGATGTAGGAGTAGGATAAGCAACAGTACTTTGAGTAGGATAAGCAGTACTTTTAGTGGAAGTACTGCCTTTCTTTTCAGAAGACACAAAAGCAGTACTGTGAGATTTTGAACTTGTTTGGCCATTAATCTCATGCTCATACACCTTTAAGTGGTTGTAAAGATCATCAAAGTCCATAGTGTCCAAACCAGGTTGTCCTCTGATCATAGTAGCAATCACATGCCATACGAATGGCAAACTTCTTAAGAACTTTAGGTTTGCATCTTCAACAGATACCTCTGCTTTGTATAACTCTAGCATGCTGAGAAAATTTTGGAATCTATCATAGGCAGCATCAAAACTTTCTCTTTCACCAACAGTGAATGTTTCAAACTGTTGCTTCAACAGATTTCTATGCATCTTTTTGGAAGCATCATTACCTCAAAATCTTGTCTTGAGAGCAGCCCATAGTTGTTTTGTATCCTTAGCATCATGGAACTTGAGTAGGTGACCATCAGGAATAGCAGACAATAGTATGTTGAGAGCCTTTTCTTGATTTCTTATTGTAGTTGCTGGCAAGACAGCCTTGGGTGGTTTAGGTTGTCCAGGAATTTCTACAGGATCTTCAATAACTTCATTACCATTGACAATTACATTCCATAGTGCATGGTCTGTAATAGCAATGTACTGCCTTATCTTCATACTCCAGAGATCATATTCTCCTTTCTTGATGATAGGAATTCTGACTGAGGTGATGGATGGGGGTGGTGCAGCTTCAGTCGACATCTTTAGGGTTTGTTGTTAAATTGGTTTTCAGGGTTTCTTCTTAATCAGAGTTTCCACACAAGCTCTGATACCACTTGTTGGATCGATATACTCTGACCAAACTAACTATGTAGCTTGTAAGGGCTTAGCAACCTCGGATAAATCCTAAGTCACTAACAATGAAACACTGATATAACTTTACTAAGTATGCGAAAACTACTTCAATAAAGCTAAGAAGAATAACTTTAACTTCAACAATTTTATTAATACTTTGAATCTGCTTGATACACAGATTCACTAACAACCCTAACAACTCTAATATCGAACTTGATAAACTCTAATATTCTCTCTAAAGTCGTATTCTAAGAACGTATCTCTAATGCCAATCTAGGGGTCCTTTTATAGGCATAAGGATAACCCTAGTCGGTTTACAACTCTAATCCTTGTACGACAAGTAATACTAAACTAAGAACATTCTAGAATTACATAATAATCCTTAACGATTTGCATAGCAGTCCTTTATCCTTGCAGTACTTTGATGAATGAGCAGTACTTTGACTTTCTTCTTTAGCAGTACTTTGACTTTCTTCAGCACTTTGACTTTTATATCCCAACAAACAAGATACAAAAACAAAGGATTTTTCAACGTTTATATTCTTTATTAAAACGAATAAAAAAGAATATATTACCCAAGTACTTGCGGAATAGCACTTGGGATTAAATGACAAGTATGGGTGTGCACTCCTCACTAAGCTTAGGCTAAGTCTAAGCACAACTATCAGGAACCACTGAGCTATCTCAGGGACATAGTCGTATTTGGAGGAGTGAAAGTTGCTTGTGTGTATTTTTCACAATTAATGCACAAGCTTAACTTTCACTCCTACCTTATGGCTATTTATACAAGTATGATTTTAACTATATCCTAAAAGATAAACTGACAATGGCTATAGAGACAAAATACTGATGTATTTTGTCTCTGTTTACAAGAATCTATTTTAGGTAACAAACAAGGAAGCTTTCTGGTTGTCAGTGATGACACTGATCCTGGTTTTTAGTCTTTCATGGAAAGTTTGACTTATGGCATATAAGGGCTCCTTCTTATAAGTTCAAACTTATCCCGCCTTGTCCCGCCCATTATTCAGTATTTTAGTCTTCCGTCTTGTTCTTTAGTCTTTGTCTTCAGTGATCATAGTTGGTGAGGAGTTTTGGGATTCAGTGAGTTATTGTCATCACTCACTGAATCCATCATCTTCTTTTTGACTCAATCTTCACCCCTTGAGTTCCGCCTCACTGAGCGGAGAGACTTTTCTTCTATGTTACGTACTGAGCGTCCTGAAGATGACTCACTGAGTGGCTATGCGCTTAGTGACTTGTTAGTGTTTAAGGTTATAAACACTTGGAGTGTTTTCTATTCAAATCCTAGAATTAAGGGGTTTGGGTATTCACTGAACCCAACAGTCTCCCCCTATTTAGTTATACAAATAGCCTAAGTGTTTTTGATCATTGTAAGTGAGCAAGAGGCTTCTTCTAACACTGAATGTACTAGTAAGCATAATAAGGAACACTGATCTAACAAAAATACATCGTTTATTCATAGTCATTACAAGTTCCTAAGAACTAGTACAAAAGATAAAGTGATAGATGTTGTTGTAGTGATGTTAGTCCATATGGAAACCCAGTTCTTCTAGCTTTGGCTTCTTAGCAAGGAGAGTTTCTTTGTCAGGATGGTCTTTTATCTTTGCATTCAGGTCAGTGCAGAACCTGATGTTTTCAGGGGACTTGATTTGAGATGCCACCATCAAGTAACTTACCATAGTAGCAACACCAACCAGGTCAATGTCACTCCATCTCTAGAATGCAGGGTTTCCATAGACATTTATGAAGAAGAGTCCTCTTTCAGGCTCCTCGATGACTAAGTTGTTCACAAACCTTACTCTTTCAGGAAGCTCTCTGTTGCAATCGAATCCAGGGACTTTGGTTATAGACTCCGATTCTATCCTCTTTCTTTTTCCATGGGATGATTAGGGTTGAGTGCCTTGAGCTTCAGGGAGAGCAGATTGTATTCCAAGCTAAGTGGGCGCTTTCCTTAGTCTTTCATACCTTCTGCTCAAGGATTTCATCAGGTCTTTGACAACCAAATTTCTCTTCTTCTCTATGATAGGACCAAGCTCATCCAATTCAGTGATCCCAAAGTCAGTGAACTTTAGAGGATCATGAACCTTAAAGTCCCTCTTGTCCACTCCCCTGTAGACATTCATTACAACTGGCTTGGAGTTGGGAATTATCTTAACATCAGCGATAGGCTTAGGGGCTCTTCTGCTAGACATTGTCTAGTTGTAGTGATCCACCCTTTCTTTCCTTAGCTCAGCAGCTTTCCAAGCCTTTTCATCCCTCCTCTTCCTTAGAGCAAGCATTCCAGCATCCTGAGCAGCTTTGAATTTCAGGCCGGCTTGTCCAATTTCCACTTTCTTAGGATCGATCCCTAATTTCTCAGCCTCTTCATGAACTACCTTGACCAGAGTAGCTTTGCTTTTTCTTTCTTCCTTAGCTTGTTTCTTAACTCTTTCTTCCTTATCTAGATAGGCGCTCAACTGGTCTGGAGTCAGTAAGTACCTTTTGCCATTTATCTCAAAGGGGATTGTTGGGATTATTGATTTGATGAAACAAAACAAGAAGAATGAAACAATAAGGACCTAAAGTGACAAAGATGAAATATACAAAAAGATGGAAGGACTTGCTTGTAAAAGAAGATTTATTATTTAGTCCTTTGTAGTATCTTGTAAACCCTAATCCTCTAGTATATAAAGAGGACATGGGGTATAGGTTTCATAATTAAGTCTTCCGTAATGTAGAAGTCTAGTAAAGGGGTGTGTGTGTTTAGGGCGTGTGTTCATGTAAACGCCTAGACTAGAGTTAGTTTACTTAACCCCAAAGATCAATTCATTGATCCTTGTTATAGTTTAGATAACACGTTTTAATAAATTGGAGGTGATGATGAAAAACCTTGTTGTCAATTACGTTAATTCTTATTGAATATTCCGCTTTCGTTATTGTGTATCCTAGATAATATGAGGTCTAAACAACCTTGATTCGCTCCGAATGGTCAACCCAAATCAACCAGATGAATGGTCAACAAGAGTCAAACAGCTCAGAACAAAATGCAATTAAGTCCAGAGGAGTTTAGTGTTTCCCCGGGTCGTTAAATCCCAACGGGGTGTGTAAACTGTAATACAACGAATCTGTGATCGGGTGAATATTGAACAGGAAAAGGTTATGATTGATTTTACACTAAGGAAATTAAATCTAACAAAAACTTTGAAGTCATTTTAATTCTATATTTAAAATCGATTAACGTTTAAAACCTAAAACGTAAAAACAAATCAGCAGAATCCAAAATCTTAAATGAATCAGCAGAATCCAAAATCTTAAAAACGAATCAGCAGAATCCAAATAAGCGAATCAGCAGAATCCAAATAAATGAATTAGCAGAATCCAAAACAGCACTTCAGCAGAATTCAATACAATTCAGCAGAATCAAATTAAGCACTTGAAATTAAGCTAAAAGCCTCAATAAGCTACCACTACTTAACCAGAGGTTGAATAAGCTATAAAAAAGTTATGGGAACTTAGAATAAGCAACAACAACAAGAAAAACACACTGAATAAACAGAAATAAGGAATAAGCAAAAAGGGAGGTTTGTGAAAAAGAGCTTAAAAGAAGCTAGCAAATAAGCAGTTTACAACACTAACTAAAAATTATAAAAAATACTATGATGAAGACAAGCAACAGAATGACAAATATCAAAAAGAACAAGTCTTCACTCCTAATATTAAGTCCTACATGAAATTCACAAGTTTATTCAAAAATGGGTTTCTATGAAATTTTGACTTTTTTAATTGTGAAACAAGTTTGACTTTTGTGGACTTTGGGATGATCTTAAGGACTGAAAATGTTGTTTTAGGTTATAATGAAACTAGAATAAGCCACTAGGACAACTTTTAAGCAAAATGGTTGAGTTTTGGCCATAACAGTCCCAACAGTGGACTGTTATGGTACTAACCAAATGATTTTGACCTTTTAACTAATAAGTACTGGTTTATATGATAGAACTAACCTATATAGACCTAATTAAACATGTTTCAACAGTAAATAACAACAATAACACAATAGATTCCACAGATCACATTAAATCCAAACACTCCCTTATGGGGACTGATTTTTGATTTTAGAAGAAATCCAATGATCTAGTCCATAATACTGAATGACAAGGTAGTAATATGATTCAGAGAACTTATATAAGCACAAAAACACAAATAGTTACAACTAAAACACAACAATCAAGATTGTGCTAAATTAGCAGTTATATATGAAATATTGAGCAATGAAAGATTTTAGCAAACAAGTATGAGATCTTTCAACTCAAATCATCTTCAATACAGCAAATGAACATAAAAACACTAAAAGCAAGTAAAATAACCAAAGCTATAGTAATATTCAAAATAAATAAATAAATAAATAAAGCTTACAAATTGAACCAAGACTAGAACAAGTGAACCAGGGCTCAGGACACCATCCTATTACTCCCCTTGGAGTTCTAAACCCATAGCAATCCAAAAGATACCTTGCTCCAATGTTTCTCCTTTTATTCAACTGATTTTTTTTATTTTATGGCTATTTATTTGTATTTTTGATATTTTTAGTTAAACTGGTTTTTACTGCTTTCAAAGCATATAAAAGATTATAAGTAATTAAAATGAGCTTGAAGAAACATGAAACTACAACATTTGACAGTATTGAGTGGACTTGTCAAATTCACTCAAAATTGCTAAAACTGAAATCAAACTTGTTAACTGAAATTAATACTTGGAATAGGATTAGATTACATATAAAAAAAAAACTTTAACAATACAACTTGGAAGCTGAAAAATACACTGGAATTTAAATTACACTACCTACGACATGTAAAAAGCTGAACTACTATACATACTCTTCTCTGAGCTTCTTTTCTTTCTTTATAGAGTCATTTTAGGTTATCCTTGACTTTCTGAACCTTTCCCACTTCTAATCATGGCCATTGAATGCGCTGAATCAATCCTGGCCATCAAAATTCAATTTGGCGCCAAATATATCTCATGCCAGGTGTAGGTTGAGTGTTGAGGATAAGAAGCGATAAATGCTTCTTGGTTTGTTGTGTTGGTGGAGGGGATGAGCTGGTGAGACAGGTGGAAAGGTGGTGGCCAGGTGGTGGTAAAAACCACCTGGTTTTGGGTTGCAGGTGAGGTAGAGGGTGATGTACAGAGAAGATGGTTTGGAGGGATTGACCGGGTCAAACCCCGTTTATATACAAAGGATGTTTTGGACTGGGCTTGGTTTTGGGCTGGATTTGGATTTAAGGTTTATATAATAAAAAAGGGTTTGGTTGGTTTGTATAATAGATAAGCCCAAGGACTAAACTTGTAAACTGCTGAAACTTGAGGGGCCTTGTTTTCCAATTATCCAAACTTCCTTCAAGGGACTAAACCTGCCAATAAACAATAACACAAGGACCAAAGTTGATAATTTTAACATTTTAAAACTTTAAGGACCATTTGTGTCAATTTTGGATTTTTAGGGGGTGAAATTGTAAATTTCCCAAAAGTTATCAAAAGGTTCCAAATTTTAAGTTATTAATAGTACAAGGGTATTATTTGATAAATTATACTTTTAAATACCCAGGGACTAATTTTGCCATTTTTGAAACTCGAGGGACTAGACTTGCCATTTATGCAAACTTTATAGTTTTTCAATCTTTTTCAATCCTTTTGCATCTGAAATATATAAAAACACATTTCAATGATATTTGTAACATTTTAATGGTCATTTGTGTGCTTTTGATCCTTTTTGTGGGTTTAAACAAGGTAAAATATATGTGTTTTTAGACACATATCAAATCCCCCACACTAAACTATTGCTAGTCCCTAGCAATCTTTTATGAAAATTTAATGGATTTCATCTCTTTACCAAAATCCATTACTTTTGGAGTAGCCAATTGTTTCAGTTCAAATAAGAACCTTGGTACAATGATAACCAAATGATTTTGAGCAAATCACCAGCTGTAAACGGTTTTGATTTGTCTTTACCAGAAGTCGTTTGCTTCTGGACTAGCCAACTCTTAGATAAAATATCTTTGGTGAGTCGATTACCAATTATGGTTTTCCAACTGCCTTTACCACAAGCCATAAACTTGCGGGCTAGCCAACTCTTTACTAATTAAAGATATGGTGAGCTGAACACCATACAATTTTGGGCAAATTGCAAGCCGTCAACGGATTTGAGATATCTTTACCAAGAGCCGTTTGCTCCTGGATTAGCCAATCCTTTTGTTTATTAGACATGGCGGACTGATAACCGTAAGCTGAGTAAGTGCAAAACACTTACTCCAAAAAAAAATTTGGCCAAAAATGGGGGAATTGGGTGGTATAATTACATGATAAAATTCGTGAGAATTCCCCCCCACACTAGAAATGAATATTGCCCTCAATATTCAAAGTACCGGCTGTTATGCCGAAACATAGAACGTAAAAGGGAAATATTACAGCCATTATTTTTGTAATGATTTTTTTTTTTTTTTTTTTTTTGAAACTTTATATACAACAGCGGGGGGCAACTCCCCCACACTAGGGTGGTAGAAAGTAGAAAGAAATCAGAAATATAGGTGAAAATCCATATGGTGTGCTACTGTTTTTGATTCCCGAGTCGCTAGCTTGACTCGACCCCGAATTAATTTGTTCATGGGGAAGTAAGTGGAAGAGACAATCTCCATCGGACTTTCATTCAAGATGTTTGTATAAACATTGAAGTACGTGAAAGTTCCACACCGATGAGGTATACATAGAACCGGCTCACAAATGATAAATGAAAATGCCGGGGTCAAAAATAATGTCTTCATTCCCGAAGGAGTGAAGAACAGGAGAAGCCACGGGATAGGTGAAGAAGAGAAAGAAAGTCATGATAAAGATCTTGACTAACTCATCATCACACACAGGAGAATTCATAATAGCATGAATCTCATCGTTTAAGCTCAATTGGTCTAGACATATCCCCGGTGTGTCTAGATCAAAGTAGAAGTTATCATACTCCGGTGGAGATATGATATGAGTGAGTTCACAGGAGAACTCCTCAAAGGCGAATGATTCATATTCGGGATTGATTTGAGTGAGTTCACTGGGGAACTCCTCAAAAGTGAATGATTCATAATCGGGGAGAGAATTATGAGAATGAGAAGTGGTAATACCACTAATCTTCTCTCCCATATGATCAAAATTGAACGTTTGCAATTCCGGAATATAATCATCGAACAAAAGTTCACTATCCTCAAAGGGGATAGGATATGAAGTAGGCTTTTCATTAAAAGCCTCGATTCTAGAAATGAGAAGATTAACATTCAATAATGTAAGACGAAGAGCTTCGTCTTGGATTATTTCTTCATCATTCTCTTCTCCTAAGCTGACAAGCTCAGAAGGTAATTCCCCCACATAACTTATGTCTCCACAAGATAAAGAATAGTCCTCATCAGAATCAGAGAACATCTCAATATGATCATTTTGGAAGACAAGAGGAGGAAGGATATCACACTCATGATCAAGAATTCCCTGTGACTCTCTTGGAATTAGGACAAGGTTCTCAACACTAGACTTTATGAATTCGTCCGATTCCTTTTCAGGTGCAGTGTCAAGATGCTTGTCCCCCATGCTCAGAGAGTGAGTGTGAACCTCGGGTGTGATAACAGCAGACTGAGGGAGTTGAGAAGGACTAGCAGTTATGGATTCTACAAGTTCCATTATTTCTACTGCTAGTGATTCAGTCATATTATTTTCTCCCTGTATTTCCACGGATGGAATCTCAACTGATGAACTTGATGAATCTTTATAAAATTGTAGAATATCAAGGGTATCTTCATCATCACTGTCATCAGGAATGAAACGGAATCGAGAGCTAGATTTGGCTGCTTTTTGTATTTTAATTAATTCCCTAATAGAGTTTTCACTGGCAATCTGGGAAACTAATTTAGCAGCCTGCTCTTCTGCTAACAATTCTTCCATGGATTTTTGATTTGGATTATCTTGGGAATGTTTACATTCCTTCAAATCTTTCACTAAATCCAAAAGATCAAGGAGAAGATTTTGAGGAAGTGGCTTAGGCTGAGGTGGTGCCTGATTCATTTGGTACTGTAGAGGTTGGTCATGATACGAAGAGTCGTAATTGTTACAAGGAAATGGATTCCTTATTTGACAATCAGAGCTAAAGTGTGGACCTCCACATTACTCACAACAAAATGATTGTTGTGGCTAGTCATGTGAATAATATGGAATTTGGTCATTTCCAAAGTCCTGAGTGTTACCAGAAAACTGTTCATAGATAAACGTGTTCCCGGTTTGACACTCAAATTCTTGATGAGGACCTCCTCAAAATTCACATGAATATGTCTGAATCTCATGATGTGGTAGCTGATGGAATAAATCAGTCGTGTCATGGTAAGAATAGGGATCTTGGTTACAGACAGACCCATTTCCTGACTCTACCATGCTAAAACTGAGACAAGTATCATCATTATGAGGGCCACCACACCATTGACAACCAAGAAGGTGAGGATAAGACATAGAAAGAATCAAAGGGTTCCAGAGGGTAAGAAATGAAGAATCAAAAGGGTAAGAGGATAAAGAGGAATATTTTTGGTATTTTTGAAAAACATGTTGTAAAAACAAAGAATGAAAATATTTTTGGTAATCGATTAGTCAAACGAATTAACTTCACGATAATTTTGGTTTTATATGAAAATAAGGAAATATGGACAAAGATGGTAAATATACAATGGGTGTATATTCAACAATCACTGATGCTTCAAATTCGTAGTACGCAGCACACCTCCCCGGCAGCGGCGCCAAAATTTGATTCGCTCCGAATGGTCAACCCAAATCAACCAGATGAATGGTCAACAAGAGTCAAACAGCTCAGAACAAAATGCAATTAAGTCCAGAGGAGTTTAGTGTTTCCCCGGGTCGTTAAATCCCAACGGGGTGTGTAAACTGTAATACAACGAATCTGTGATCGGGTGAATATTGAACAGGAAAAGGTTATGATTGATTTTACACTAAGGAAATTAAATCTAACAAAAACTTTGAAGTCATTTTAATTCTATATTTAAAATCGATTAACGTTTAAAACCTAAAACGTAAAAACAAATCAGCAGAATCCAAAATCTTAAATGAATCAGCAGAATCCAAAATCTTAAAAACGAATCAGCAGAATCCAAATAAGCGAATCAGCAGAATCCAAATAAATGAATTAGCAGAATCCAAAACAGCACTTCAGCAGAATTCAATACAATTCAGCAGAATCAAATTAAGCACTTGAAATTAAGCTAAAAGCCTCAATAAGCTACCACTACTTAACCAGAGGTTGAATAAGCTATAAAAAAGTTATGGGAACTTAGAATAAGCAACAACAACAAGAAAAACACACTGAATAAACAGAAATAAGGAATAAGCAAAAAGGGAGGTTTGTGAAAAAGAGCTTAAAAGAAGCTAGCAAATAAGCAGTTTACAACACTAACTAAAAATTATAAAAAATACTATGATGAAGACAAGCAACAGAATGACAAATATCAAAAAGAACAAGTCTTCACTCCTAATATTAAGTCCTACATGAAATTCACAAGTTTATTCAAAAATGGGTTTCTATGAAATTTTGACTTTTTTAATTGTGAAACAAGTTTGACTTTTGTGGACTTTGGGATGATCTTAAGGACTGAAAATGTTGTTTTAGGTTATAATGAAACTAGAATAAGCCACTAGGACAACTTTTAAGCAAAATGGTTGAGTTTTGGCCATAACAGTCCCAACAGTGGACTGTTATGGTACTAACCAAATGATTTTGACCTTTTAACTAATAAGTACTGGTTTATATGATAGAACTAACCTATATAGACCTAATTAAACATGTTTCAACAGTAAATAACAACAATAACACAATAGATTCCACAGATCACATTAAATCCAAACACTCCCTTATGGGGACTGATTTTTGATTTTAGAAGAAATCCAATGATCTAGTCCATAATACTGAATGACAAGGTAGTAATATGATTCAGAGAACTTATATAAGCACAAAAACACAAATAGTTACAACTAAAACACAACAATCAAGATTGTGCTAAATTAGCAGTTATATATGAAATATTGAGCAATGAAAGATTTTAGCAAACAAGTATGAGATCTTTCAACTCAAATCATCTTAAATACAACAAATGAACATAAAAACACTAAAAGCAAGTAAAATAACCAAAGCTATAGTAATATTCAAAATAAATAAATAAATAAATAAAGCTTACAAATTGAACCAAGACTAGAACAAGTGAACCAGGGCTCAGGACACCATCCTATTACTCCCCTTGGAGTTCTAAACCCATAGCAATCCAAAAGATAATTTGCTCCAATGTTTCTCCTTTTATTCAACTGATTTTTTTATTTTATGGCTATTTATTTGTATTTTTGATATTTTTAGTTAAACTGGTTTTTACTGCTTTCAAAGCATATAAAAGATTATAAGTAATTAAAATGAGCTTGAAGAAACATGAAACTACAACATTTGACAGTATTGAGTGGACTTGTCAAATTCACTCAAAATGGCTAAAACTGAAATAAACTTGTTAACTAAAATTAATGCTTGGAATAGGATTAGATTACATATAAAAAAAAAACTTTAACAATACAACTTGGAAGCTGAAAAATACACTGGAATTTAAATTACACTACCTACGACATGTAAAAAGCTAAACTACTCTACATACTCTTCTCTGAGCTTCTTTTCTTTCTTTATAGAGTCATTTTAGGTTATCCTTGACTTTCTGAACCTTTCCCACTTCTAATCATGGCCATTGAATGCGCTGAATCAATCCTGGTCATCAAAATTCAATTTGGCGCCAAAAATATCTCATGCCAGGTGTAGGTTGAGTGTTGAGGATAAGAAGCAATAAATGCTTCTTGGTTTGTTGTGTTGGTGGAGGGGATGAGCTGGTGAGACAGGTGGAAAGGTGGTGGCCAGGTGGTGGTAAAAACCACCTGGTTTTGGGTTGCAGGTGAGGTAGAGGGTGATGTACAGAGAAGATGGTTTGGAGGGATTGACCGGGTCAAACCCCGTTTATATACAAAGGATGTTTTGGACTGGGCTTGGTTTTGGGCTGGATTTGGATTTAAGGTTTATATAATAAAAAAGGGTTTGGTTGGTTTGTATAATAGATAAGCCCAAGGACTAAACTTGTAAACTGCTGAAACTTGAGGGGCCTTGTTTTCCAATTATCCAAACTTCCTTCAAGGGACTAAACCTGCCAATAAACAATAACACAAGGACCAAAGTTGATAATTTTAACATTTTAAAACTTTAAGGACCATTTGTGTCAATTTTGGATTTTTATGGGGTGAAATTGTAAATTTCCCAAAAGTTATCAAAAGGTTCCAAATTGTAAGTTATGAATAGTACAAGGGTATTATTTGATAAATTATACTTTTAAATACCCAGGGACTAATTTTGCCATTTTTGAAACTCGAGGGACTAGACTTGCCATTTATGCAAACTTTATAGTTTTTCAATCTTTTTCAATCCTTTTGCATCTGAAATATATAAAAACACATTTCAATGATATTTGTAACATTTTTATGGTCATTTGTGTGCTTTTGATCCTTTTTATGGGTTTAAACAAGGTAAAATATATGTGTTTTTAGACACATATCAAACCTCGAGCTACAACGATCTAACAGGTAGTATCAGAACAAGGTTGCTCGTGATATCTAGGATCGTACAAGGTTTTCTTTGCGAAGAAGGAAGAAAAAATCGAATATCAAAAAATTTCTGTAGGACAGTTTTCAAGAGGCGATAACTTTTTTGTGAACCGTTGGATCAAGCTAAAATGTTTACTGGAGCTTCTCTATATACCCATCTAACTTTTAACCGGATGGATCGTCGATCGGAGCTTTCATGTGTAAGTTATAAGGTGTCAAATTATGGAAGTCAGTTATAATTTTTTGGTGCCTATAATTCATGGAATAAAGTTGCCTTTGGATAACTTTATAAACGTATCTTCTAGGGTTTCTGTTCTAAAACCCTATTCGAACATGTTTAAAGTTTCTTTATGAATTATTTTATCTGTGTTGATGTTATTGCCAAGGAGGATGTGTACATGATGGTCTGGTGATGGAGATGCTTTAGATAATTCATCAAGTTTGTAGTGCTATTCATTGGATTGATGGTTATGCGAGAGAAAATAAAGAAGCAGGAGCAGGTTCATGTTACTAATGTTCGTATCAAGATTAATAAGGCTACTGGTCGCTTACTGCTGCTACAAGGTATAGTGATCTTCATTAAAGAAGTCTTGGATTGAAGTTCTTGGCGTATAATCTGTGATAACTTGTGATTGGAGTAGTTTCTGCAGTGAACGTATTGTCTTTGAGTTTCTACTGCTACGTGTACAATAGAAAGTAGATTGTACTGCTTGTACTGCTCGTGAAATTTATTTGTACTACTCTTAGTTACTCATTTCTACTGCTCGATCTTCAAACAGTTTGTACCGCTCGTTTTCGAGTTTGTATGCCAAGTCCTACCAGTTGGTTTCAAGGTTTATTTATGAGTGGTGACACTGAAGGGTTTGTGATCATTGGATGATGGCTTGTCTGATCGTTCAAACTTGTTCACACTTCTTTACGTGGGTATTTATTGTTGCTATATGATTATTCCAATATTATAACGAGGAGTACATAAGGTGGAATTCAAAAACTGTTGTGAAGGTAAATAGGTGTATTGATTGGTTTATTCAAGGTAAACGCAAGCTTGGATCTTTTCATGCATTGGTGCTTCTTTCACATGGGTCAGTGGTGACTACAAAGGTCAGTATACATGTTTACTTGGTTGATGGTATAAATAACTTTGTCAAGAATTTGCATGATATTGTTGACCACGAGAAGTTGTATGATTTGCTTGTTTACTACTTTCAATGTCATGGTGAATATTTACAAAGTTGTAAATGAGTTGATGATATTATAAGTATTCAAATCATTCTCAAGGCAGTGGATATTAGCATTTATTGGAGAAATCTCGTACTATATATCACTTTGGTCAGTTAGGTCGGTGGTGCATCACAGTGAGTTGATTATTTTTCTATGATCTACTGACTTTGGAGTTTTATTGAATGTGTTTTTGCAAACATATTATATGAAGTGAGTATGGTTTAAAGGATATGGTACAAGAACAAAGGGTTTTAATAAAAGCTATTCACAGAAAGATTGTACTGTTATGTTTGAGTTTGTACTGCTCAGTTTGTCCGAGAAAGATTTGTTTGTACTGCCTATATTATTCGATATTGGACAACGAATTGTTTTTGGTTTTTGGATGAGTTTGGAGTTTGGATGGTTTACACACACAGAAGTATATTGGTTCACACACACAAGGAGTTTGGATTTTTGATCTTAATGGTTCAATGGCTTGCATTTATTTATTCTTACTGGCGAAGAGGATTATTTGTTGCTTATTTGACGATGAAGTGGAATTTTTGAAGGTTGTGTTTTATCATACCTTTTTGCAGGAGGTAACTTGTTCATTCGTTCAGGTGACTACAAATTTACAATCACTTGAAGGAGTTACATTATTGTGCTTAGTAATTATTGTCAAGGGATTGTGATCTTCCTATACGTTAAGTATACGTTTGAAGTCAGTTTTATTACAAGCGATAAGAAACAAGGGGAAGAGATGTTGGAGTGGCATGGCATGGATTAAGGGAAAGACAAAGGAAGACAAGATTGTTTCATTCATGGAGAGATTTAATTATCTCAATTACTCTATTTCGTCTAGGGAAGTTCCTACAAGAACGTGTTTATTTTGTCATCATCAAATAGGGGAAGATTGTTGGGATTATTGATTTGATGAAACAAAACAAGAAGAATGAAACAAGGACCTAAAGTGACAAAGATGAAATCTACAAAAATATGGAAGGACTTTCTTGTAAAAGAAGATTTATTATTTAGTCCTTCGTAGTATCTTGTAAACCCTAATCCTCTAGTATATAAAGAGGACATGAGGTACAGGTTTCATAATTAAGTCTTCCATAATGTAGACGTCTAGTAAAGGGGTGTGTGTGTGTCTAGGGCGTGTGTTCATGTAAACGCCTAGACTAGAGTTAGTTTAGTTAACCCCCAAGATCAATTCATTGATCCTTGTTATAGTTTAGATAACACGTTTTAATAAATTGGAGGTGATGTTGAAAAACCTTGTTGTTAATTCTTATTAAATATTCCGATTTCGTTATTGTGTATCCTAGATAATATGAGGTCTAAAAAACCTTGAGCTACAACGATCTAACAGGGATCTTGACAAGCTCAGGCGTTATCATAATGCCTTTGCCTTTGTCCTGAGGAGGGATTGATGAAGATGTTGTTGTTGTTGTTATTGGTGGGGTTGTTGTTGTTGTTATTGGTGGAGTTGGTGGTGTTGATGTTGTTGGTGGGATTTGGGAAATTGGCACTGCTGGAGTTGGCTCCCCCTCAGTGTGAGAAGGAGTTTCTTCAGTTGTTCTCTCCCCCTCAACTGTTGCTTGACTGTCAGTAATAGCAAGAGTTGATTGAGGCACTGAGGGTGAGGGAGCTGCTTGACCCTTGAAAGCCTGATAATTTTCAGAAACCATGGACTTGATATCTGAGGTATCTTGTTGAATACCAGTGACTTTCTCCCCAAGAGTGACCAGACAGATTTCCAGTGCTGTCATTCTAGGCCCGTGATTCCAGGCAATAGAAGATGAAGACTTAGCCAAATCCGCAACCTGCTTATCCAAGGAACACAATGAATACTGAATTGCTTCCACTGAAGAGTTGAGACCCTGAACATTAGAATTGTTGAGCAAGGTGATTAGTTTAGTGAGGCTTGAAGATTTCTTCATATACGTCTCTGTAGCCTCAAGCACCTTAGTGTTTAGTGCAGGGTCTTCCTTAACCGCTTCTTTGATTTCATCAAGCTTGGTGTGAGCATCCTGAAAAAGCTTTGAGGAGCTTCTTCAGATGCTCATCCAGGGTGTCAAGAGATTGATAAATGATTTCCCTATGTTCACCATTATCTTCAAAGTTTGCAACCACTTCAGCTTTGAGATCTGCGTAACTTGCAGCAGCCTCCACATGTTTATCCCATAGACCATCAATAACACCAACATACAGCTTTTGAATAGCTTTCCTCATAAACTTCACCAAGTGTCTTTCAGTGAGGGGAAGAACATTATCATACTTCTTTAAATCTTCAGGGCAGGAAGATGCTGCAGAGTCTGAAGAGGCAAAAGAGTCATCGTCAGGCTGAAAGGGTGACTCTTCAGTCTCTTTTGGATCAGGCTGATGTTCTTGTTCAATGGGTTGAACATCAGCGTCCACTTCTTCACTAGCAGTAAATTCTTCCTCCTCACTGTCATTATTAAGCTCTTCTTCAGACATTAGTAACTCATGAACATCATCATCTCTTAGAAAGCCAGAGGGGGTTATGGGTTCCGTATCAGCGGGTGGTTTTTGTCCCTCTGAGTCTTTGTCCCCCAAGGACCCTTCAGACATGGATGGGTGTTTCCCAGTGCCTTCTATAGGGTCAGGATTGGTGATGAGTTTCGTATCAACAGGGGGTTTGGATCCCTCTAAGTCTTTGTCCCTCTGTGCCCCTCTGAGCACTGGTGGGAGATTTTCAGTACCATCCTTAGGGATAGTGTGGGTTGTTTATTTCCCCTTGAGTCTTTGGGATCAATGGTTGTGTCGACGGACAAAAGCGTTTTTTTGCGAATGTCCTCATCAAGCGATGTGGAAGGCTCTCCCCTACCAGCGGGTTGTATGTTTCCCTTTGGATTTTGGGGAGTAGTAGTTGGGACCAAGGGCACTGACTGTGATGTATCAGTGTCCTTCGTTGTCACCGGGGGTGATGTTGTTTGGTCTCCCATGGGTGGCTTATCAGTCTAGGGTTTTTTTGCCTCTTTGGCTGTGTTCTAGAAGCCTCAGGGTCCTGAGACTTGGGTTTGGTCTTAGTCCTAGTATGAGACTTCCCCTTTCTCTTTTCAGGAGCTGGGTTTGGAGACATTGATTCCCTCTAGTTGTTTACAGCAACCATATGGGCCGTCAATTCTATATTAGTAACTAAGGATGGGTTCTTTGCAAAACTTTATGGACTCAGGGTGGCAGGTAAAGCGCTAAATTGGTAATCCTGAGTATAATTACAACCCAGTAACTCTTGCAAAGCATAAGAGACAAACCTAGGGTATGAAACGTATTTCACCCTAGTTTTGCTATGGAGCTTGGTTACGAGATCACTGTAAATGATCTCTCCAATGTTGACAGTTGTCCCTGTCATCAGGCAGTAAGCCATCATCAACTGAATAGAGTTAATCTGTTCAGTGGATGAGTGGTTACCGCTGAGAACCTAAATCACAAAAGTGAACAGGATCTTCCAAGCAACGGGAAATGAATTTCTTGTGACAGGGGCCTTGTCCAGTAACTTGGGGTCTAAAGCAATTTTTGCTAACACAGCCTTAACAATGGTTGGGTCAGGGTGAGCAACATATTCTCCATTATTATAGTCAAGCCCTGTTGAAGAGCAAAAAGTTTTGTAGTCCAAAGTAATTGGTTCCCCATTTAAGACCGAAACCCTGATGAGAAACTCCCTAAGGGGTCTTGGCTCATTCTCATCAGTGGAGGGTGTCAGGTCAAAGGCCACAGCTCTAGCCCAAAACTCCCTGAGGAAGTTATGGTACAGTATAGAAGGTGAATTTATAAAGGCCTTTTTCAGTGGGCAGTTAAACAAAAATTTCGTGATTCTCTTATAGGCTGGGACATCATTGGGGTATTCAAAATTTCCTATAAAATTGTAGGGTTTTGAATTCAATACTTTCTAGACCACCCACCCACTGTGGTGCGAACATAACGCTTTGAGTTCTTGCCATTTGCATTCAGAAAAAAATTTAGGGTTTTGGTTTTGACAAGAACAGTCAAAGAGAGTAATTTTTTTGAAAGTATGAAACCTTTAAATGTTGTTTGCAAAGATGAGAGAGATTTTTGCTTAAACCAATTTAGAAACAGTTGTTTAGATTTTGAAAGAATTTTGACTGAGTTTGATTGCAGAAAACAATTGTGTGTGTGTTTTTTGTTTTTGAGAGGGGTATTTATAGAGTGGTGAGAGGGTTGTTTTTGCACATGTGAGGATTTTTAAAGTTGTATTTGAAAACGTTTCATTTTCCTCATTAAATGCATCCACTCCATTACTCGCAGTTTTTTCCCGCTTTTCAAGGGAACAGTTACAAAGCATAGTAAAAGTGCATTTGCAGAGATAAAAATATCCTTAGGATATTTTTTGTTAGTGTAGGCATTAAATGCCAAGTGGGATAAGGTAAGAGGTAAAGGGACCCATGACATGGATGATAGAAGGGTTAAGAGACATATATTCCTATATTAAATTGGCTTGTTTACCAACCTAGGACATTAAGTAACTGAATTACTTAGAGCATTTAGTTACTCATTTAATGTTCTTTATCAATTGTCAGGGACCCTGAATGAGTCTTGCTCATTCAGTGAGAAGATGTGTTTATGGGGATTTTATTCTGGGACCAGGAACCTTACCAAAGAGAACTGCTGAGATTGGGATTGATTATTAGGTAACTGACTTTCAATGTCAAGCATTCCCAATTCTGCTTTCAGTCTCCTGAAGGTAGGTTCATCCAAGGGTTTGGTGAAGATATCAGCTAGCTGATATTCAGTAGGGATAAATGGAGTTCTATGTCTCCTTTTATGATATGATCCCTGATAAAATGATATCTGATATCAATTTGTTTGTTTCTTTGGTGGAGGACAGGATTGTGGGAGATAGCAATAGCACTGGTGTTATCACAGAAGATGGGTACCATCTTGTAATGGATGTCATAGTCAATGAGTTGACTTTTCATCCATAGTACATTTGCACAGCACCCTGCAGCTGCCATGTATTCAGCTTCAGCTGAGGATATAGCCACTGATTGTTGCTTCTTATTACTCCAACAAACAAATTTTCCTCCAAGGAATTGACAAGACCCTGAGATACTTTTCTATCCATGTTGCAACCAGCACAGTCAGAATCAGATTAACCTTTAAGGTCAAATCCTGAACATTTAAGGTAGTAAAGTCCAAGACTTGGGGTACCCTTCAGGCATCTGAGGATTCTTTTGGCTACTGTGAGATGAGATTCCTTAGAGTTAGACTGATATCTTGCAATCAGGCATACAACAAATTGTATGTCTGGTCTAGAAGCAGTGAGATACATCAGTGACCCTACTATTCCTCTAAACTGAGTTTAGTGAGATCTGGTCCGAGATTATTTGGTGGGACCATTGGAGTTTTTATTGAGGCATAATCAAAGATCTCATATTTCTTTAGGATATTTCTGGTGTATTTCTATTGACTGATGGTGATCCTTTGTTAGTTTGCCTGATTTGTAGTCCAAGAAAGTATGTGAGTTCACCCATCATGCTCATTTCAAATTTATTTGTCATCAGTTTTTCAAACTGTTTGCAAAGAGTATAATTTGTTGAGCCAAAGATGATGTCATCAACATATACTTGGACTAGTATCACATCTTGTTTTGTCCTATAAATAAACAGGGTGTTGTCTATCTTTCCTCTAACTAACTTGTTTTGGATCAGGAAGGCTAAGAGAGTTTCATACCATGCTCTGGGAGCTTGCTTTCGTCCATATAGGGCTTTGTCAAGTTTGCATACATAGTCAGGGTACTCACTACTCTCAAAGCATGGGAGTTGCTAAACATAGACATCTTCCTTAAGTTTACCATTCAGGAAGGCACTTTTGACATCCATTTGGTAAACTTTGAAATTCATGTATGTTTCATATGCGAGGAAGATCCTGATGGCTTCCATTCTAGCAACAGGAGCAAATGTCTTATCATAGTCAATGTCTTCTTATTGATTGTATCCTTTAGCTACAAATCTGGCTTTGTTTTTAATGACAATGCCATTTTCATCAGTTTTGTTTCTGAAAACCCACTTCATTCCTATGACAATGACATCTTGAGGACATTTGATCAGTGTCATGACTTTGTTTCTGTCAAACTGATGAAGTTCTTCTTGCATAGCCTCTATTACACTTTTGGGTTCAAATTTTGGGTTCAACTTCTGAGAGAAAGTCTTCATATAGACACTTATTAGCTGATGTTGCTTATAACTTAGCAGCCATGCTCCTTGTGAGCATGCCTTCAGTGGGCTCTCTAATGATATTCACAAGCTTAAAGTCTTGAGATCTTGTTCACTTACTTTGTGGTCTAGGATCTGAGCTTGATGAGGTCACTAGGAATTCAGGAATGGGTTCAGGGGCTAGAGCAACATAAACATGAGGTTCATTTGATGAGGTTTGTTGTTCAGGTTGAAGTTCATGAATTTCAGGTTCCTGAACATTTGGTTCAGTATGACCTATCCCAGCAGGGATTGATGGAGTATCAATGAATTCACTAATGGTTGGTTGAGGGAGGTTGTGAGGTAAAATGTAGTAGGAGATGTCAGCATCTGCTTGATATTGACATGAGAAATTGTTTTCAGAGTGAACTCATTAGGAGGGTATTGTGACACACGGAAATTTTTCACTTATTATTAAATAATAAATGGTAATTTATTATTACTAAGCATATTACATTAAGCATACATTAGCTTACCTGACCATTTTGAGTGGATAACTCATACACTGTAGCATACTGTATAACCTTTTGCATTTGTAATTTAATTAGAGAATGGTGATATTTTGGTCCTGAAATTCTCTTAATAGTTGAATTGTATAACGGGAGGTTATCTCGTTATTCCCAGCACCGCCGCGTACCGACACCACGTTGAGGGCAAAGTAAAAACATAGTAACTCCCCGGAAATGAAAACATTATAAGAATAACACTATTTCATAAACGTATTCATAAAGCGTTTCAGCATAAAATTCAACGAACCATAAAAATACGATCACAGTATAATTTTCGTGAGATACTAAGTACATAACACAATTAAATGTACTACTTACAATATATGTCCACTAACCATTTACCAATATTTATAATACCCAATACATTAAACTACTACCTACAAACTTATGAAAATAAAGCATCACATAATAACTAAAATAATACCCGACTAAGTTACTTTGATATTTTATTTCTTTCCCCTCTTTGTCTTCACCTCACACGTGCTTACCTCACAAAAGAAAAGAAGAGAGTCATATTCCTCCTACCTCTACCTGCTACTATCCCATCGCCTAGGTCAAAGTAAGAGAAAACCCAATTGGGAAAATTGAAGACTCTCTTTACCTTCCCCCATATCAATACCTACTTCCTCCATGAAATAAATTGTCTCCCTTCCTTTTTCTTCTTTCTCTGTAGCCGCCCACCATTTCCATCGAAACCCAACAAGAATGAAACATGAATCACTTTTATCAATCCCTTTTACCCACTCTAATTAAGCTATGAAGCTAATGACTTCTAGAGGTCATCCCCATCTTCCCAAGGTCAACAAGCGTGAAAGGGTAAAGACAAGAGAGATAGGGATATTTGCTGAAAATGGTCACCTCCTCATCTTCCAAGATTGGAAAGTTTAGTCAAAAAATACTCCTCATCTTTTCTTTTATTTCTGTCGAGGCAACCCAAGGAGTAACACACTCTAAATCTCACCACAAAAGATAAGAAAACTTAGGAGCATTGGAAGACCTTTCTGGTGTGTTTTGCTCAGGAACGATTGGGTTTGTTTGTGGTTTTAGACTTTCGGGTTGGCCTTCGACTCCATTGTCATCATATTCCTTTTGTAAGAATTGATCTCAATCCTATACTTTGTTAAATTTATAAACTTGGTTGATTATGAAATGAATAATTCTATTTCTAGGTTAAGCTTTGATTTGTGAATGTTGTTAAGAAGTTATACTTTTTTTTGTGTTTTGTTTTCTTTCTGTCGAACCAAACGAGCCCACAAGCTGAGAAAATGGCTTTATAAAAATTCATTTGTATCAATGATAAGAGGTGTGGAAATTTGATGTGTTAATGACACTTTGTTTATTTTTCGAAAACTTGTGAGGTAATGATAAACAAGTAAAACCGGATTTATGTCGACTCGAGTATTTGAAGAGTAAGAACCTTGATCTCTTCTTGACCAACCCCTCCCTTCTCCTCTAGAGTATGTCGACTAGGAGTGGTCTTGTTTTATTCATGGGATAAGTCGAGAGTATCAATTGCCGAATAAATGTGGTTAGTCTATCATATGTCATGAGCCATAATAGTACATAAGGATGTCGAGATGAAACCGAGTTGAGTAGTACTCGACTAACGCATGGTTTTACCACACCCATATTCTAACATGATTTAAGTTGATATGTTGTCCTAGGTATCATTCATAAGGTAACAGTCAAGTTGTGTAGCAAGGACGAGTGGTTTGGAGGCACATTTGTGTCAAACCAAAAACCCTTGGCTACCTTCTTGCGTCTAATCGTTGCCACAAAAATCATGGTGCAATTATTTCCCTTCGAAAATCTTAGCAGCAAGCATTACCATAAAAAATGATGGGCCACATCCCATGACATAATTTTTTTATATATAAAAGAACTTTGGTTGGTTTATGGGGTGTTCGTTTTGGTGATTCAAGCAGTAAACAAATAAAACTTGAGATGTAAAATCAGAAGTCAACTAAACCAAACTCTTGTCCCGCATGTACATAATCTTACACATCGATACATGCCGTCATAAAATCAAGTGTAAAATTCTTAATTCAAGTTAACCTAAATAGAGGAAACAAGTGTTAAAAGCATAATGTACTTAATAAGTTTCCTATCAAAGTTTTAACGTCAATGTGTTCGGTTAGTCACATTTATGCTAAGTAAGATTTTTAGACATTAAATTCTAATGCTAAAAACCAATTTTCGACAAATAAATATTGTCTAACTATATTATTGTAACATATAATAAATTTGAAAGTCTTCAAATTTAAAATGGGTATACTTTAAAACAAGAGACATTAGAAGGTAAATCAACTTTGTTTGATTTGACAATACAATTATGTTCAACATAAATAAGTATATATACACATGTATATACTTACTAGTAAAACATTATGATTATTTTACAAGCCAATTCAGGTTTTGATATTGTTATAAAAACAATATTAATTAAACCAGCTGAAGGAAGTCTAAATTAAAGTAAATGAACTAAATATTTGCCCTCCTTATCTAGGTCGCGTGTCGGTGCAGTTCCATAACATTCATTGAAATCCCACATTTGGACTACTTATTGCTAAGGTGAGTTTATAGCCTCACTTTTACTTGATAAATTGTTTTATACATTTTGGGGTGAGAAAATATGAAAAACCTTTTTATGGACCTGAACTATTGCATAATTACTATTACGTGGTTTAGCCTAAGCCCTTATGTCCCTAGAAATGCCCCATTCATGAACCGTCAGTTCCCTGCTGGGAAGGGCGAATGTTATATATAGATCTATTGAGGGTGACTCCTCCGTTCGGTTGGCCATACTTAGGCCAAGGCGAAACGTATACCATGTTGGAATCGAGTGTAAAGGGACAAAACACTCGCATTGGGCCCCATAAATTGTATGACTTCATTTTGCATACAGAAACTGTCGTAGCATCGGTTGCATGAACTTAGTGCTAGCGTAATAGACTTTCATTCATATATCATTATATTCGTTGTAATGATTATATGCCTTTGATTATGGTCCATACTTACTATTTTATTATAAACCTATGAACTCTGTTAATACAAATAAGCCGTAAAAACGTTTATTTATATTTTACGATCTTCTAATGTTTTGTCGATAACAAACGTAAAATAATTTTAACGAAACAAATAAAATACGTAAATAGTTTGATTCAATAGTTTCCTAACACACTTGCATTTTCACATAAAACACTAAAACAAGTATAAGTGATTTTATGTCTTAGAGATACATATGTACAACAAATAGTGTTTACATATTGGGCTGATATATACTTAACCAAGTATATACTAAAATGGGTAAAAACAAGTTTATACTAAAATGGGTAAAAACAAGTATATACTAAATGTGTAAAAACTAGCAAATGGTATTGACCCATAACCCATGGTTTTGTCCAAACCACTTAGTCAAGCTCAATGTATTCTAGAGATACATTGTATCTAGAAAGAAACCCATGGATCAACCCATAACCCATGACCCATGACCCATAACCAAAAATATGCATGGGCAAAGAGGGGCGTCCCACGGATCCCTAGCTTTGTGCTAGCCGGATCCCTTGTGGGAGGGATCCGCGGGATCCGGGGAACAATAGAAAATTTCCTCTATAAATAGAGAGCCATTTCTTCCTTTCTACTCATCACTTTACACACATACTTCCCCCAAGTATTATACCTCTCTAACCTCAGATCCAAGTGATCTATGTAGTTTGTCTTTTGTTTTTGTGTGATTCTCTAGGTTCCTTTTAAAGGCGAGATCACCACTTCTTGAAGTCGAGCAAGCTCAAGTCCATGAGTTGCCATGCTTCGTCATCATCAAGACAACTAAGGTTTTCTTGTTGATAGTTCTTTCTTCCTCCGTAGATGTTGGGTTGAAGGCATTAGTGAAGGATGCCGAAAGTGTCAAGACGAAAGCATTAGTGAAAGGTGCTTATTGTCCGTGTCAAAAGCATTAGCGAAGAATGCTAAAGGTGTCAAGACGAAGGCATTAGTGAAGGGTGCCAAGCGTTGTGTCAAAGGCATTAGTGAAGGATGCCTAAGAATCAAATCAAGTGGCATTTGGGAAGAATGCCTAGGTCGTATAATCGATGGGGTGCATCGTTATACATATAAGTATTTGTTTATTTCCAAGGATGGTGATATCCTTGATGGTGTTGTAACAAGGAGTGGATCTCCTTGAGATTAGGTGTTGTGTTGTGAAGGGTAGTAGTTCCTCCATAGTAATGGAACTAGGTTCTTAGCCTAGTACCTAATAAAGGGTAGGCGACGTTGTGATAGGATTAGTTCTCCTTGGTGTGAAAGAACTAAGTGGTTAGCCTAGCACCGTATAAAGGGTAGGCGACGTTGTGTTAGGTGTGGTTCGCCTTGGTGTGAAAGAACTCGGTATTTAGCTTTGTACCGGAAAAAGGTGTAAGCGACGTTGTGAAGGCTTCTCCGCCATAAGGAGTTGGTGTAGTGTTTACGAACTCTCGAATAGGTGACTCGGGGAGTGGACTAGGGCAAGGAAGGTGTCCTTGTAGCCGAACCACTATAAATACTTGTATTGTGGTGATGTACTTCTTACTCTTTATCTTTCATTACACGTTTATATATCTATCTATCAACGTCCAACATAAACAACCAAATAGATTGACATAAGTCGATCTAAATATTTAAAAGGAAGTTTTAAATTAGTAAAACTATTCAACCCCCCTTCTAGTTTTCCACAATTGGCATCAAAGCTGTGTTACCAAGGTTCTTAAAGTATGTTGTACTTTAAAGACTTGATACGATCCGTGTATGTTTGAAAACTACAAAGAATGATTTTTTTAAGTCATATTTTCTTTTAAATCATTTTGTTGGACATTGATAGATCATTCTAACAATTTTTTTTCCAAGAAATCTTCATGCTAGAATCTCTCCAAAACCTTCATCTCTATTCAAAGAATAATGAAGTCAACATTCAAGGAAGGATCTAAAAGTAATCACAACTTACGTACACCAAGTACAAAGGATTACTTTAAAAGCTCATGAAGTATTTTTGGTATTATACCAAACCAAGAAGCATAGAGGTATGTTTTACTTTTCATTAGATAGGTTACATGAGTTTATTTATTTCATAGTTCTCTTTGTTTAATAATTGCTAGCATCTTTAAAAGTCTCTTTCGTCACTTTTCCGTCTTACTCATCATCGGGAATAGTATTCCTTTTGATTCGTCAAACTAACGCCGTCGTCACATATGAACCTCGATATGTGATTCATCAAAACCCGCCATCCAAAAACAATCTTCATCTGATACCTCCAAACTATTTTTTAGTAAGCTAGCTTATAGGCCTACTACAAAAATAATGCCACACAACCTTTTTTATGTCCACAGTAGCCGGATCCCCCTAGTTGTACTAGCCGGATCCCAAATACAAGGGATCCGGGGGAACCTTGAAACAGAACTTAGCTATACGCTTTCAAAAATCACCACTGATCTTTTTCCCTCTACTCACATAACACAAAAATGACTAAACCACTGATTTCATCCTCATTGGATTCCATACTCTCAAGTATTCCTTCCTAGAACACCATTGTAAGTAATTACATTAACTTGTTCTAATTTTCATCATCCTCATCCTAGGGTTTATGGTTTCACAAATCTCTAATCAATTGTTTTAATTAGGGTTTTTAAAATTACTCATGAAAAGGGGTTTTTAACATAACTAAGATCACATTGTGTTCACAACATTGTTAATACAAATCAAAACCATAAACCCACCTCAACTAATTTTACCTAATTGAAAATTTTGTGTTTTTAGGACCAACCATGACTAAAGCCACTCAACAAGATCATCATGATACCGTCCATTACCTTACTCATTATTATCTAAATGAGGATTTCTCAAAAACAGACCGCAAGGTCTTCAAAAGACTTGAAAAACGACTTATCCACAAAGGTCGTGTAATCAAGGAATGTTTCCTTGAGGATACCGACATTCGTCAAGTCTTCTTGGCAATCAATTTTGATTGTCTTCTTGACATTGATGAACAAATTTGTCCGGTCTTCATCTTTAAGTTTTATAAAAGCATTAGAATCATTCGAAACGCCGATGATAGCATTTCAATCGCTTTCATCATCAATAAACGAAACCTCATTCTTCCTCTCAACACCTTTGCTCAAATTCTTCGCATTCCTTGTGAAGGAATTTGTATGTACTCTCAAGATTGGGCAATTAATACTCAAAACCTTGCACTTGATTCTAAACCAATGTACCATACTCCTCTTGATGAACCCGAAACCATCCGAGACACCAGCTTCAAAATAAGAACCGACCAATCCCGTCTCGACCGAAATAAGAAGGTCATTCACCGTAATCCTTTTCAAATGGAACTTTTCGAAATGCATCCCATATTTAAAAATTGGGAAGAAATCCTTAGGGAAAACGTCATAAGCCTAGTTGGAAACAAAGATCATCCAAACGCATGTCTTGTTCAAATGATCTATTGTCTTATCCACCAAAAGCCATTTAATATCGCCTATTACATGGGAAGGAGAATGGCTGGGTTATTCAAAGCTTCCAACATGGTACTTCCATATGGTATGCTCCTAACACGACTTTGTAAGTATGTTAGTGCATTGCAACCATCCCCTATCAACAATGATCATTTCTTTGCCGATCATGTAATGGTACCTCTTACCAAAATACCCTCTAAACGCTTCAAGGTCAATGGAAAGAAACCTAAAGCTCTCTCGAACTCCTCGGAAGGAGAAGAAGAAGATGTCGACCCCATAGCCAACATTAAATTGGACTTTGATTACTACGAACAACTCCCAACCATTCCAAATGAGATCGCGGAATTCAAACAATTGAGGGGCATGATTCAAAACCTTGCTTACAACCTCACTAAGCCGTCAAAAAGGAAAAAAAATGATTGACGAAAGAGACAATAGGAATATGCTTATTTTTTTTAACTTAATTTATGTGTGGATGATTATGTTTTAGCACTTTGGTTTGTGGTAATTTGGATACTGTTACTTTTATCATTTTCTTTTAGTGGTGCTTTGGGATGATATGCTTGTACTTATTGTTTAGTTTAACGATTTATTAGTGTGCAAAATCTGCACATCATTCTGTTAAGATTCTGATCTGCAGATGCCGGATCCCTAGGATTAACCTAGACGGATCCCTCCCTTGAGGGAACCGTGGGATCCGTGACATCAGATCAGCAATACAGCATCCCTTACATCAAGATAGCTTTCTAGATAACATCATATTAGCTAAACATATGATATTAGAACCCAACTAAGTCCACTTCAAGGATGAGAAAGGCTTAGACTCATTTATGGCTTACTTGAGATCTTAGTCAAAATGCCTCTTGATTTATCAACACATTAAAACTCACCATATTTCCGCTTCAATACTCACAAATTTTTTCTCATCTTTCAAAACACCTAAGTGGACATATTGAACAATTTTAGGAAATTGTATCTAGTCATCTTTATCTCAAAGTGGGTCAAAAATTAGTTTTTCAATTCTTGTGATTTTTAAGGATTTTTCAAATTTCACCTCAAGCTAAAATCTGATCTTTAGGATCATCTATTATGACTTGACACCACCAAAACTCTTAGTGTTATCCTTGAACATCCATTGGTAGTCATCTAGTCCCATCTTCCTGCCATAAAAAGCAATCATTTGCTATAACACTCATTACTCTTGATCATTCAAGTGTACCCTCATCTTAGGAACTTAGGAGGACTGAAACACTCAAAATAATATAGGATCTAGCTTTTAGAAACTTGATTTCTAACCTGTCATAACTGCTGAGAGTCGGTTCCCTAGGATTAGCCTAGACGGATCCCTCAAGTGAGGGAACCGTGGGATCCGGGTGACAGATTATGTCAAACCTTGCTAAAACAATCATTTCAACTTATCTTTCTAACTCAAACACTCCATCTCATCTTAAATGAGTTCCTAGATCAGTGAAATTCTGAACTTCAACCTTGTGCATGTTAATCATCACATCTCTAAGAATCTTAGTGGCTTAAGTCTTAAATGCACTTGCCAAGTTCTTCCCTTTATAAGTCATATTGCTAAGAACACTTTAGTCATCAAACACAAAAACAATTATCAGCAATCACAACCATCTTCCTTTTGTCATTTCATCATGAGAAAGGCTCCTAGTGCTAACTCATCCACTCAAGAACCACCCAATAAACTTGCTAGGATCATACACGAAGTTTCCTCAACCGAATCATCTCCGGTTAAGTCCACTAATGCTAGGATTTCCCCTACACTAAAGAAACCAATCAAACTAATCCCCAAGAAGATTGTTCCCACTAGGATTTCATCACCAAACTCTACTAAACCAAACATACCCTCCACAACTCAACCAACATCATTAGTGCCTAGAGCCATCTCACAATCATCTCAACATTCTCACAATGTAGAAGACTTACCTCCTTGGCCATCTCACCTTCCACCACTACCAACAAATTCACTTGAAAAGGTTAGGCAACAAAATCAAAGTGTTGAATCAACACTTGCTGCAATATCAAACTCTCTCATTCCCCCCAATAGTCCATTTTGGATTATGAGAAGACATCAAAGTCAACCACCCGACCACATGGAAGTTGATGCTTCTTTACCTCCACCCTCAAACATTGTAGAGCCATCACTTAATGAGCCTCCACCAATTCCTCCTTCATTAGAAAATCCTCAACCCACTTCACTTGAACTTCCACTTCAAGAAATTCAAAACCATGACAAGGATTGCTATCATTGTAAACATGTTGAAAGGTTGATACATGAACTACGTGAAGAGCAACGTTTCATGTTTTATCACCTCCTCGAACGTTTCGAAGAGGTCAACAAGTCTAAACTACAATGAGCATCATAGTCACAAGCTCAAACCTAGAACGTTTAGGAAACTTATCTCGTCCTTGATCATCATTAAGCTTTTAGTTGAATTTTGAGTTTAGGTAACTCATTAGCATTAGTAGCACTTGTATGTGTTGGGTTCAGTAAATACCCAAACCCCTTAATCTAGGATTTGAATAGAAAATAGCCCAAGTGTTTAGTCCGTTAAACATTAACAGGTCACTGAGTGCATAGTCTCTCAGTGAGTCATCTTCAGGATACTCAGTATGAGGTGAAGAAGAAGTCTCTCCACTCAGTAAGGCGGAACTTAAAGGGTGAAGACTGAGTCAAGAAGATGATGATGGATTCAGTGAGTGATGACAATAACTCACTAAATCCCTAAGACTCCTCTCCAACTACTTACACTGAAGACAAACTGAAGTGGAAGACTGAAGGATGTAAAGACTGAAGAATGAGCGGGACATGGCGGGATAAGTTTGAAACAGATAAGACGAAGTACTTATCAACCAAAGTCAACTTTCCCTGAATAGCAAAAGATCAGGCTCAGTGTCATCACTAGACTTAGGAAAGTAGTCTTGTCTCTTACCTAGAATAGTCTTTGTAAACAGAGACAAAATACATCATTGTTTTGTCTTCTGTATGATGTCAGTTTGTCACTTAGGAAAGAGTCAAAAATCATACATGTATAAATAGCATAAGAGATGGAGTGAAAAGATAAAGCTTGTGAATTGTAAAAACACACACACGCAAGCCATCTTTTCACTCCTCCAAATACAACTTTATCCTTGAGATAGCTCAGTGGGTTCTAAGAGTTGTGCTCATACTTAGCCTGAGCTTAGAGAGGAGTCACCAACCTTTGTCATTTCAATCCCAAGTGCTATTCCGCAAGTACTTGGGTAACGTATTCTTTGCGATTCATTTCTAATAAGAATATGATGTTGAAAATTATCTAGTGTGTTTTACTTACGTTAATTTCAGTCATTGTTCACTATTAACTTGTTTTATATTTCTAAATTGTTTTAAACAATAGTGAACGGGGAACAACAAGTGGTATCAGAGCAAGGCTAATTATAAAACTCGTTTTTAGGCCGCTCTAAAAGTTTTTAAATTAGGATCCTAAATGGCTGATTTTGATGTACCCCAACTAGTCGACAAAAAGGGGGAGCTTATACAGCTAATGCCCCTCGACTCGAAGTTGGAAAATTCAACAAATGGAAAAAGCGAATGCTTTACTATTTGACTGGAATGGAACCTTACTACATAAAATGTATTAATGAAGGTCCATTCGTCCCAAAAACAGCTGAAGGTTTGCCTAAACCTGAAGCTCAGTGGACTCAGGATGAAAGAAGAGTGGTAAACCAGGACCAAAGACTCAAGAGTATCATCATATCTTGTCTCCCTGATGATACCATGGAGTCGGTTATTAACTGTAGTACAGCTAAGCAAACCTAGGAAGACCTGGTCCATAGTTATGAAGGTCCATCTGATAGCAAGGAAAACAGGATAATGGACCTGAAACTTGAGTATAATACCTTCAGGGCTAAGGACTCAGAAACTATGTCTCAAACTTACACCAGGTACAAAACTTTGTTAAATGAACTTTCAAATGATGGTGTAAAATTGTCCAAACATGAAATCAATGTTGGTTTTGTAAACAGTCTTCCTGAGAAATGGTTGAATTTCTCTAAGGGACTAAGGAATGCTAACCACATTCAGAATCTTGAGCTTCTTGAAATTTATGGGAAATTTGTCTATGAGGAAAACCTCATCAACAGACGATACCCTGACTTGAAAAAGTCCCAGGAAGTCAAGAAGTCCCTGACAACCATTTCCAATCCAGTGTCAACTGCTTTTTATTCTAACAATGTGATTCAAGATTTTCAGGAAAACTCTGATGATGAGGCAGATGAAAGGACAAGCGAGGAGTACCTGAACGATTTAAATATTGAGTTTCAGGAAAGAGCACTCCTCGCTAACTCAAAAAGGTTTATTCGAAGAACAAAAGTTTTTCAAATGCTAAAGCTAATGAAGACACTGAATGTTTTAAGTGTCACAAAAAGGGTCATTTTGCAAAATACTGCTTTTCAAAAACAATTTATGAACCCTCTTACAAACCATCAGGGTCAAACCAGTCTTCAGCCTTTAGCAAATTTCAACCAAAAATATTTCAATCTCATCAAAATTTTCAAAGCAAATCTAATCATAATAAAGCTGTTGATTATGAAACCAAGTATAAGAAAGCAAAAGCTAAGCTTGCCTTGCTTGAGGCCAGTCCCTCAGAAACAACAACCAGTGTTAAATCTGTGCAAGGGAAAAACAAAGGCCTTGTTTCTGAAACCTTCGACTGGGATGAAGAGCCAGTGTCATCTGATGATGAAATGGTGCATGTCAGTGCACTGATGGCCCTCTCAGAAGAGGACAAGCTAGCTGTTGGGAAGAATCATGCCAGAAATGGGGAATGGGTCAACATCACAATGAAAAAGGTAAACATCTTACTTTCTATGGATGATGACTCTGATTGGCAGTCTTATATGAATTATCTTAATGTTGACCTTAAGTTCGTAGAAGAGCAAAGATTAAATCTTTTTTCAAAATACAACAAGCTAAGTTTTCAATTAAACAAGTGTAGAGATGAACTGCTTATTTTAAAACAAGCCAAGCTTGAGGCTGTTACTTTGCAAATTCAAAACATTGAACTAGTTAAGAGAAATCAGGCTCTTCAAGATGAACTTAAAAAGGTACAAGATATTCTTGATAGTTGGACTGCTAGGAATCCAAGGGTCTTTGATGTTGTGGGTGCCCCTAGTAGCAAAAAGAGAGTCATAGGTGAAGATCATCTCCCTGACTCTCACAACAAAGACCAAAGTTCAAAACCATTTGTGTCTGGTGGCATGATTACCAATATGCTGACAACTCCAAATTCCAGTGATTGGATTGAACGGGTTAATCCTGAGAGTAAGCTTCCAAATTTCGATTCTGGAAGGATTCTTGAGCCTGAGAGCCAAGCTCTTAAGAGCATACTAGGACTCCCTGATGTGCCCAGTGGTACTAAACACATCTCTGAGTCTGAAGCAGAATCTCAAACACCGCTTCCACCCCTGAAACCTCTTTAGGGTGTTGTTCCAAGCTCTGAGCTTACTCCTCTAAAATTCAATCCTCACTCACCAATAGAAAGATCTGGACTTGGTAGAACCATCCTGCAAAGACCAACAAAACCAATCCAACAAGAGTCTACTCCTACTGAGACTACAACATCCTCTGTCCCCACTGAAGCTGACCAAATTCAGCAACTTACTGAGCTTGTGAGGAAGCTGACAGAAAAGATGGAATCCATCGAAAAAGCCCATGATTCAATCAAGGAAACTAAGTCAGCCTCATCCAGCTCATCAAAATCAAAATCCTCCAACAAACCCAAGCAGAAGTGTGAGCTGTGTCATTACACCAGTCACACCATTGACAACTACTATAGAATCCTTTATTGTATGATCTACAATAAGGATGATCACAGAACTGCAGACCACTTACAGTATGTAAGCTCTGTCAATAAAGCAAACTATACCAAAGTTGGTCATCAGTATGTTTCATCCTCCAAAATAGCTCTCAAGAATAGAGCAAAACCTTTTCCTCTTTGCCCTCACTGTGGGTTTAATGATCATCATCAGGATGACTGTCTCATGAACACATGCTGTGATGTATGTGGAAATCCAGCTCATGAGACATCCCAACATGACATTGTCATTCATGCAAGGAGAAGTGGAAAACAACCCAAAATCACTGAGTCTTCCTCAGTCTCTAAATGCAAAACATGTGGTAGCACAATGCACTCAACCACTGACCATGAGTCGATTTCAAAATTCAAATAGACCTTGAGACCCAAGCCCACTAGCAAGTGGGTCACTAAGAGAAACTAATTCAGTTTACTACTTGTGCAGAGACACGCCAGGGAGCCTATTTGGCATCTAGACAGTGGATGCTCAAGAAGCATGACTGGTGTGAAGGAGTATCTGCACAAGTATGTAAAGGAACCAGGACCCAAGGTAGTATTTGGTGATAACTCATCATGTCCCATTGAAGGTTATGGTTCAGTGAACTGCAATGGAATAGTTTTCTCTAGAATTGCTTATGTCAATGGTCTCAAATACAATCTCATCAGTGTCAGTCAATTATGTGATGCTAAGTACATTGTGCAATTCAATGACAAACAAGGTACCATTTTCAATGTCAATAAAGAAGTTGTTTTGATAGCTCCTAGAAGAGATGATGTTTGTGTCTTAGACATGTCTACTCTTTCTTAAGATGGAACTTGTCTCTTTGCCAAAGCCACTGAATCTATCAATTGGCTGTGGCACAAGAGACTCTCTCACTTAAACTTCAAAAATATCAACAACCTGGCAAAAAAAACTAGGTCCTTGGCTTACCATCACTGGTTTTTGCAAAAGATAAACCATGTTCTGCCTGTGAAAAAGGTAAACACCACAGAGCATCTTTCAAAACCAAACAAAATTTCTCCATCAAAAGCTGCCTTCACCTCCTGCATATGGATCTCTTTGGACCTGTCAGTCCCATATCAATCCAGCATGAGAAGTATGCACTTTTCATTGTTGATGAGTTTTCAAGATACACTTGGGTATACTTTCTTTCCAAAAAAAGTCAGGCAGCTGATACAATAATGTCATTCATCAAAAAATTGAAAACCAGAATGACATTACTGTTAAACAAATCAGAACTGACAATGGTACTGAGTTTAGAAATCAAGAGCTTGAAAGATTCTGTGATGAAAAAGGAATTTCTCAAAATTTCTCATCTCCTTATACCCCTGAACAAAATGGGGTTGCTGAGAGGAAAAATAGAACTCTCATTGAGGCTGCAAGAACCATGTTAAATGGCTCAGCCCTCTCAAAGCATTTCTGGACTAAAGCAGTCAAAACTGCCTGTTACACTCAAAACAGGTCAATCATTGTCAAAAGACAAAATAAAACCCCATATGAGACTTTCAAAGGTAGACTTCCTGACATCAGCTACTTTCATGTGTTTGGGTGTCCTGTGTTTATTCATAACCACAAGGATCACCTAGGCAAGTTTGATGCAAAAGCTGATGATGGATATTTCTTAGGCTACTCACTGATCTCCAAAGCCTTCAGGGTGTTTAACACAAGAAGACAACAAGTTGAGGAAACCTTTCATGTCACCTTTGATGAAAGTTCAGAAAGCATCAGGTTCACCAATACCTCAGTGGAGGAAATAGGAATTGATGACTCATCAAGATATCCTCCTGATGAGTTCAACACTGAAATCAATTCCTCATATCAAGCTGATGCTGACATCTCATATTATGTCTTACCTCATAACCTACCCCAACCAACTATTAGTGAATTCATTGATAATCAATCAGTCCCTGCTGGGATAGGAAACTCTGATCCAAATGATCAGGTACCTGTGATTCATGAAACCCAACCTAAACAAGATATCTCAACAGATGTTCTTAATGATTATGTGCCTAATGTACCAGAACTCACTCCTGAGTCTCCAGTGACCTCCTCAAGTTCAGATCCTAGACCACAAAGTAAGTGGACAAAATCTCAGGACATTGAGCTTATAAACATCATTGGAGAACCCACTGAGGGCATGCTCACTAGAAGCATGGCTGCTAAGTTGACTGCAGCTTCAGCCAATGAATGTCTATATGCTGATTACCTATCAGATATAGAACCCCAAAGTGTCACTGAAGCTCTAAAACACCCAAGCTGGGTTCAGGCTATGCAAGAAGAACTGCAACAGTTTGATAAAAACAAGGTCATGACCTTGATCAAATGTCCTCAGGATGTAGTAGTCATAGGAATGAAGTGGGTTTTTAGAAACAAAACTGATGAAAACGGCACTGTCATTAAAAACAAAGCCAAACTTGTAGCCAAAGGTTATAGTCAACAAGAAGGCATTGACTATGATGAGACGTTTCCTCCTGTTGCAAGAATGGAAGCCATCAGGATCTTCCTTGCATATGCAACATACATGAACTTCAGGGTCTACCAAATGGATGTTAAAAGTGCATTCTTAAATGGTGATCTCAAGGAAGATGTGTATGTTCAGCAACCTCCAGGCTTTGAGAGTAGTGAATTTCTTGACTATGTCTGCAAGCTTGACAAAGCCCTCTATGGACTTAAACAAGCTCCCAGGGCATGGTATGAAACTCTCTCAGCCTTCCTGATCCAAAACAAGTTTGTCCGAGGAAAGATAGACAATACACTGTTTGTCTACAGAACAAAACAAGATGTGATACTGGTTCAAATGTATGTTGATGACATCATCTTTGGCTCAACAAACTATACTCTTTGCAAACAGTTTGAAAAACTGATGACAAAGAAGTTTGAAATGAGCATGATGGGTGAACTCACATACTTCCTTGGACTGTAAATCAGGCAAACTGATAAAGAAATATCCATCAGTCAAGAGAAATACACCATAAATCTCTTAAAGAAATATGAGATATCTTATTGTGCCTCAGTGAAGACTCCAATGGTCCCACCTAACAACCTTGGACCTGATCTCACTGGCAAATCAGTAAATCAAACTCATTTCAGAGGGAATGTAGGCTCACTAATGTATCTAACTGCTTCTAGACCAGACATCCAATTCTCAGTCTGTCTAATAGCAAGATATCAGTCCAATCCTAAAGAATCCCATCTCACTGCAGCTAAAAGAATTCTCAGATACCTGAAGGGAACTCCAAGCCTTGGACTTTACTATCCAAAGTGCTCAGGGTTTGACCTCAAAGGGTATACTGACTCTGATTATGCTGGCTGCAACATGGACAGGAAAAGTACCTCAGGGTCCTGTCAATTTCTTGGAGGAAAGTTGGTTTGTTGGAGTGCTAAAAAGCAACAATCAGTGGCTATGTCTTCAGCAGAAGTTGAGTATGTAGCTGCAGCAGGATGTTGTGCCAATGTATTATGGATGAAAAGTCAACTCAGTGACTATGACATCCATTACAAAATGGTACCCATCTTCTGTGATAACACTAGTGCTATTGCAATCTCCAACAACCCTGTCCTCCACCAAAGAACCAAACACATTGATATCAGATATCACTTCATCAGGGACCATATAATGAAAGGAGACATAGAACTCCATTTCATCCTTACTGAATATCAACTGGCTGATATCTTCACCACACCCTTGGATGAACCTACCTTCAGGAGACTAAAAGCTGAATTGGGCATGCTTGACATTGAAAGTAAGGCATCTGAAAACCCATCTCAGTAAGTTCTCTGAAATGGTTCCTCCTCCCTGAACAAAACCCACAAAACATCCTCTCACTGAATGAGTAAGACTCATTCAGGGACCCTGACAGTTGATATTGAGCATTGAATGAGTAACTAAATGATCCAAGTATCAGTTACTTAAATGTCCTAGGTTGGTAACTATGCCAATTTAATATAGGAATATATGTCTCTTTGTCTTACTGTCATGGGTCCCTCAAAAACCTTAACTCATCCCACTTGGCTTTAAATGCCCTCTCACATAAAATATCCTGTGGATATTTTATTACTGCAAAGAAGTGCACTTTTACTATACACTCAACTACTTCCTTGAAAAACGGGATTTTACTGCGGGTAGTAGAGGGTGGCATTAAATGTGGAAATTCAAAACGTTTTCAAAAACTAACTTTACAAATCCACAAGTTTGCACAAACAACCACTCTCAACACCCTATAAATACCCCTCATAAAATCCTTATAACACACACAAAAGATTTCTGCTATCAAAACTCTGTCAAAATCTCTTTACAAACTCAGAAATCTTTGTGTTCTTCAAATCCTTTCTGAAAAATCTTCTTTGTAAACCTTTACAAAAGTTTTTCATCAAAACTTAAGAGATACAAAAACTTTTTATTGTTCTTTTCAACTTATTCTTTTCAAAACCCTAAAACCCTTTTAATGGAAATGGCAAGAACACAATCTCTTCAGTTTGCTTCACAGTGGGTAGGCGATCTTAGCAACATTGAATTTAAAACAAATAATGTCATAGGCAATTTTGAATATCCTCCAACTGTCCCAGCCTATAAAGACATTATGAAATTTTTGTATAACTGCCCATTGAAAATGGCCTTTATTCAGTGTCCATCTGTACTGTACCAAAACCTCCTCAGGAAGTTTTGGTCAACAGCTAAGGCCTTTGACCTGACACCCTCTACTGATGAGAACAACCTTAGACCTCTTAGGGAATATCTCATCAGGTTCAGTCTTAACGGGGGCAACAATTCACCCTGGATTATAAAACATTTTGCACCTCAACAGGGTTAGATTACAACAAAGGTGTTTATGTTGCCCATCCTGAACCCTCCACAGTGAAGGATGGGTTAAAACAAATTGTTTTGGATCCAACGTTTTTGGACAAGACCCCAGTCACCAAGAGTTCATTTCCCGTGGCTTGGAGGATCCTATTCACATTTTTGATTCAGGTCCTCGGCGGGAACCACTCATCCACTGAACAAGTTAACTCTATCAGTTGATGATGGCATACTGCTTGATAAATGGGGTCACTGTGACATAGGGGAGATCATTTACAATGATCTCGTAACCAAGCTACAAAGCAAAACTAGGACGAAATACGTTTCGTATCCTAGGTTTGTCTCTTGTGCTTTGCAAGTGTTACTGGGTACAAATTATCCTCAGGAAGAAAAATTTGGTGCTTTACCTGGCATCCTGAGCCAATCAAACTTTCAAAAGGACCCATCCCTTGTCACAAACATTGAATTGACAGCCTATATGGTTGCTGTAAACAACCAGAGGGAATCAGTGTCTCCAAACCCTGCTCCTACAAAGAGAAAAGGGAAGTCTCAGACTGGGACTAAGACCAAACCCAAGTCTCAGGGCCCTGAGGCTTTTGGAGCACTGGCCAAAAGGCAAAGAAGGCGTAAGACTGATTTGACACCCGCTGGAGGCCAATCATCATCTACCCCGGTGACAACGAAGGACACTGATAAATCACAGTCAGTGCCCTTGGTCCCAACCACTACTCCCCAAGATCCAGAGGGAAACAAACAACCCGCTGGTAGGAGAGCGCCTTCCACAACGCCCAATGATGACATTAGCAAATCACAGCCTTTGTCTGAGGGCACACTGATTGATCCCAAAGACTCAGAGGGAACCAAACAGCCCGCTGATAGGGATATCACTGTCACTGACTCTGCTAAAGGCACTGGGAAAAACCCATCAGTGTCTCATGGGTCTAAGGGGGACAAAGACTCGGAGGGAAAGGAACAACCCGCCGATATGGAACCCAAAGCCAATCCTGACTCTAGAGAAGGCACTGGGAAACACCCATCAGTGTCTAAGGGGTCAAAGGGGGACAAAGACTCAGAGGGATTAATACCACCCGCTGATATGGAACCCATCACCAACCCCTTGTTGACTGTTGCTGATGTTACTAGGATACTGTTTTCTGAAGATGAGCTTGCTGACACTGATGATGAAATTTTATCAGCAGGGGAAGAAGTGGACGCTGAGGTTCAATCTGAACAAGAACCTCAGCCTGATCCAAAGGAGCATACTGAATCCCCATTTCCATCTAAAGACAATGCTTCTGCCTCCTCATCCAGCTCTGATGAATTCAAGCAGTTTGACAATGTTCTTCCACTAACTGAAAGACAACTGGTTCAGTGGATCACCAAAGCTTCCAGGAAATTATACTCCGGGATCACTAAAACATTGTGGGAACAACATACTGAGGCTGGTGCAAGTTATGCAGATCTGAAGGCTGAGGTCCAAGCCTTTGATGAAAACGTTCATGAGCACAGGGACTTGATGTATGACACCATTCACAGACTGGATGAAAATTTGGCTAAATTCTTCAGACATCTTCAGGGTGTTGACACAACGGTAGATGAAATCAGGGAATTTGTCAAAGAAGACCCAGCGCTTAACTCTAAAGTGCTGGAGGATATTGAGGTGTACTTGAAACAATCATTCAGCCTCACTGAACTGATCGAAACCCTAAAATCTGCAAATGTTCAGGGTATTCAATCTTCGGTCCAGTCTCTTCAGGCTACATTGGGCTCTTTGACTACTCAGGTGGCTACTTTGACTCAGGCCTCGTCTTCTATGGCCTGGAATCTTGGACCCCGAATGACTGCTTTGGAGTAACCTCAGGCTAACGTGGAAGCCAAAGTAACTGGTATTCAAGCAGATACTTCAGACATCAAGGCCATGATTACTGAAATTTATCAGGCCTTCAAAGGTTAAGCAGCTCCGTCCCCCTCAGCACCAACACCAACTCTTGCCCTCACTGACGCTCCGGCAATAGTTGAGGGGGAGAATACTGCTGAAGAAACTCCTCTTCACACTGAGGGGGAGCCAACACCACCAGTCTCAGCAATACCCATCTCATCACTTCCACCACAAACATCATCAACAACAACAACACTGACAGTCACAACACCTATCATGAAAACAACACCACCCTAGGTTGCATCATCTTCCTCAGGCCAGGACAAAGGAAAAGGCAAAATGACAACTACTGAGCCTGAGAAGATTCCCTACAAAATCGGTGACACTGAATACCTTCTCACACCTCAACAGCTAACTAAATATCTTGCTAAAGAAGAAAGGATATTGAAACAAGCTGAGGATGATAAGAAGAGTAAGGAAGCACTGGTTCAAGTGATTGCCGAAGAAGCTGAGAATGTGGGAATTGATCCAAAGAAGCTTGAAAAGGGTCAGGCAGGACAGAGATTCAAGGATGCTCAGGCAGCAAAAATGGCTGAAATGAAAAAGCAGTTGGAAGAAAAGAACAAAAGAACTGCAGCCATCAGGAAGGAAAGAATTGACCATTATAATTGGACAATGACAAGCAGAAGACTGCCTGAGAAGATCACTGATGTCAAAATCATCCCCAGATCTAAACCACTGGCAATGAATGTATACAGGGGGGATGATAAAAGGCATTTCGAGGTTCATGATCCCCTAAAATTCACTGACTTTGGGATCACTGAACTCGATCCAATAATTGAAAAGAAGCAAAATGCGGCGGTTAAGGAGCTGATGAAGATGCTCAGTAAGAGGTATGAAAGATTGAGAGATACACCAGCACAACTGGGAATTCAGCCTGCCCTAACTGCACCACAAGGATCTCAACCACAGTCATCACAAGGTAAAAGAAAGAGGGTTGAGTTCCAGCCTGAGATAAAAGTGCCTGGACTCGAATGCAACAGGGAACTGCCAGAAGGTGTTAAGTTCGTGAATTGTTTAGTGATTGAAAAGCCTGAAAGAGGGCTATTCCACATTGATGTCAATGGAAACCCAGCATTTCAAAGATGGAGTGATATTGATCAGGCTGGTGTGGCTGCAATGCTGAGCTACATACCAGTGGCCTCTCAGATCCAAACCCCAGCAAACATCAGGTTCTGTCAAGACCTGAATGCCAAGATAAGAGAGCATCCTGACAGGGAAACACTCATCACCAAGAAATTCAAGCTTGAAGCACTGGGAATCCATCTGTACTGACATCAATTTGATTTATCTTTTGTACTAGTGATAGGAACCTTGTAATTTGATTAATAAACTATGTATGTTTTGTTAAAATATTCAGTGTTCCTTATTGTATTCATTAGTACATTCAGTGTAAGAAGAAGCCATTTGCTCACTTACACTGATCAAATACTTAGGCTATTTGTATATCCAAATAGGGGGAGACTGTTGGGTTTAGTAAATACCCAAACCCCTTAATCTAGGATTTGAATAGAAAATAGCCCAAGTGTTTAGTCCGTTAAACACTAACAGGTCACTGAGTGCATAGTCTCTCAGTGAGTCATCTTCAGGATACTCAGTATGAGGCGAAGAAGAAGTCTGTCCACTCAGTAAGGAGGAACTTAAAGGGTGAAGACTGAGTCAAGAAAAAGATGATGGATTCAGTTAGTGATGAAAATAACTCACTGAATCCCTAAGACTCCTCTCCAACTACTTACACTGAAGACAAACTGAAGTAGAAGACTGAAGGATGTAAAGACTGAAGAATGAGCGGGACATGGCGGGATAAGTTTGAAACAGATAAGATGAAGCACTTATCAACCAAAGTCAACTTTCCCTGAATAGCAAAAGATCAGGCTCAGTGTCATCACTGAACTTAGGAAAGTAGTCTTGTCTCTTACCTAGAATAATCTTTGTAAACAGAGACAAAATACATCAGTATTTTGTCTTCTGTATGATGTCAGTTTGTCACTTAGGAAAGAGTCAAAAATCATACATGTATAAATAGCATAAGAGATGGAGTGAAAAGATAAAGCTTGTGAATTGTAAAAACACACACACGCAAGCCATCTTTTCACTCCTCCAAATACAACTTTATCCTTGAGATAGCTCAGTGGGTTCTAAGAGTTGTGCTCAGACTTAGCCTGAGCTTAGAGAGGAGTCACCAACCTTTGTCATTTCAATCCCAAGTGCTATTCCGCAAGTACTTGGGTAACGTATTCTTTGCAATTCATTTCTAATAAGAATATGATGTTGAAAATTATCTAGTGTGTTTTACTTACGTTAATTTCAGTCATTGTTCACTATTAACTTGTTTTATATTTCTAAACTGTTTTAAACAATAGTGAACGGGGAACAACAGTATGGCTATTTCATTCTCTTAGTTTAAAGATTTGTTTGATCATCTCTTGTTTTTATTGAATGAATATCTATATGCCATAATTGTTTTGTGCTTTGTGCTTAATATATCATATACTACCTCACATCTTCATTAGCATTGATTGGAACATTCTCATTGCTGAAGAAACTGTCAACAGACAGCCGGATCCCTCCAAAATACCTAGACGGATCCCTCCAAGAAGGGAATCGTGGGATCCATGGTACAGAAGCACAAATTTCTACTAACTTGAGTTTTATTTGCAGAAAATTATGCACTATACTCTTGTTTTCTAACCTTTACTTTGTAGATTTTCAAAATACACATGAAGATTTTGACACCATAAAGCTAGGGGAGCTTTGTGTCAAACGATATTGCAAAATCACTTGCAACTTAATCCGATTTTGGATTATACTTCATGACACCCCATTGCAACTTTGCAATCTTCAAGGGGGAACACATTTTTCGTCACTTAGATGAACCATTTGCAAGCATATTTGCAAGCACATTAGTTTATTTTACGTCATGTCCTTGACGCCCTCTCAAAGGGATGGACTCGTCAAGGGGGAGTTAAGACGAGTACCATTCCCGTCACTTGCCCTCTTTACATTTTCTTTTACATATTTTTCTTATAAAAATTGTGTTAGTTTCTTTCAAACACTTTTTGTTTTGACAAAAAGGGGGAGAAGAAAGTAAAAACTACAAACTTTTACGAGTTTTAGTTTTTCCTTAAAATAATTTTATGTTTTGTCATCAACAAAAAGGGGGAGATTATTAATACAAATAAGCCGTAAAAACGTTTATTTATATTTTACGATCTTCTAATGTTTTGTCGATAACAAACGTAAAATCATTTTAACGAAACAAATAAAATACGTAAATAGTTTGATTCAATAGTTTCCTAACACACTTATATTTCAACATAAAACACTAAAACAAGTATAAGTGATTTTATGTCTTAGAGATACATATGTACAACAAATAGTGTTTACATATTGGGCTAATATATACTTAACCAAGTATATACTAAAATGGGTACAAACAAGTTTATACTAAAATGGGTAAAAACAAGTATATACTAAATGGGTAAAAACTAGCAAATGGTATTGACCCATAACCCATGGTTTTGTCCAAACCACTTAGTCAAGTTCAATGTATTCTAGAGATACATTGTATCTAGAAAGAAACACATGGATCAACCCATGACCCATGACCCATAACCAAAAATACCCATGGGCAAAAAGGAGCGTCCCACGGATCCCTAGCTTTGTGCTAGGCGGATCCCTTATGGGAGGGATCTGTGGGATTCGGGGAACGGTAGAAAACTTCTTCTATAAATAGAGAGCCATTTCTTCCTTTCTACTCATCACTTTACACACATACTTCCCCCAAGTATTATACCTCTCTAACCTCAGATCCAAGTGATCTATGTAGTTTGTCTTTTGTTTTTGTGTGATTCTCTAGGTTCCTCTTAAAGGCGAGATCACCACTTCTTGAAGTCGAGCAAGCTCAAGTCCATGAGTTGCCATGCTTCGTCATCATCAAGACAACTGAGGTTCTCTTGTTGATAGTTCTTTCTTCCTCCGTAGATGTTGTGTTGAAGGCATTAGTGAAGGATGCCGAAAGTGTCAAGACGAAAGCATTAGTGAAAGGTGCTTATCGTCTGTGTCAAAAGCATTAGCGAAGAATGCTAAAGGTGTCAAGATGAAGGCATTAGTGAAGGGTGCCAAGCGTTGTGTCAAAGGCATTAGTGAAGGATGCCTAAGAATCAAATCAAGTGGCATTTGGGAAGAATGCCTAAGTCGTATAATTGATGAGGTGCATCGTTATACATATAAGTATTTGTTTATTTCCAAGGATGGTGATATCCTTGATGGTGTTGTAACAAGGAGTGGATCTCCTTGAGATTAGGTGTTGTGTTGTGAAGGGTAGTAGTTCCTTCATAGTAATGGAACTAGGTGCTTAGCCTAGTACCTAATAAATGGTAGGCGATAGGATTAGTTCTCCTTGGTGTGAATGAACTCGGTGGTTAGCCTAGCACCGTATAAAGGGTAGGCGACGTTGTGTTAGGTGTGGTTCGCCTTGGTGTGAAAGAACTCGGTATTTAGCTTTGTACCGAAAAAAGGTGTAAGCGACATTGTGAAGGCTTCTCCGCCATAAGGAGTTGGTGTAGTGTTTACGAACTCTCGAGTAGGTGACTCGGGGAGTGGAGTAGGGCAAGGAAGGTGTCCTTGTAGCCGAACCACTATAAATACTTGTGTCGTGGTGATGTACTTCTTACTCTTTATCTTTCATTACACGTTTATATATCTATCTATCAACGTCCAACATAAACAACCAAATAGATTGACATAAGTCGATCTAAATATTTAAAACGAAGTTTTAAATTGGTAAAACTATTCAACCCCCCCCCCCTTCTAGTTTTCCACAAACTCACCAGCTTTTAGCTGACCTTTTTAGCATATTTTCTCAGGTGTTTGACTTGTTATCATGGTTCAAGGCAAGGAGTGGCAATGGTCGTAGTTACCCTAAAAGAAGTGTTTTAACACATGTTGATGTTTTAATTGCGACCACAAAACTTATGGGTTGTGCCTTTTTATTTAAACAATTTTTGTAAGACAATGTTTTTAAAACAATTTTATGAAATTAAACGGAGTTTGTATTCCATTCTTTATTACTTGTGTTATGATCTCCGATATAGTAGCACCCCATGACCCGTATGCTTTCGCTAAACCAGATTTGAGGGTGTTACAGATTGGCATCAGAGCCTAAGTTATAGAGAACTAGGTACATATAAACCCTTCTATTTTTGTTACAAAAACATCACTCTACGACCGCCAGTTGCCGCTTGCCTTACTTGCCATTTTACTTGGAATTCATTTAAATATGACTGCATGTTATATTTCCTATTTACTAATTTACTACCCCATATCTATTATAAGTATATTTTTATATATAATTACATATATGCACCGTCTTGTCACAGACCATGTCTTCCCCTCACTCTGAAGCTTGATGCGATGACACGACAGAGGGTTTGTCACCTGCTGAACTGTGACAACTGGCAATTTAGAGAGTCTATTTTAGGTAACCGCATTACGTTAAACTAAACCGAGCTTTTGCCTTTATCACTATTTTTATAAACCATGACTTGATTTTATATCATCTATTGGTTTTTATGATTTATTTCATTATTAAATGAGTTATCGTATGAGTTTTAACTCTATTTGGTAGGCACTATTCGATTCGGCACTAGAAAAGCCTAAAAGGATAATTATTGTAACTTTTAGACCGTAACTCGAAAATTGATAAATAAATAGTCAAAACTCATGGAAAAACATAAATAACGATGTTAGAAAGTCGAATGAACGTTGTGGGACACTCATGGGATAATATATGAGCTTGGGAACTGGTAAACAGGATAGTTTACGAAAAATAGCGACCACGGCCCCTCCATTTCTCCTAGGCCGGCCACCCCCTCCCCATATTTTATTTATTTTGAGGTCCCTTGTGTCCTAGTATATATACCCCATAATCTCTTCACTTCCACCCTTTATTTCTCTCTCTAAAACACACACACTAACACTTTCTCTCTCTCCTTTCTCTCTCTAAAAACCCTAGCCACCACCACCATAACCGGCCGCCACTTTCCGGCGAGATTCCGGCCAAAATCCGACGCGTCACCATACACCACCACCACCATATCTAAGATCTTTTCATCCTCTTTCCAACCATATATTACATGCTCCATTTGGACTTCAATAACACCTTCAAATCTTCGAATCAAGATTCGTACTTTTAGGGTTTCAAGTGGGTTTTGCAATTGGTATTTGAATAAGGTAAATGGAACAAGATTAGGGCTTGTTTGGGCAATAATAAGCCACAAATTGCATATTAGGGTTTCGACCCTATGATGAAATTTGGGGCTTTTGGGTGGAACATGAAATTAAGTCTAATTAGAGTCTAAATAAACAAGTAATTAGTGTTTGGTAAGTGTGTGGTGTATCAATTTGATGGGTTTATGCATTTTAGGTCTAGTTTCATATATTTGGTTAGAATAGATGATGGGTTTTGTGTTTGGTTAGTGATTGGAGCTTGAATGATTGAATTTGGATGTTGTGGAATGGATTTGGGTGATGTTTGTTTGGTTTGGAATGGTGTACGAGCCACATAGGGCACGTACGTAGCCCTTGGCTTGCGTACGTGACCCACTTGGGCCATGGGTCCGGGTCGGGTCGATTTGGTAGCTTGTTGGTTGATGTAATTGAGGTTTGGATGAGACGCGTGGAGCCGAAAAGCTTCTAGGGCTTGTTTGGTTCACGTGTCCTTAACCGTGACCGTGTCATGGCCATTAGGGTCATAACATTGGTTTCGAGTACATTTGGTTGATTGATTGGTTGGCGAGCTTGTTTTGAGTTGGTTTGGGTTTGAATTGCGATATTGTGACTTTTAAATTGGACTTGATATATATATATATATTGTTGACTTTGAGCTACGTCGGCGTTACTTTGACTTTTTAGTCAATAGTTGACTCCGACAAAGCCGTAACATGGACTTTAGTATAATTTGGACTATTGATTGATTAAAAGCCGAGAAGTTATGACTCGTGCTTGTGGACTCGAAACGGATAACGATATGAGATTAATATTGGAATTTGACGAAATATATATATATATACATGAAAATGCTAATAAACTATGAAATATAAATAATAAATGGGCTTTTGTACCAAAAATATCGATAACAAGTTTCATCTTGTTATCTACTATTTTTAAATGGAAACTAACGACTAAATTGGAAAAATGTTTTGTAATAAATAAGTAATTAATGTTTCGAGTACACGATTATCAATAAATGACGATCGTGGACATTTAATACTAGTTTAAGTATTTATTTGCTTACGTTGTGTGCATGGGTTACAGATAACCTAGCATTAATAGTGTTGATCCATGTGGGTAGCGGACTTATTAGGTTGACGAATCTAATAAGAGCCCGCTAGGTACGTTGGGTAACCCTATTAATGGGTGAATTATCCTTATGACTCTTTAGGATACGATTGATTTATGGGATAATAAGCGACACGAGTAAATAAATGAGTTTATCGAGTTGACGAATTCGATAAGGTCTACTATTTATTCCGAAACTTATTGGACTATGGAGCTTATCGTTTAGAGGTCTCATTGTGTCGCATTGAGTTATATATTGGTTGTTTGAGTGCCTTCATAGCATCATATTGAGTCGATACACCCACACGAGGAATACCAAACACTAGGATTAAATGGTGAAACGAGACGTTTTTGGAAATAAAGAAATGGAATATATTGGGGTAGATAACGTTGATTTTGAGGAATATATATATTAAAGTTGGTCTACATTAATAGGTTGTGCCGAGTCGATAGTTGTTGTGCCGTGATACCGTTATCTTCTGCTATTGTTTATTTGTGCGTTGATTGCTTGAGGTGAGTTTCATAGCCCCACTTTTATCTACGTTTTTAACTATATTGGGGTGAGAATCATGCTACTGTTTTTAGACCGTTAAAACTATTTGGATTTGCTTATATGCCTGACTGTTTAGATAGATGTGCGGTAGTTGTTGCCTTAGTCTAGGTTTAACCGTGCCTAACTAAGAATAGACTTCTACCTCGACCTAGTCCGGGGTTGGAAATTGTTCTAGATTTTGCCATGACAATGCTGGACTAGAGTCACGGGGCCCGAGTAATCCCTGGATGCGGGATATGATTGGAGATTAGGTTAGGATCAGTGTGTGCAAATGGTATTTATCTATCTAGGTCTTTCATAGCAAATCAACTCTTACAGGTCCATTATGATTTTGTTGAACCTAAACCTATGAACTCACCAGCGTAAGCTGACCTTTTAGCATGATTTCTCAGGTATTTGAGAGATGTTTGGAATACTTGATTCGGTGGAAGCTTGGCAAGAAGGCGGGGTTCAAGGATCATTTCTGACTCTGATAAACTATGGGGACCTATTTTATTAAACTATGTTTTGGGCCTAATATTTATACTTTTGGATTAAATGTTTTGGATATTTAAATTTGGGATTGGTTTTGAATGTTAAATGACTATCTTTTGCTATACTTATGTGCGATACCAATCCAATAGTAAAGCCCCGAAAACTTGATTAAGTCTTCCGCTGTACCGAGATTTGGAGGTGTTATAGATTGGTATCAGAGCTCAAGGTTATAAAGAACTAGGTATTTTATAAACCCTAAACTATAACCACTTTTAAGAAAAATTGATCCTCGATCGACGCACGCCCGCTTGCCAAGCCGAAGCTTCTTATTTGATTATGGTATGAACTATGAATTGAATTATGAGATGATATGTTAAGGGATATTGTGAACTGATTATGGAAATGTTATTATTTGGAGATATGATTATTGATTTTGGAAATGAGATATGATTATTGATTTTGGAAATGAGATATGATTATTGGTTTTGGAAAATGAGATGTGATTATCGAGATATTACGGAATTTGATTTGAGTAAATGATACATTATGATTTTTGGAATTTTGACTCGATTGATTTGATATGGGATTATGTGATGAAACTCAACTTATGTGTTTTATTAAAGGCATGTTTTGAGTAATGCGGTACCTCTACTTTTAAAGCTTTCTCTATGTGATATGTGTTTTGGTTAAGTTGATGCGTTTATTAAAACTAGTTGTTTCGAACACTTATACCCTATGCCATTGTCACAGACTATGCCTTCACTAGCTTTTGATGTGTCTAGGGAGGTCCTTGCTATTGCTAGTTCGCCAGCATTGACTCTCATGACGGTTGCGCAGGGTGATCCTTATGAGATTGCCCGTCACACTAGTTCATCATCATCAGATCGTCCTAGCTCATCTAGGCAGCTCACTTTACATCAGGTTTTAGCGCGAGCACAGACTCCTCGGCTTGCTTATAGCACTGCCCGCATGTCCGTGAGACCACCATTATCACCTATCAGTTTAGCAGCCCACTCTCTTTTGTCATCACCACCAGCATCACCATGTCTTAAGAGGCCTAGATCTCCTAGTGTACCACCTCAGGATTTACCTGCACAGAGACTCTGACTCATGGACTCTCCCCCTATGGATGAGGGCGAGGAGGAGCATGAGGTTGAGGAGGAGGATGAGATTGAGGAGCAGTATGTTGATGAGGATGAGGATCCTCAGGAGGAGGATGATGAGGATATCCCAGAAGGGGGTACTCCTCCATTGCAGAGTCCTGCACATTCTCCAGGACCAGGTTCTCCTTTGCCTGAGCCTGAGTCCCCTGGACAACCTTTAGACATCGACTCACCACCTTACTCACCTTATATAGGTAGCCCGTTAGGATCGGAGATACCATCGGAGATTATTTCTGAGCCCGAGGAGTATGGTGAGACGGGTCTAATGTGGGAGAGGATTACATCGCATGGTACTAGGCTCAGTCAGTTGATGGATCGGTTGGTTGGAGTATCTAGGGCTAGTATAGAGGATCTGAGAGTTGATATAGGTATTGTAGTCAGGAGGACTAGGGTTTTGCGTGAGGGTATGTCGGAACTCCAGGAGCAGGTTGGGGACCTGCTGAGAGGGTTCGCGACAGCTCGTGATGCTGATAGAGCGATTTGGCGTAGGATTGGTGAGTTGGAGATAGAGGTCGCAGAGCTTAAGAGTGATCGTGACGCTCGACGTGTTGAGTTAGCATCATTGTGGAGAAAGGTTGACGATGTTAGGAGGTCAGTGAGTGGTATTCGTAGACGTGGCTAGATAGTATTAGATTGATGGTTTTGTACCATCTTGAAACTAAGTAGTACTTGGTTCGAGATGTAGGATTATCCCAGTTATTTACTAGTATTGTTATTAGGATCGTTTTTGATTTCTCCGTATCCTTCCATGTATTTCCACTTTTGAAACCTATGAGTTATGGTTATTGGAACGTGCATCCTTAGTTATGATTCGGTATTTAATTGTTTCGCTTTGGTTTAGCGTTATCCCTGTTGGCCTTGATTATGTATTCAGGCGTTATTGGGTGACCCTTGGAACCCAACTCTATTTTTAGAACGTGAATTGTGAACTTATGAAACTGTTCTTCTTGCCCCCAGAATGGTGGCAACAAGACGAAACCCGCGTAGGAACAACCGAGCAGCTCCTGCTAGTGTTGTTGCCCCTGGTCGTCGAGGTCATCGTCCGGCCCCGACCACAGCACATGTTGAGAACCCGAACATTGATAAACCAGCTGTAGAGAACCCGAATGTGAACGACCGTGCTGAGAATGGTCCTGTTCCACAAAACCCTTCACTTGTGAACCCAACCCACATTGACCAGCTAGTGTCGTAGCGTGTCGCTGAACTGCTAGCTGAGGCTAATCTCTCTAACACTTCTAGTGGAACCCCAATGTTGAATTGAACTCGAGGCTGTACCTACAAAGAGTTTCGATTATGTGGTCCCATTGATTTTGGAGGAACTGAGGGAGTAGTTTACCTGACTAGGTGGTTGGATAAAACTGAATCTGTGTTTGCTGTGAGTAACTGTGATGAGAATTGTAAGGTTAAGTATGCAACATTCACCTTGAAGGACGAGGCGTTGACCTGGTGGAACAACTATCACAGATCAGTAGGAATTGATGTAGCTTATAGTATGACTTGGACTCAGTTTAAGGCTCTCCTGATTAAGACTTACTGTCCTAGGAATGAAGTTAAGAAGTTAGAGAGTGAGTTCTGGAACCATAAGGTTAAGGGTACTGACATGGCGACTTATACTCGTCGTTTCCAAGAGTTATCATTGCTTTGCCCTGAAATGGTTCGCACCGAAGAACTTAAGATTGAAAGGTATACTGATGGATTGCCTTTGGCTACTCGAAATGATGTCATCGCTGCCAAGCCAGTTAATTTGCAAGAGGCAATTGATGTGGCTCAGAGTTTAATGGACTTTTATGTGCTAGAAGTAGGAGACAAGAGTAAGAATGATAGGAGTGATAAGAGGAAGAGGAACGAAGCCATTAAAGGGAATGGCAACAAACGGCACGAGACAGCCAGAGTGTTCGCCATAGGAAATGGAGGTAGGAAAGATTATGAAGGTAGTAAGCCTGTGTGTGGTCATTGTAACCGACACCACCATGGACTGTGCCGAATGTGTGTAGGAAGTGCTCTAAGGTAGGACACTTGGCCAAAGACTGTAGGTCCCGACCACTTGCTGCAGCACAAACTGCACAAGGAGCGGACTGGAAGGCCACTGTCACCTGTTTTGGATGTGGAAAGAAGGGACACTTTAAGAATGAGTGCCAAGAGCCGTGGATGAGAGGAAATCCCAGTAATGTAGGAGGATTTGCTAACCGAGGTGTAGGAGGTAATGGCTTAAACCCTATGAAGCGTGAGGTTGTGGAAAACCAGGGAAACAATGGTGCTAGGAATCAGTAGAGAGACATGGGAACAGCGCCTGTTTACGCTATTGGGAAGGAAGATGGCGAGGACCCTAACGTAGTTATGGGTACGTTCCTTCTCAATAATCGCTATGCTTCCATACTGTTTGATACTGGTGCGGATATGAGTTTCGTATCCACCAATTTTATGCCATTACTAGGAATCTCCCAAACACCTCTAGGGTTTAGTTACGATGTAGAATTAGCGAATGGGAATAGAGAGAAGATAGACACCGTAGTTCGAGGTTGTACCTTAAGTTTCCTAGACCGCCCGTTTAGTATAGACCTATTGCCGGTTACCTTAGGAAGTTTTGACGTCATTATCGGAATGGATTGGTTGTCGAAGAACGGTGCACACATCATTTGTGATGAGAAGAGTGTGCGTTTACCATATGGCGGAAAATTTTTGAGCATACAAGGAGATCAGAGCGACTGTGGAAGTCCTTCCCGGTTGAGCATCATCTCCTGTATTAAGGCCCAGAAGTACATCGATAGAGGAGGTTGTCTTTTCTTGACTCGAATTTCTGAAAAGAAAAGTGATGAGAAGAGTGAAAGACACCTCAATGATGTACCCGTCGTTAGAGAATTTCTGGACGTGTTTCCCGACGATCTGCCAGGGATTCCACCTGTCCGACAAGTGGAATTCCAAATAGAGTTGATACCCGGTGCGGCACCCGTGGCCTGGGCACCTTATCGACTTGCTCCAAGAGAATTAGAGGAACTGTCTAAACAGTTGGTAGAATTGTTAGAGAAGGGATTCATTCGACCAAGTTCGTCACCGTGGGGAGCACCGATGTTGTTTGTATAGAAGAAGGATGGATCGTTTCGGATGTGTATTGATTATAGGGAATTGGATAAGTTAACATTGAAGAACCGATATCCGTTACCTAGAATAGATGATCTATTCAACCAACTCCAATGAGCTAGTGTCTTTTCTAAGATCGATTTACGATCTGGTTATCACCAGCTTAGAGTTCGAGAGGAGGATATCCCTAAGACTACATTTAGAACTCGTTATGGACACTATGAATTCCAAGTGATGTCGTTTGGTTTGACCAACACGCCAGCGGTTTTCATGGACCTCATGAACCGAGTGTGTAAGCCATACCTGGATAAGTTTGTGATAGTATTCATAGACGACATCTTGATATACTCTAAGAGTAGTGAGGAGCACGAAGAGCATTTGAGGCTCATTTTAGGATTGCTGAGAGAGGAGAAGCTGTATGCCAAATTCTCTAAGTGTGAATTTTGGATTCCGTCCGCGCAATTCTTAGGTCATGTGATAGATAGTTGAGGTGTTCATGTTGACCCAGCTAAGATTAAGGCCATTAAGGAATGGGCAGCTCCTAAGAACCCATCAGAAATCCGACAGTTTCTAGGGTTAGCAGGCTATTATAGGAGATTCATTGAGGGATTTTCCAAGATAGCTAAGCCGCTGACCAAACTAACACAGAAGGATGTTAAGTATGAATGGGGAGAAAAGGAAGAAGAAGCATTCCAACTTCTGAAGGAGAAGTTATGTAGTGCGCCCATCCTAGCTTTGCTTGAAGGAAGCGAAGACTTCGTCGTGTACTGCGACGCTTCGCATAAAGGCTTAGGTGATGTTTTGATGCAACGTTAGAAGGTGATTGCTTTGCATCCTGACAACTTAAGAAGCATGAGAAAAACTACACCACCCATGACCTTGAGTTAGGTGTTGTAGTGTTTGCTCTTAGGATTTGGAGACATTACCTGTATGGAACCAAGTGTGTAGTATTTACCGACCACAAGAGTTTGAAGCATATCTTAGATCAGAAGGAACTGAACATGAGACAACGTCGTTGCTTGGAATTGCTTAGTGATTATGACTGTGAGATTCGTTATCATCCTGGTAAGGCTAATGTTGTGGCTGATGCACTTAGTCGTAAAGAGGACATTCCACCCCTACTCGTTAGATCCTTAGGAATGACCATTGTTTCACCCTTACCATCTCAAATTTTAGCCGCCCAAGTTGAGGCATTGACGGAAGAGAACCGTCCTTATGAGAATCTTCAAGGAATGGTAGAAAGTGAAAACGGCTTCTTGAAGCGTTCTGACGGAACTTTATGCTTCAGAGACAGAAGTTGGGTACCATTTCATGGTGGAATCCGTGAGTTAATTATGCACGAGTCGCATAAATCAAAATACTCTATTCATCCCGGAGCCGATAAGATGTATCAGGATCTTAAGAAACTTTATTGGTGGCCCAATATGAAAGCCGATATAGCTCAGTATGTCAGTTGGTGCCTGACTTGTTCTAAAGTTAAGGCCGAACATTAGAAACCATCAGGACTCTTAGTTCAACCCGAACTCTCGGAATGGAAATGGGAGCGAATAACGATGGACTTTATCACTAAATTACCGAGAACAGTTAGCGGCAATGACGCTATCTGGGTAATAGTTGATCGTTTAACTAAGTCTGCTCACTTCTTAGCTATTAGTGAAACCGATAGTCTTGATAAGCTTGCTCAATTGTATCTTAAGGAGATAGTATCGCGTCATGGAGTACCGATATCTATCATTTCCGATAGGGATAGTCGTTTTACATCCCACTTTTGGAAGTCGTTACAGACAGCATTAGGAATGAATTTGGATATGAGTACTGCTTACCATCCACAGACCGATGGTCAAAGCGAGAGAACCATTCAGACTTTAGAAGACATGCTTAGAGCCTGCGTTATTGATTTCGGCAAAGGCTGGGAGAGACATCTCCCTTTGGCTGAATTCTCTTACAACAATAGTTATCACTCTAGCATTAAGGCCGCCCCATTTGAGGCACTGTATGGCTGAAAATGTCGTTCTCCTGTTTGTTGGGCTGAAGTTGGCGAGAGTCAACTTACAGGTCCCGAACTTGTCCTAGAAACTACTAAGAAGATAGTTCAGATTCGTGACCAGTTGCAAACCGCTCGTGATAGACAAAAGAGTTATGCCGATAAGAGACGTAAACCATTAGAATTTCAGGTTGGAGATCGTGTTATGTTGAAAGTTTCTCCTTGGAAAGGAGTGATTCGTTTTGGGAAACGTGGAAAACTCAATCCCCGATATATTGGTCCCTTTCCAATCCTGGAAAGAATCGGACCGGTAGCATACCGCCTGGAGCTACCATCGGAACTGAGTAGTGTACACAATGTCTTTCATGTTAGTAATCTTAAGAAATGTCTTTCGGAGGAAAACATAGTGGTGCCCTTAAGAGATATTCGTATTGATGAGAAATTGAATTTTGTTGAGGAACCGATTGAGGTTATGGACCGTGAGATCAAAAGGCTGAAGAATAGCCGTATTCCAATTATTAAGGTTCGTTGGAACTCCCGACATGGACCGAAGTTCACTTGAGAACGTGAGGACGTTTTCCGTAGGAAGTATCCTAAACTTTTCATGACATCAAGCAACTCGGAGTGAAACCCGGGACGGGTTTCTTCTGAGGCTGGGAGGCTGTGACAACTGGCAATTTAGGGAGTATATTTTAGGTAACCGCATTACGTTAAACTAAACCGAGCTTTTTCCTTTATCACTATTTTTATAAACCATGACATGATTTTATATTGTCTATTGGTTTTTATGATTTATTTTATTATTAAATGAGTTATCATATGAGTTTTAACTCTATTTGGTAGGCACTATTCGATTCGGCACTAGAAAAGCCTAAAACGAGAATTATTGTAACTTTTAGACCGTAACTCGAAAATTGACAAATAAATAGTCAAAACTCGTGGAAAAACATAAATAACGATGTTAGAAAGTCTAATGAACGTTGTGGGACACTCGTGGGACAATATATGAGCTCGGGAATGGGTAAACGGGATAGTTTACGAAAAATGGCGACCACGACCCCTCCATTTCTCCTAGGCCGGCCACCCCCTCCCCATATTTTATTTATTTTGAGGTCCCTAGTGTCCTAGTATATATACCCCATAATCTCTTCACTTCCACCCTTTATTTCTCTCTCTAAAACACACACACTAACACTTTCTCTCTCTCCTTTCTCTCTCTAAAAACCCTAGCCACCACCACCATAACCGGCCGCCACTTTCCGGCGGGATTCCGGCCAAAATCCGGTGCGTCACATACACCACCACCACCATATCAAAGATCTTTTCATCCTCTTTCCAACCATATATTACACGCTCCATTTGGACTTCAATAACACCTTCAAATCTTCGAATCAAGATTCATACTTTTAGGGTTTCAAGTGGGTTTTGCAATTGGTGTTTGAATAAGGTAAACAGAACAAGATTAGGGCTTGTTTGGGCAATAATAAGCCATGAATTGCATATTAGGGTTTCGACCTTATGATGAAATTTGGGGCTTTTGGGTGGAACATGAAATTAAGTCTAATTAGAGTCTAAATAAACAAGTAATTAGTATTTGGTAAGTGTGTGGTGTATAAATTTGATGGGTTTATGCATTTTAGGTCTAATTTCATATTTTTGGTTAGAATAGATGATGGGTTTTGTGTTTGGTTAGTGATTGGAGCATGAATGATTGAATTTGGATGTTGTGGAATGGATTTGGGTGATGTTTGTTTGATGTGGAATGGTGTACGAGCCACATAGGGCACGTACGTAGCCCTTGGCTTGCGTACGTGACCCACTTGGGCCATGGGTCCGGGTCGGGTCGATTTGGTAGCTTGTTGGTTGATGTAATTGAGGTTTGGATGAGACGCGTGAAGCCGAAAAGCTTCTAGGGCTTGTTTGGTTCACGTGGTCTTAACCGTGACCGTGTCATGGCCATTAGGGTCATAACATTGGTTTCGAGTACATTTAGTTGATTGATTGGTTGGCGAGTTTGTTTTGAGTTGGTTTGGGATTGAATTGCGATATTGTGACTTTTAAATTGGACTTGATATATATATTGTTGACTTTGAGCTACGTCGGCGTTACTTTAACTTTTTAGTCAATAGTTGACTCCGACAAAGCCGTAACATGGACTTTAGTATAATTTGGACTATTGATTGATTAAAAGCCGAGAAGTTATGACTCGTGCTTGTGGACTCGAAACGGATAACGATATGAGATTAATATTGGAATTTGACGAAATATATATATATATACATGAAAATGCTAATAAACTATGAAATATAAATAATAAATGGGCTTTTGTACCAAAAATATCGATAACAAGTTTCATCTTGTTATCTACTATTTTTAAATAGAAACTAACGACTAAATTGGAAATGTTTTGTAATAAATAAGTAATTAATATTTCGAGTACACGATTATCAATAAATGTCGATCGTGGACATTTAATACTAGTTTAAGTATTTATTTGCTTACGTTGTGTGCATGGGTTACGGATAACCTAGCATTAATAGTGTTGATCCACATGGGTAGCGGACTTATTAGGTTGACGAATCTAATAAGAGCCCGCTAGGTACGCTGGGTAACCCTATTAATGGGTGAATTATCCTTATGACTCTTTAGGATATGATTGATTTATAGGATAATAAGCGACACGAGTAAATAAATGAGTTTATCGAGTTGACGAATACGATAAGGTCTACTATTTATTCCGAAACTTATTGGACTATGGAGCTTATCGTTTAGAGGTCTCATTGTGTCGCATTGAGTTATATATTGGTTGTTTGAGTTCATTCATAGCATCATATTGAGTCGATACACCCACACGAGGAATACCAAACACTAGGATTAAATGGTGAAATGAGACGTTTTTGGAAATAAAGAAATGGAAAATATTGGGGTAGATAACGTTGATTTTGAGGAATATATATATTAAAGTTGGTCTACATTAATAGGTTGTGCCGAGTCGATAGTTGTTGTGCCGTGATACAGTTATCTTCTGCTAGTGTTTATTTGTGCGTTGATTGCTTGAGGTGAGTTTCATAGCCCCACTTTTATCTACGTTTTTAACTATATTGGGGTGAGAATTATGCTACTGTTTTTGGACCATTAAAACTATTTGGATTTGCTTATATGCTTGACTGTTTAGATAGATGTGCGGTAGTTGTTGCCTTAGTCTAGGTTTAACCGTGCCTAACTAAGAATAGATTTCTACCTCGACCTAGTCCGGGGTTGGCAATTGTTCTAGATTTTGCCACGACAGTGCTGGACTAGAGTCGCGGGGCCCGAGTAATCCCTGGATGCGGGATATGATTTTAGATCCGGTTAGGATCAGTGTGTGCAAACGGTATTTATCTATCAAGGTCTTGCATAGCAAATCAACTCTTACAGGTCCGCTATGATTTTGTTGAACCTAAACCTATGAACTCACCAGCGTAAGCTGACCTTTTAGCATGATTTCTAAGGTATTTGAGAGATGTTTGGAATACTTGATTCGGTGGAAGCTTGGCAAGAAGGCGGGGTTCAAGGATCATTTCTGACTTTGATAAACTATGGGGACCTATTTTATTAAACTATATTTTGGGCCTAATATTTATACTTTTGGATTAAATGTTTTGGATATTTAAATTTGGGATTGGTTTTGAATGTTAAATGACTATCTTTGCTATACTTATGTGCGATACCAATCCAATAGTAACGCCCCGAAAACTTGATTAAGTCTTTCGTTGTACCGAGATTTAGGGGTGTTACATGAACGCATCCCAGCCCCTTCTCAACTCACTCCTGACACTGGAAACCCGTACAGGGTAGTGTATCAAGTTCACCAGGAGGGTACTACCCACACTCCACCTACTCACTTCTAGATCGTCACTACTATCACCACTATACCTACCAGATCCACTACTCCTACACCCTCACCAAGGCATCAAAGAGATCCACTTCTCAGTTGGGAGATACCTGCTAGCAAAAGGATCTGCCTCTCTGCATCATCACCGTCATCTTCTGGTACACCACCTCCTAGCGTATTCGAAGTTGGAGAAACTTCGAAAGCAGCCACTGCTAGACCACCAACTCTCGATACAGTTATGGCACGCATAATACGTCATGAGGAACAAATAGAAGAGATGTCGAACCATCTGGAAATGTTACCATTGGAAAGGATTGAAGGAATTGAGGATGTGGTGGAAGAAATACAAGCACTTGGCGAAAGACTCAAGGAATGCAACGACAATATTGGAACAGCATTGGTGGAAACTCGTGAGAAAATGAATGAGATAATTGCCCGCCTTGAAGACCACATCGAAAGAAGTACTCAGCAGACTCTGGGAGACACCCAGGGATGTCTCACAGAGATCGAGAGTCGGTTGGCACGTTTGGAGACCGCTACTACAATAGCACTAACTCAGTCGAGGTATCTGAAGGGTGTCGTAGAATTTCTAAGACGTACTATGGAGAGTAGGGCAAATGAGGCCAACAACAGATTTGCCAGGATAGAGGCCCAGCTCAGAGAGTTTGAGGAATGGAAGGCAACTCAACAAAGTCAACCCGGGGCAGCACCGAGAAGTGCATAAATTACACTTTGTATTGTGATAGGCGTTGTGATGAGTAGTTTTAATAAAATGCTAGTAGTAGTTTTGTTATACGACAATCTAGAACGAGTCAATGTACGCACGCTATGTATCGGACCTATGAGCCGGGATTCTTCTTAGAATTTAATCGAATGTGTGGTGATGAAAAGTTATGCATGTTAAGGAACAACGTCGTTGTATCCTTATGTTAAACTCACTCCAACCAAACTCCGCTTTCTTAACGTCATCATAATAGACTAGGTCTACGTAATATCCAGTTAATACAACCTAGAAAATACTTGATTGAGAAGTAGTGCATGTTGTAGTTTTGAGGATCTCCACCGTGGTCCCCATACTCATAGAAAACTCATTGTTGTCATTTCTTGTGGTTGAATGAAAATGTTTCCAGTAAATCAGAACATGGACACAACCACCGTTGAGAAATTTGTCACTGAGCGAGTTGCTGCAAGGATTGTTAACTATCAATCCAATCACAACATCAACAACATCATCCAGGGGAACAGAGAAGAAGTTGTTTGTAAGGAACCTATAACATGAAATTGCTCTTACCAAGAATTCATGACCTGTAAACCACCAGCATTTGTAGGAACTGAAGGAGCCACAGGTTTGGCAAAATGGCTAGAAAGGTTGGAGACAATTTTCCACGAACAGCGTTGCGCGGACAATTGTAAGGTCAAGTATGCTACTTGCACCTTTCAGCATCAAGCCCTCGCATGGTGGGACACTTATGTCCATTCAGTGGGAATTGACGCTGCTTACTCACTTCAGTGGGACACACTGAAAAGAATGATGATTGCGGAATACTGCTCAAGAAATGAACTGCGAATGATGGAACAAGAGCTCTGTAGACTGACTATGATGGGGAATGATATTGAAGGATACACCAACCGCTTTCGCAAACTGGCCCAACTATGTCCTGACATGGTAGGACCTGAGGAAAAGAAACTCGAAGCATACTTTTGGGGACTTTCACCCAAAATTTAAAGGAACGTTGTTGCATTCGCACCTACTATTACTCAAAAGACTATTGGTGCGGCTTCTGGGGTGACAGGGCCGCTGCCCCAAGACAAAGCAGTGGGGTACTATGGTAGCAAGAGGAACTGGGAATATGATGGTGAAGGAGATCAAGTGCAACAACCAAGCAAGCGTCAATGGACGGCTGGAGTTGGGGCTACCAAAAAAAAGTGGGAAATAGGGTATGCTGGGACAAAACCAAAGTGCAACATGTGCCCATATCATCACTACGGAAAGTGCCCCACACTTTGCGGAATCTGTAAAGGAATTGGGCATAAGATGGAAGATTGTAAGCAACTCTATTGGGAGACAGTGACATGCCGTGGGTGTGGAATGAAAGGTCACACCAAGAGCATGTGCCCGAGTAGGAGTGATCAGCATGAAGGAAACACCTGTCAGAACAATTACCAGAATGAAGTGTGAAGGATGGTCCAGACTCCCAACGGTCACTGAGGAAGGAACTAAGCCGCTAGGGACACTTGTTTGAAATAAAGCTTAGTTTAAACTTCCAAGTCGTATTCTTAAGAATCTAATTTAAGTACTTTCTATGTAACCTTAATGTACTAAACCTTTCCTAGTAATGTATCTGTTGTTCTTATCGTGTTATCTTAATATATGTCCTCTCCATGACCTTTTTCACCATATTGTTAAGGATTCCAACTACCTTAGCACGATGAAAGGATTTCTCTTTCGATAAGAGAAAGTCATCCTAGGCATTCGACTAATCTCTCTAACAAATTGGTGTCACCCAAACGAGATATTTTAGTAAAATCAACACTCCAAAAACTTGCGAAAGTATTTTACCATTACCATCAAAACCGACTCAAATTTCTACCTCATCAAAAATCACAAATTCAACATTCCATCCCTAACCAAGTTGCCCTTGTTTTACAAATCTTGGTCAAACGAGCCATAGGTCATGTTGACAAAATTAGTAGGCCTAGCCAATTTTATAAACCATCTCATCAAAACTTCGCACATAAAATTTTTATAACATTTCCGCTGACCAAAGAATGAATACACCAAGATTAAGACTATATTGAACAACACGTCACCGGTCCCCAATTATACATAGCCTGGTCACCTATGTATAATTCGGGAGGGATTACGTGCGCGGGGATAGTTAAATTTCTTGAGAATTTTGACAAGTCAGGTCGGGGGGAGTGCTTGAACCACGACTATGAAATGAAAAATGTATCTCACACCGACATCCTATCTTGACATTCCGCCTACACGGGAATAGAATAAACCGTGCTACCTAAGGGAGGAGATCTAGTACCAAGGAAGCAAAGGTGAATCGTTTGGACACTCGGCAATGATTATGCACCATGTAGAACATTAGACACATAAATTGGTACCTCAGACATGCCTATTCAAACTTAGTATCCTATCATCTACACAGAACAAAGAAAGGAATAGATCATCATACACCATAGGTCAACCCAACAAATACCCACACACACGACGCAAGAAAAAATTGTGTGGTGCACCTATTTTAGACATACGTGAGTATGACAGAGACTTTACCATTTAAAGGAGACGCTTTACATAAGAACTGAAAGCTATCCTGATTCAAAGAGGGAAAATAATGGTATAGAATATTCAACAACCAAAGATTCATGAGGAGCACTACGCAGTGCACAGATTAGAGTTAGGACCTAACATGATCGCACTCAGAAAACCTAGAAATGCTATCCTTACTACATCAAGGGGGTACAGTGTACACCGACCACAAGGTCCTACGGAATGTATGGAATCAAAAGGGAGTTGACCATGTGACGACACCAATAATTTGAGTCGCAACGTAGGTTCAATTACGACATTCATACTCACCCAGGGCAAAACGATCATAACCGCATGTACTCTAAGCAACATTTAGCAAACTAAACCTTTTAAAGCCAGATCTTTGGGGAAATGAAAAATCTAGTTCACCCCTTCCATTTAAAGTCTTGAGGCTCAAGTAGTAGCACTCAAAGGAAGAGCCGACTAAATAAAACCTTTACGATATACCGGAAGGTGAAATGGAGTTCGTAAAAGACCGAAGGGAATCTTATCCCCAAGGACCAACGTTGAGACCCACGCCATGAAGGGATTTGTAATCCCATTATGAGTGAACCTCATTAAGGCAGAGAGTAGTACTCATCTAGGGTCTGGCAAGATGTACCTTGATCCAGAAAGCTATTCTGAGTGCCAAACATGAAGGCTGATATTTCGAATTATGTCAAACAATACTTAACATGTTCGAAGGAAAAATCCAAACAATCAGAAACCATCAAATATACCTGCACAAACCAAAATTCCCAAATGGAAATGGGAACGCATAACAATGGACTCTATTACCAAGTCACCAAAGACATCTATCGATTATAACACTACTTGGGTAATAGGTAATCATCTCACCAAGTCCACTTATTTCTACCAAACAAAGAGCACGACAACATGGGCAAACTCGCACGGTTTGCTTGAAGCAAAGCGCTACAAGTCATAGTGTTTCAATTCTCATCATCCCAAATAGCGATAACCATTCACATCAAACTTTCGAGGACCACTCCAAAGTTCTTGGGAATCCATCTTAAATTGAGTACCATTTACCATCCTCAGACCGATGGACTAAATGGAAGGACCATTCAAGCTATAGAAGTTATACTTCGAGCATGAGTAACATGTTTTGAAAAGTGGATGGAGCAGGCAAATTGCCTTAACTGAATTCCCTTGCAATAATAGGCCATCTCATGAGGCACTGTATGGTCAAAAGCGCAAACCAATCGTGTTTAGAACAGAGACCGGTAAAAAACTAGTTCAATGGCCCCCGAGCTTTAATTGAGGACCAATGATAATAGTGTGCGGGCCAGAGGCTGGATGCAAACAACTCTAATTGTCAAAATAAATACATAAAGGACTAAATGCCGCTTGAAGTTCAAGTCGACGAGAAATTTAGGTTGAGGTTTCACCTCAGAAAGGCATAAACCATTTTAACAGAGCGCAAAGGGCAAGACCTTATTTCGTAGGATTAATCAAATCCTCTCCAAGATCGAGCTGGTAGTTTACCAACTCGGATTACCATCAGGACTATGCGTTATGCACAAATATTCTGGTACATACAACTCGGAGAACCACCCTTTTATACTAGGGATTTGTAATGCCCTGGAAAGGATTCAAGCTAGAAAGTCCACTAAGAGATTACCGATGTTCCTGACTGCGAGTTCAGGGACTAGAGCAGAGACAAACTTCTATCTTAATGATCTGTCGAAACTCTTAAGAAGGTTCCAACTACACTGTGATGGGGAAACCAAATCAAGTGTAGAGATCCTCACTCCTATGAGCACTATCGAAAAATTTTAAGTGAAAGCCGAGGACGGCTTTCATTTTAAGGCGGGGAGGATGTGACACACGGAAAATTTTCACTTATTATTAAATAATAAATGGTAATTTATTATTACTAAGCATATTAAATTAAGCATACATTAGCTTACCTGACCATTTTGAGTGGATAACTCATACACTGTAGCATACTATATAACCGTTTGCATTTGTAATTTAATTAGAAAATGGTGATATTTTGGTCCTGAAATTCTCTTAATAATTGAACTGTATAACGGGAGGTTATCTCGTTATTCCCAGCACCGCCGCGTACCGACACCACGTTGAGGGCAAAGTAAAAACATAGTAACTCCCCGGAAATGAAAACATTATAAGAATAATACTATTTCATAAACGTATTCATAAAGCGTTTCAGCATAAAATTCATCGAACCATAAAAATACGATCACAGTATAATTTTCGTGAGACACTAAGTACATAACACAATTAAATGTACTACTTACAATATATGTCCACTAACCATTTACCAATATTTATAATACCCAATACATTAAACTACTACCTACAAACTTATGAAAATAAAACATCACATAATAACTAAAATAATACCCGACTAAGTTACTTTGATATTTTATTTATTTCCCCTCTTTGTCTTCACCTCACACGTGCCTACCTCACAAAAGAAAAACAGAGAGCCATATTCCTCCTACCTCTACCTGCTACTATCCCATCGCCTAGGTCAAAGTAAGAGAAAACCCAATTGGGAAAATTGCAGACTCTCTTTACCTTCCCCCATCTCAATACCTTCTTCCTCCATGAAATAAATTGTCTCCCTTCCTTTTTCTTCTTTCTCTGCAGCCGCCCACCATTTTCATCGAAACCCAACAAGAATGAAACATGAATCACTTTTATCAATCCCTTTTACCCACTCTAATGAAGCTATGAAGCTAATGACTTCTAGAGGTCATCCCCATATTCCCAAGGTCAACAAGCGTGAAAGGGTAAAGACAAAAGAGATAGGACTATTTGCTGAAAATGGTCACCTCCTCATCTTCCAAGATTGGAAAGTTTAGTCAAAAACTACTCCTCATATTTTCTTTTATTTCTGTCGAGGCAACCCAAGGAGTATCACACTCCAAATCTCACCACAAAAGATAAGAAAACTTAGGAGCATTGGAAGACCTTGCTGGTGTGTTTTTGTAACACCTCCAAAATTATCGCAGCGGAAGATTGTGTCACTGGGGTATTACTTCATAGTTCACAGCACAAGTTACAAAAAATGACTCTAAATGAGACGTTTTGAAATAAATTATCATTCGATTAAAATATCAGAGTTTACAAATAGAGGTCCCACCAGTTTGTAATATCATAAAAAGTACAACATAAAAGTTGTAATGTTTTTCGAATGATAATATATGCATTGTCTATATTTTCCGTGCGCCTTCACATGCCATGCCAGCTAATTCCTTTCGAACCTGAGATAACATGCTAAAAAGTGTCAACACAAAAGTTGAGCGAGTTCATAGGTTTGTAAGCAAAATAGTTGATCACAAGATATCAAGTTTATGAAAGTAGTGGGCTACGTTGTTATACGCCCATAGTGCGTTTGATTGCCTAACCGGTCAATACAAACGATAGAAACCTCATAGGTTTGAAAGCAGTAGTGGACAATATAGTTTGTAGTGTAATTGCTATGTGTACAATTATCTTCTTGATAGTTATTATTGCTCTAAGCTCATGGCACTCACGACTGACTGTTGTATATATATCACCGGACGATATATACAGTAAATAACTTGCCCCGGGTAGGTATTTTGCCCTTTACCTAAATAACCTCAAATATAGTGCGCCTTGTTATTTCCGATAACGGAGACGGGTTCGTCAACTCCTATAGGCCTATCCACAATATTTGCGCTCACTCCCAGTGATTAGTGGTCCATGATGTTGGGGACTTTTGGCAAAAACAACTTAGGCATGCAATAATACAGTCAAGGCATTCATTTTGCAAGTAATTGTCCATAATAAAGCATTTTAGCATGTAGTAAAAGCAGTAGCATGTATCTCTCCCAAAAGAGTTTATAAAACAGTTAAACAAAAGTTGGGGCTATGAAACTCACTTTAGTGATCAGCAGCAGAGTGTAACGATATATTGTGTGTCAACAATAGAGTATGGCAAGACCACGATCTTTAACGATTACCTACGAAAGCATAGTATTCACGTTTTAGTATAGTGTACGATATAAGTGTACAAGTATATGTAGTATGTTGGCTTATGATGGTGTACATAAATCTTAAGTTGATGTATCCCTTAAGTGTTGTTTGGCTTATAGCCCTTTTATAAATAACCTCGTACCATCGTTCGGGCTATCAAAATCAAGAGGTCGTGTAGTGAACGTATGAGGAGCCAGGACACTTTAAATCGTAAATCCACAACTCATCGATACGACACCCCGAAGAGGCCTCTTATGATAATGAAATTCCTTACTATTATTGTACTTGTCATTTATAAGTGAAGTATTTGATGAGACAAATGTTATATAAAACATGTGCCATGTTTCTTCAAAGACTATTGATTGACTTATGTGACGATATGATGATATAAGTTGTGTGTCGTGAAGTAGTTTAACATGGAATATGGTCATTTACTTAGTTTGTCAAGGTCTAGCAAAGTCTAACCCAATGAACCAAGTTTTAAAAACAAGTTTCGGGTCATTAAGGCCAAACCAGCCGTGCGACTAAGTTATGGTTAAGCAACTTGAGACAACAGTAAGGCCATACCGAATGGCTATTTTTAAGTCAAAATACCTTGAGACATCAGCCTTGGCTTAGCCTTGGCTTAACCTTGGCTTTGTTTTGGCCTCAAAGAATCAAAATACTAAGGTTTCTTAGCCATGGTTGTTTTCCGGTATACAACAGGTCCGGTTAGTTTTTGTAGTGTTTAGGATTTTTCGTTCATTTTCTGCTTATGTGCTCCTGTGTTTTAGTAGAAAAAGTCATTCTGAGCAACTTTCGTGTTTTACACTTTTGCTTATTCGGACCAGAAAAGGGTCAAAAACTCGTTTTAAAATCGTTTCAGCAAGCTTTCTTGTTCCAGCACTATATTTACATCTAGTAAAGCTTAACTAGGCATAACTTTTTAACCACAAGTCCTTTTTAAGTGATTCAAAAGCCCAATTTTTAGTTTTTACTTCCTCTAACAGCTTCTCAAGCTTAATCAAGTCCAAAGTCCAAAGTTTACATACATCAATTGTCTAATAACAAGTAATTACTTATATTTCATTGCAGAAAGTTTAGCTGCACATTCAGTCCTGCCAAAACGATCATAAGTTGAGTTCTACAACTTGTTTTGACGCGCGGATTTCGCCAAACTTCAAGTTTATTCCTTAGCTACATTTCATAAAACTGAGTCGACTACCAAAAATGACCAGAACTATGAGCTTTTCTTAAATGAAATCTGGTGTGCAGATTTTGACATGTTTTGCCATTTTGGCTCTCATTTACTCATCGGGAGGAGTTATGAGGTGCGCCATCCGGCGAAACGACCGTAATACATAGATCTACAAGCCTATATTATTGAATTAACCTCAAAGTTTACTGAGATGATCAGTTTAATCAATCTTTGTGACTGTTGTAAATTTGAGTTTCATAAAACCTACCTAAGGCTTGTTCTAGCTTCTTTTCATGTTACAAACTTCATGTACAACATCAATCATGTCATATTACATATACTAATTATATCAAATTACATCCAATAAATATTATTACAACCATATTGAATGTAAATGAAAAGTAACACAAATCTTACAATGATTTGGTTGGAAATGTACAAGAATAATCAATCCTAAACCCTTTCTAATCTTCACCCTTGTATTGAATCTTTTCACCACTTGATTCAAACCTTTATTAACCTCCCAAGAATTCTCTTTATCTCAGCCCTTGAACCCTTGATAATCTCCTAGAATATCTTCTATTTCAACCATGGAATCAAAGACTTGTTTGAATATAATGAACCAAGAACTAGTTAGGACTTATAACCTTCAATCTTTAACACTAGAATTAGTCAAGAAAACTTTATGATGATTATGGTTTGGGGTCTTGGTATTCACAGCAGCAAGGAGTCCCAAAAGGGAGAGGAGAGACTTTTTGAGAGAACTCTTGATGTATTTGCATATTTCTATGAATATTTTAAGTATTTAAGAGATTAGTAGAAAGCATCAATTTGGAAAATGAGACATGTGTCTCATGTCTTGTATAACAAACGCCCACCTCATGTATGAGGTGGTGTGTTTTGCTTCTTTAAGGATAATATTGATTTACGAGGTGTAGGTTTGATCCAGGTAATTACTAATGTTAAGCCCTTAAGTCACGAAACCGGGTAACATAAGAATATAATACTTATGAAAATGTCAAAACTTATCAATATACTCTAACTAGGTATATTAAAAGTGTGATAAGTCTATTTGGGTGCTTCTATGTTGTTAAAACCTAATAACGTAGGTTTGAGTACGCGTATTACGTAAAGGGTAAAATGTTCACATAAAAATGGCAAAGTGGCAATAGTTCATACAAAATATGACTATTAGTGAAACTTGAGTATTTTGAACACCTAGACTTATCGTAGTCTTGTGTTGACCGCGAGGAAAGTTTACACGATTAAACTTTTGTAATTAATAAAGTAACAACTTTAAATAATTAATTATAGTCATAGGTGAACAAAAGTGTTCAAAGTGTAATAATTCGAAACATAGTGAATTATTTAACTTGGGAAATTACCGGTTACTACCAGTTACAGTATTTGCTTTTACGTTACGGTAAAAGTCAAATAGTAAAAAGTCAAATTCAAGGTCAACTTTTAAGAATTTAAAGGGTAAAATAGTCATTTTACCTTATGAAAAGTTACGAGTTGCTACAGTTTTGCTCAAGAATGATTGGGTTTGTTTGTGGTGTTAGACTTTCGGGTTGGCCTTCGACTCCATTGTCATCATATTCCTTTTGTAAGAATTGATGTCAATCCTATACTTTGTTAAATTTATAAACTTGGTTGATTATGAAATGAATAATTTGATTTCTAGGTTAAGCTTTGATTTGTGAATGTTGTTAAGAGGTCATACTTTTTTTTGTGTTTTGTTTTCTTTCTGTCGAACCAAAAGAGCCCACAAGCTGAGAAAATGGCTTTATAAAAATTCATTTGTATCAATGATAAGAGGTGTGGAAATTTGATGTGTTAATGACACTTTGTTTATTTTTCGAAAACTTGTGAGGTAATGATAAACAAGTAAAAACCGTATTTAAGTCGACTCGAGTATTTGAAGAGTAAGAACATTGATCTCTTCTTGACCAACCCCTCCCTTCTCCTCTAGAGTATGTCAACTAGGAGTGGTCTAGTTTTATTCATGGGACAAGTCGAGAGTATCAATTTCTGAATAAATGTGGTTAGTCTATCATCTGTCATGAGCCATAATAGTACATAAGGATGTCGAGATGAAACCGAGTTGATTAGTACTCGACTAACGCATGGTTTTACCACACCCTTATTCTAACATGCTTTAAGTTGATATGTTGTCCTAGGTATCATTCATAAGGTAACGGTCAAGTTGTGTAGCAAGGACGAGTGGTTTGGAGGCACATTTGTGTCAAACCAAAAACCCTTGGCTACCTTCTTGCATCTAATTGTTGCCACAAAAATCATGGTGCAAGTATTTCCCTTCGAAAATCTTAGCAACAAGCATTACCATCAAAAATGATGGGCCACAGCCCATGACATAATTTGTTTTTTATATAAAAGAACTTTGGTTGGTTTATGGGCCTAGGCCCAAGCCTTGTACCCTTGCCGCCGGGCCACAGCCCACAGTGGCTATGGGGTGTTCGTTTGGGTGATTTAAGCAGTCAACAAATAAAACTCGAGATGTAAAATCGAAAGTCAACTAAACCAAACTCTTGTCCCGCATGTACATAATCTTACACCTCGATACATGCCGTCATAAAATCAAGTGTAAAATTCTTAATTCAAGTTAACCTAAATAGAGGAAACAAGTGTTAAAAGCATAATGTACTTAATAAGTTTCCTATCAAATTTTTAACGTCAATGTGTTCGGTTAGTCACATTTATGCTAAGTAAGATTTTTAGACATTAAATTCTAATGCTAAAAACTAATTTTCGACAAATAAGTATTGTCTAACTATATTATTGTAACATATAATAAATTTGAAAGTCTTCAAATTTAAAATGGGTATACTTTAAAACAAGAGACATTAAAAGGTAAATCAACTTTGTTTGATTTGACAATACAATTATGTGTCAACATAAATAAGTATATATACACATGTATATACTTACTAGTAAAATATTATGATTATTTTACAAGCCAATTCCGTATTTTATATCGTTATAAAAACAATATTAATTAAACCATATGAAGGAAGTCTAAATTAAAGTAAATGAACTAAATCTTTGCCCTCCTTATCTAGGTCGCGTGCCGGTGCAGTTCCATAACATTCATTGAAATCCCACCTTTGGACTACTTATTGCTAAGGTGAGTTTATAGCCCCACTTTTACTTGATAAATTGTTTTATACATTTTGGGGTGAGAAAATATGCAAAACCTTTTTATGGACCTGAACTATTGCATGATTACTATTACGTGGCTTAGCCTAAGCCCTTATGTCCCTAGAAATGCCCCATTCATGAACCGTCAGTTCCCTGCTGGGAAGCGCGAATGTTATAAATAGATCTATTGAGGGTGACTCCTCGGTTCGGTTGGCCATACTTAGGCCAAGGCGAAACGTATACCATGTCGAAATCGAGTGTAAAGGGACAAAACACTCGCATTGGACCCCATAAATTGTATGACTTCATTTTGCATACAGAAACTGTCATAGCATCGGTTGCATGAACTTAGTGCTAGCGTAATAGACTTCCATTCATATATCATTATATTCATTTCAATGATTATAGGCCTTTGATTATGGTCCATACTTACTGTTTTATTATAAACCTATGAACTCACCAGCTTTTAGTTGACCTTTTTAGCATATTTTCTCAGGTGTTTGACTTGTTATCATGGTTCAAGGCAAGGAGTGGCAATGGTTGTAGTTACCCTAAAAGAAGTGTTTTAACACATGTTGATGTTTTAATTGGGACCACAAAACTTATGGGTTGTGCCCTTTTATTTAAACAATATTTGTAAGACAATGTTTTTAAAACAATTTTATGAAATTAAATGGAGTATGTATTCCGTTCTTTATTACTTGTGTTATTATCTCCGATTTAGTAGCACCCCATGACCCGTATGCTTCCGCTAAACCAGATTTGGGGGTGTTACAAGTATCTAGATGAGTCATCAATTCCTATTTCTTCTACTGAGGTATTGGAGAACCTGATGCTTTCAGCGCTCCATCAAAGGTAACATGGAAGGTTTCTGATACGCGTACAACGCGCGTTCGGGGTCAAAGGAAACTTCCTTTTCTTCGAGCAAGTTTTTCAACCACCTAGGCAGTGAACCTAATAGTTGTATTGTAGTATTAGGGTAAGCCTTGGGATTGATATCGTTCTCTAGGGGAATAGGAATGCTAGTGAGAAATTACTACGCTAAGGTTGGGGTTGAGGAAGATTATTTTTTATCTTTTTTTATATTTTTTAGAAAATTGAAAGGTACGATCTCGGGGTAATGGATTTGGGGGGTGGTACTTCTACCAATTACTCTACTATTCTAATTATCTAATTAACTAAGCTAAGTGATAGTCTATGTCTAATTGATGTGTGCTCGTATGATGATTAAAAATGTGCTTACCTAGATACTATTACTCCTTATTCTTAACGCGTTGTGTCTTCTAAGGTCGTAGGGTATGCTTTTATCCCTAACTCTTTGAGGATACCTTAAGGTTATTGCCTACAAAATCTCTAGGATTCATAAACTAACTCTAAGGTTATCTTTGGATTTTTAGCCTACAATAACTCTAGGCGATTATAAACTAATGTTCACAAAGATTACTCAAGCATTAAAAACACAACGATGGCCTATTGCAATCCTAAGCCAATTATAATTAAGATAAGAGACAACCAATCAATATTCAATAACTAGGTTTCATAGATCTAAGCAAACACACAAGTAAATTAGTCGGACATGGTAAACATGTAAGCATACACACATACAATCGAAGACATAATGAAATCAATGAAGTAAATTACATATCTTGTTGTAAAATAGGGTATGAGAACCCTAAGATACTGCCCAAGACAAACCAAAATCGTTTTAGGGTTTTACTCCACAATTCTACCTCTCTAAAAGTCTGAAAATTCGAATTCTATATATAGAGTTACAACTACGACGGCGTCACTCTTTAATTGTGACGCCGTCGGATCGCCGCCATTAGGGTTTCATCTTGACCAAGTCAACTTTGTGACTGCGTCACGTTGTGGTTGTGACGCCGTCAGCTTCAGCTTCTGACGCCGTCTGAATCTGGATCTAGGCCGTCTGAGTTGTGACGCCTTGGTCTTGAGATCCTGACGCCGTCACGTACAAAATAGCAATTTCACTCCTGATCCGTCGCAATTAGAGGGACGGTGTCGCCCTTTATCTGTAACGCCGTCTGGTGCACTTCCAGCAGCTTGAATGTCTTGATCTTGACTTTAGCCATTTTCTTCACATATTCACGCCTTTTCGTCCAAATAAGCATCATTCCAGCATTTTGCCTTCAAGAGACCTAAAAAGTAAAAAGAAACGAAATTAAGCAGTAACGGATATAAAAGTGGTCGATTAAGGGCTTAAATGACCCCTCAAAAGTGTACCTTTTAAATCCTTATCAGTTTCCTCAACTTGTTGTCTTCTGGTGTTAAACACCCTGAAAGCCTTAGACATCAGTGAGCAACCTAAGAAGTATCCATCATCAGCTTTTTCATCAAATTTGCCTAAGTGGTCCTTGTGATTGTGAATGAACACAGGACACCCAAACACATGAAAGTAGCTGATATCAGGGATTCTTCCTTTGAGGATCTCATAAGGGGTTTTGTTGTGTCTTTTGACAATGATAGATCTGTTTTGAGTATAACAGGCTGTTTCAACGGCTTCAGTCCAGAAGTTTTTTGAGAGTACTAAGCCATTTAGCATGGTGCTAGTAGCCTCAATGAGAGTTCTGTTTTTCCTTTCAGCTACCCCATTTTGTTCAGGGGTATAAGGAGACGAGAAATTTTGGGAAATTCCTTTTTCATCACAGAAACTCTCAAGCTCCTGATTCTTGAATTCAGTGCCATTGTCAGTTCTGATTTGTTTTACCTTAATCTCATTTTAGTTTTCAATCTTCCTGATGAATGACATTATTGTATCAGCTGCCTGACTCTTTTTGGAAAGAAAATATACCCAAGTATATCTTGAGAACTCATCAACAATGACAAATGTATATTTCTCATGTTGGATTGATCTAGGACTTACAGGTCCAAACGGATCCATATGCAAGAGGTGAAGGCAGCTTTTAATTGAGAAATTTTTGTTTTGTTTTGAAAGATGCTCTGTGATGTTTTCCTTTTTCACAGGCAGATCACGGTTTATCTTTTGCAAATACAAGTGATGGTAAACCAAGGACTTTGTTTTGTTTAGCCAAGTTGTTGATATTTTTAAAATTCAAGTGAGACAGTCTCTTGTGCCATAGCCAGTTGATAGTTTCAATGGCTTTGGCAAAGAGACAAGTTCCATTCTGAGAGAGAGTTGACATGTCTAATACATATACATCATCTCTCCTAGGAGCTATAAGAACAACTTCTTTGTTGGCATTAAAAACAGTACCTTGTTTATCATCAAACTGTACTATGTATTTTGTATCACACAACTGACTGACACTTATGAGATTGTACTTCAGACCATTTACATATGCTATTCTAGAGAACACTATACCATTACAGTTTACTGAACCATAACCTTCAGTGGGACATGATGAGTTATCACCAAATACTATCTTAGGTCCTGGTTCTTTTACATATTTGTGCAGATATTCCTTCACAACAGTCATGCTTCTTGAACATCCACTGTCTAGATGCCAAACTGGCTCCCTGACATGTCTCTGCACAAATAGTAAATTATCTTATTTTCTCTTGCTAACCTACTTACTAGTGGGCTTGGGTCTGATAGACTGTTTGAATTTTGTAGTGGCTTGTTTTTCCTTTTTAAGTTCTTCCTGAAGAGCTTGATTTCGTTTTACTAACTCAGAGTTTTGAATTTGCAGTGTAACAGCCTCAAGTTTGGCTTGTTTTAAAATAAGCAGTTCATCCCTACACTTATTTAACTCAAAACTTAACTTGTTATATTTGGAAAACAGATTTAATCGCTGCTCTTCTATGAACTTAAGGTCAACATTTATATAATTCATGAAAGACTGCCAGTCTGAATCATCATCCATGGAAAGTAAGATGTTTACCTTCTTCATGGTGATGTTAACCCATTCACCATTCCTAGCGTGATTCTTTCCAACTGCTAGCTTGTCTTCTTCTGAGAGAGCCATCAGTGCACTGACTTGTACTATTGCATCATCTAAGGAGACTTGATCTTCATCCCAGTCAAAGACTTCAGCTACAAGGCCTTTGTTCTTTCCCTGCACAGATTTAACATTTTATGTAGTTTCTGAGGGAGTGGCCTCAAGAATATCTAGTTTGGCCTTAGCTTTCTTATATTTTGCTTCAAAATCAACAGCTTTGTTTTGGTCAGACTTATTTTGATAAGTTTGAGGAGACTCAAAGAGCTTTGGTTGAAACTTGCTAAAACCTAAGGACTGGTTTGACCCTGAGGGTTTGTAAGAGGGTTCTGAAACAATTTTTGAAAAACAATCTTTAGCAAACTGACCCTTTTTTTAATATTTAAAACACTCAGTGTCCTCATTAGCTTTAGCATTTGAAAAGTTTTTGTTCCTTCTTATAAATCTTTTAGAATTAGCGAGGAGTGCCCTTTCCTGAAACTCAATGTTTAAGTCATTCAGGTACTCTTCAATAGTTCTCTCATCAGACTCATCGTCAGAATTTTCTTGAAAATCCTGAACCACACTGTTTGAAAAGAAAGCAGTTGAAATGGGTGTTGAGGTGGTTGTCAGGGACTTTTTAACTTCCTGAGACTTCTTCAAATTCGGGTATCGTCTATTGATGAGATTATCTTCATAGACGAATTTCCCGTATATTTCAGGAAGTTCAAGAGTCTGAATATGATTTGCATTTCTAAGTCCCTGAGAGAAGTTCAACCATTTCTCAGGGAGACAGTTAACAAAACCAACATTTATTTCATGTTTAGACAACTTGACACCATCATTTGACAATTCATTCAACAAGGTTTTACAACGGGTGTAAGTTTGAGAGAGGCTTTATGAGTTTTTAGCTCTGAAGGTATTGTACTCAAGTTTTAGGTCCATGATCCTGTTTTCCTTGGTATCTGAGGGACCTTCATAGTTGTGGACCAAGTCATTCCATGTTTGTTTGGTTGTACTACAGCTAATGACTGACTCCATTACATCATCAGGAAGACAAGATATGATGATGCTTTTGAGTCTTTGGTCCTGATTGACCACCCTCCTCTCATCTTGGTCCACTGAGCTTCTGGTTTAGGTAAACCTTCAGCAATCTTTGGGACAAATGGAGCTTCATTAATACACTTAATGTAATAAGGTTCCATCCCAGTCAAGTAGCAAAGCATTTGCTTCTTCCATTGTTAAATTTGCCAACTTCAAGTCGAGGGGCAACAGCAGCATAGGCTCCACCCTTTTTATCGACAAGTTGGGGAACTTCATTTTCAGCCATGTTAGGATCCGGATTTTTAAAACGTTTTTAGCGGCTTAAAAAGGGTTTTATAAATCAGCCTGCTCTGATACCACTTGTTGATCCTGTATCATAAATAACAAAAACAGTAATTAAGAGTAAGTGTGATGCATGACTGAAGTAAAGCAGTTTGAAATTTAGTTTAAACAAGATTCAAACACAAAGGATTTTTCAACAGTTATAATCTTTATTAAAACGAATCAAAAAGAATATATTACCCAAGTGCTTGCGGAACAACACTTAGGATTGAATGACAAGTATGGGTGTGCACTCCTCACTAAGCTTAGGCTAAGTCTAAGCACAGCTAACAGGAACCACTAAGCTATCTCAGGGACATAGTCGTATTTGGAAGAGTGAAAGTTGCTTGTGTGTGTTTTTCACAATTAATGCACAAACTTAACTTTCACTCCTACCTTATGGATATTTATATAAGTATGATTTCAACTATATCCTAAAAGACAAACTGGCAAGGCAGCTTTCTGGTTGTCAGTGATGACACTGATCCTGGTTGTTAGTCTTTCAGGGAAAGTTTGACTTATGGCATATAAGGGCTCCTCTTTATAAGTTCAAACTTATCTCGCCTTGTCTCGCCCATTCTTCAGTCTTCTAGTCTTCAGTCTTGTTCTTCAGTCTTTGTCTTCAGTGATCATAGTTGGTGAGGAGTTTTGGGATTCAGTGAGTTATTGTCATCACTCACTGAATCCATCATTTTCTTCTTGACTCAGTCTTCACCCCTTGAGTTTCGCCTCATTGAGCGGAGAGACTTTTCTTCTACGTCTCATACTAATCGTCCTGAAGATGACTCACTGAGTGGCTATGCGGTTAGTGACTTGTTAGTGTTTAAGGTTATAAACACTTGGGGTATTTTATATTCAAATCCTAGAATTAAGGGGTTTGGGTATTCACTGAACCCAACAAGTCCCCAGATGAACCTTTCCAGTAGCTTCTAATTAGTTGAAACCATCTTTAGACACAATACTGTCAACTCTTGAAAATGATGGATATAAGTCGTGATGTCAACACCTCTGACAACGAGGTTCCAAAACTCTAGTTCCATTTTCTGCATCTCATTACGAGGGCAGTACTTCTTGATCAATAACCTTTTTAACTCAGTCCAAGTGATCTTGAAAGCATTCTCAATATCAATGGGTTGGGCGAAAGCATTCCACCATGACAAAGCATCGTCCAAAAGTGTGCTTGTGACATACTTGACTTTGCAGTCCTCAGCACAGTTGCTGATAAGAGACGCAGATTCAGTCCTTTTAAACCAGCGGGTCAGACCAACCGCTCCTTCTGTTCTCTTAAAGTTACTAGGCTTACAACTTATGAATTCCTTGTATGAATAACCTCGAATCTCTGGCATAACATTCACCCATGCGGCACCTCCAGCTGGCCCCACAACATTTGGACCTCCAGCACCTCCGGATGGCCTTGCAATATCAGACACTCCAGTTGTGCTAGCTCGATTAAGCTCATGTTCTGCAATTGTTGCGGCCACACGTTAAGCAATAAGTAACTCGATAGTAGCTTGGCTCATCCTCCTTGGCGGCATGATTCTATCAACATAAGAAGAGTAAGACATAGTTAAAGACGTGTCCTAAAAGTATATGCTCTAAGGTGGTATGATATGAGATGACAGGTTAAAGTCATGTTCAAAATAATTGACGTATTTCTAGATGATTGGTTACGAGATGATGTAAGTGTTTCAGAAGTATGGGACAGGCGTTCTAACTCATCTCTAGAGACAGTTAGTAAGGTAATAGGGAAATTCGACAAAGTGTAACGAGTTTTTACGTAAAGTGATATTATGTATCGTTGGGAAAAGTTTTAAAGACTACTGTATCACTCACAATGTCTTCGTAGAGTTTTAAGGCCATTGAAATGTTTTAGTATATATGATAGTTTTGTGACTAGTGCACGTGATGCAGCGGAAATGTTTATGATGCAACGGTTATAGTCTAGGCCAAATAATGCAACCTAATTCTCTATAACCAGAGCTCTGATACCAATTTGTAACACCCCCAATATATCGCAGCGAAAGGTAGTGCTACTGGGGTGTTACTTCATAGTACAAAAGTTTGAGTCATAGAAAACGAGCTCTAAATGAGACGTTTTTAAAAGTTACCATTTGATAAATGAAATCAAAGTTACAGCATATGAGATCCCAAAGTATAAGGCTACATAAACATTTTTTGAAATATTATCAAACGATGAATAATGCATCCCAGTCTTTAAAATATGTCGTGTGACTTTAATGCTCCAAGCCAAAGTTATTGCTTTATGGACTTGATAAAATACATGCTAAAAATGTCGACATAAGGTTGGTGAGTTCATAGGTTTAAGTTATTTGTGAAAGTGGTCCATAAGATTTATCGTTTGTTTGTCCGTTACATTCGGTTATGAATAATTAGTGGTTGACCGGTACATTAGGTCATGTATGTACATAGCAGTTAGGTCGGTTAATTCGGTTAAGCATCCGGTACATTCGGTTACGTATGTATGATGGTTTAAAGTACTTGTGTCCATAAATAAAAGCAAACAATGTATTCTCACCCCCAAAGTATTTGAAAACAAGTATAAACAAGTAAAAGTGAGGCTATGAAACTTACTTTTAGGGAAACGATCACAAAGTGGAAAATAAGATAATGCGAAGTCGCGAAATCCTTAATAGCAACCTAAAATAATATGTTGTTTCTTAGGTTTCATGAATGATAACGTAGATATGCAAATGAGTTTTATAAAGTTATATATAGAATATACATTGTACTTAGCGTTTATAAGTTTTATAAAATAATTGAGACAATCTTTACGCCGGTTTGGTAAGTTTAATAAACCCGTTGTTTAAATGTAGTTTTAGTTTTAAAGTAGTTATCTGATTTTGTAAATTTCGTTTCTCCTAAACCATAAAGAGTTATGACTCAGTTTTTATGTTCTCGGAAAGGAATTTGAGTGCATTTATCCAATTTGTGGGTCCCAATAACTTAAAAATTACAAAACCAGTGTTAAATTATCAAAATACCATTGTGTGTCAAATCTGATTTTTGCCTGCACATTTCAGTCCCACGAAAACGGCTTTAGTTTACAAACTACAACTCTATTTGATTATGTTCAAGCGGCCACGTTTAAGTTAAAGGGTATGTTACAACATTTATTTGAACACTACTAGGAAGTTGTTTACAATTTTAAGAGTTTTTAGCCATTGAAATCTGGTTATCAATTTTGGCATCGTTTTATCGTTTATTTGCTAGTTAAATCACCGGGTGGAGAACGGGCCGAGCCACCTAGCGAAACGAGGCTAAGACATAGATCTATAACCCTATATTTTTGTCCAAGCCCATAAACTCACGTATTTTTCTCAATAATTATATTTTAGTCCCTAGTCAAAACTGTCCCAACAATTCAAGTCCAAATAATGTTTTCCAAGTGTTTTTAGCCAAGTACAATGTCTATTCATGTCAAATATACGATTATAACATATAATATACATAAAATACATAGGTGAACACGAAAATAATTGGTTTCCTTACTAAGTTTATGGCAAAGAAGATGATTTAAAACAAAATCAAGAACATAAAGACCAAATCACCAAATAACAAAACCCAAGCTTCCAATCTTTTTAACAACCCATAAAAACAACCTAGATATATTACTACAATCTGGCAAACCCTTTTAAAATCTTCCATAAAAACCCTTGCACAAACTTCATTAAAACCCAAGGTTTGATGAGATTTGTTAATATTTGAGTGAAATAAACCAAGTATTAGCTTAAGAGAACTTATGATCACGAATCTAGTAAATTTTTTGATGAAATGGGTGATTTTGGGCTGAGATTACACGACAAAGAGGAAAGAACACACAAGAAATGAGATTTTTGTTTGTATTTTCATGAGATCTATAGCCTTTTTTTATATGCAGACATGCAAGTTACTAACACAAGTGTCCTTATCTTGTGATAAATTTGGAAACCACATCAAATGACTCACCACTCTAAGTAGTGTGTCGTTTGTCTTAAGAAAAAAAAAGGGGAAAGTTAGTGTTTTTTTGTGGTAGTTTAGTGTTTTAGGGGTGTAGTTTGATCCAAGTAATTAATAACGTGAAGTTGTTAAAACGTAAAGCATAAAACCGGGTAATATAAAAGTCTAAAACATATAAAAATGTTATAACTTGTCAACATGACAAATTTTAGTATTTAGGTGAGACAGGAGTTAATCGGGGTGATTAAACGTTGTTAAACTTAAAAACGTAAGTTTTAAACGCGTAAAATGTATATGCAAGGTTTACGTAAAAATGGAAAAAGTAAAATATGACATATAAATATGAATGTAAGGAAACCAAAATGCATAAAATATGTAGATTGAGCATAGTCTATAGTCGGTTTAAATTAAATGTATGTGTAATGACGTACGCGAGTTTACCTATCCGATTACTTGTAAAAGTTAATTTTTGCGAAATTAAAATGATAACTAAAAGTAATTGATCAAATAATGACATGAAAAATGCGATTTGTTACACATAACATTCCTTTAAACCCTAAAACTCGACTCCCTCCTCCTTTCATTCGATCGACCGACTAGGGTTTTCTAAACCCTAAGTCGACTATACTCAACTTTATAGTCGATCTCATACTCTCCAACTGTGCATAGGATCTACCCCTAGTTCTACCTGTGCAATACGAGTGGATATCTAACGCAACCAACAAAGTGATTCCCCTTTACAAAACCTTTGAACGACCGGTCAAGCATCAAGACAAGAGAAGAAGGTGCTTTTGTGCACGCGGCTGATTTTAGACTAGAGTTGGAGCTTACGTTCTACATGAACAAGTAGCTACATAGACACCCTTGTTATGTGTTTAGGTTATATCACTGATTAGGAGATCTGTTATTAGAGTATGGTTTGCATGACCTTTATCTGTTTATTTTCTGTTATGCATGTTTTATAGGTCATGTGGGTGACCATCAATACTCTACAGTTCTTATGGACATATTTTAAGCATATTGACAAATCTGAAGATATACAAGTAAAATTATATCAAAAGGTATAATTGTAAAAATCACTCGTTTTGATTCTCTATTTTCCTTTTCATTTTTTATAGAAAAACTTTTGTCAACTCTTTCCTCCTTCTCTTCTTTTTCTTTCTTTAAATGTAATTATTGTAATTTAAAACGATTATCCGCATAACAAAGGCAATGTACATATAGTATATTAATTTTAACCTTTAGTGCATATATTAGTGTGAAATAAGTGAAAATAAATAAATTTTATTTATTAAGGTGCAGTTTGGTATGTGGGGCTAGGATTGGATTTAGAAAACCAAAGTAGAAAAAATTGTTTGTTTGTAGCTTTAGCTTTGTAAGTTGGTGATCTATCCTAAAAAATAACACTATTAGAAAAGATACCATGTTGGGTGGGGGATGAGATTAAAGTGTGGGGACATTAATTGTTATATTTATCTCTCTCATACATTAGTCTTTCTTACTCTAAAAAAATAATTATTTTTAATAAAATATAATATTTTACACTAATTTAATATACTTTATATTTATATATAACCTAATGGGAGAGCGGTATCAAGAACTATGATATTTTATTCACCTTGCGTTTTTTTTAGTATTGTTTCCCTGGCCCGTATGTTAGCCTGTTATCAGCCCAATGATCCAGGAAATAAGTATACACACAAACACTTATTTACCAGGTTTATCTATACCGCCTCACCGCTTATTTACTTGATTCTAACAATTTCTGGAACTTTGCTCAGAAGATCCACCTTTCCCCGGCGTTTTCTCCAAACCGACTCAACACTTTTTAGATCATACACGGCAAGGTTGACGAGCTAACAACTAACAAGATCCAACAATTCAAGGTTGAATTTAATGGTAAAATGATCACTCGGTGGTTTGTTTTTTCTGTTATATTCAATTGGGTTTTGATTTTGTTTTCGGTTTTAGGTGCTTTTAATAATTCTTACTTGTATATTATATAAATTAGATTAATGATTGGGTTATATGTATGTGATGGCCGGGAAGATAAATTTTTGCGAACACCTGTGGTGACTCAGGGGATTTATGAAGTCTCTTGAAACCTTCTGATTTTATTTGTAAGTCCACCACAATCGGAGTGTAACTATAACACTCGATACAAAACCTTTTGATTTTATTTGTAAGTCCAATACAAAACTGAAGTGTGTTTTTTGACTTTTGTGTTTTTGCATAATGGAATGTAGGTTAGGGAAATCGAGAGAGAAGATCGTGAAGAAGTATAAAGTGGGCAAGGGAAAGATGCAAAACCGAGTGCTGCAACTGATTTGATATGAAGGTCAATAACCATGGGTCCTATTCAGAGTCCGATAATCAGAAAGGTATTTCTTTTCTTGAGTGCATCGACAGTTTTACAGGGTGTTAACTATGTATTTTGTTTATGATGGTCGCGGGATCAAAGAGAAATAGTCTCATTAAACATGAAAATAAGTTCTTAAACTGGTAACTAAGTCGAACAGTGTGCTTATGAAGCAAAGTTTAATTATTATATTTGACTGTCAAATGCTTAAATATTTAATTAGATGATTCGTTATGTTGCTGTACACAGTAGTTAATAAGAAGTTTATAGCGTACATGTTATGGTTTTGGGCGTTGTAGTTGTAAACCATGAAAGAGATGCCGCGAATTGATAAGTGAATTTGAATTTTTGAGTATTTGAGTAAACCGAATATTATGCCATTGATTCTGTGGCTCAAAAAACTTGGAAACTGATTATTACTTTATCGGTAGCTTTTTATATTTAATTAACGTCTAACAATGGAAATTGCAGGGTCTGCGTGCAGTGGTTGAACCAATGTCACGTAGTGTTGCAGAACTTTTTGAGCGTCAAACAATTTTGGCAGCCAAAATGCGCGTCCAGGGAAGTTATTAATTTTTTAATAAATTATTTTTGGATATAAGTTCCAGTGTGTTCTTTCTTACTGTCTTACATTGGAAACTTCAAGGCGCAGCTGCATTCTCTGTATGCAGGCATTTACAAATTGATGAGTGTGTAAATACTCATCATTTTTATACAAAATAAACTGCAAATTCATCTGAAAACGCTCAGAAACACATCAAAAATGATCAAAATATCACAAATCAGTGTTTTATGTGTTTTAAATGCAAAAATATCAAAATCAGATGAAAAACATATCAAATTTGCAAAAATTGCAGTTTCAGTCCCCCAAGTTTCAAAAATTGTCAAAAACAGTCCCTGAGCACATAATTTCAAAAGTAAAGTCACCAAAGGTCCTTTTAAAATCAAAAGTTGTCAAATTTAGTCCTTTGGTGAAAAATATGAAAAGTTTGAGAAAATTACAACTTTGGTCCCTCAAGTTCAAAAATTGGCAGAATTGGTCCCTGGAAAATGTGAAAATGGCAACATTGGTCCTTATACTTTCTGAGAGTGTCACTTTTGGTCCCTTGAAACAAGATTGATGATTTGGCAGCTTAGGCCCCTCAAATTTCAGAAATTGCATACCTAGTCCTTGTCATTTATACCCTTTGGCCTTGTCATTTAGCCATTTTGGACCCTGCCTAACCAATGGACCCCTGTCATAATACAATTGTGAACCCTTCCATTATTACCACTTGCCTGGTCAATCTCTGGTCAAACCACTCAAGCCCGCCAAAGTCACCATTATCACCTGCTTCCCTGAAACTCAGTATCTACCCATCCCCCCTCCTCCAATTCCACTCAAACCTGTCCCCTCCACCTTAGCATACCTCCAAACTTCAATTAAAGCTTCCCTATCCCTTCACTCAACCAAAAATGGCAGAAAAGAAAATTGGCGCCAAAAAAAAGCTATTTGAATGGCTAGGATTGTTTTAAGCCATCCAACGGCTGGAAATTGTTGGGAAATCATCAGAGGAGAGAGGAAATGAGATTGGGTTATAAAAGATAGCATTTGGAAGCAAAGAAAAGGGTCTTCTAGTTTTTAATTTCATTTTAATGTCGTTTTTATCTAAAATTCCTTAATTTAGTATGAAACTTGTATTATTTTGTTACATTGTATCAGTTTAAAGTGTTTAAGAGTTTTGAAACTTAATGCAAGCAAGAATTTCAGTTATGTTCACAAATGCTACTTTCTAGCTCACTGTTTGAATTTGCAATTTCAAGAACCTAAATACAAGTGTTTAAAAGTTATTTTTAAGCTCACATAAGCTTGTATAAGCTTATCACAGCTTTTGATAAGCTTACATTGTAGTTTCTAGCAAGTTTGGACTTTGGTCAAAGAAAGTCAAAAAGGGTCAAACTAGCAATGGTAATGGTCAAAGGGGTGATGCAGTACTGGAGTTGGGTTAATTCTGAGCTAATGGGGTGAATAAGTAGATTAGAGGTTCATTGGGTGTGTTTGCATGCCATTGTGGCAGAGGACAAACTGTAAGTCATTTTGAGAATTTCTTGGCATTATCTGCTAGTGTAGTTAAACTTGGTTTAATCTTGTCTAATTAGTGGTATTTAGGACTTCTTTAATTAGTTTGATCATTAACATCAGTTTTATCAGGGTCTAGCTTAGTTTTTAGTGCATAACAGTTTATATAAGGGTGTTTGGTTCAGTAGGATAAACTAAGGTTGAGGCTTTATGTATACTTGACAATTGCACACTTAGCCTAAATATAAGTAGTCAGACTCAATTGAGTCAGTTAATTGTGCCTTGAAGCCTTAAAAGTCAAAGTTTACCATTAATCTGTTCTATCTGCTCACTGTTGGGGTTTTGCAAGATCAAAAGTTGGTTTTGTGTTTCAAATTCATAGTTATAGCTTGCATTCAGCTTATTTCAACTTATCATAACATTTTCAGTTCATGAATTTGATCCAAAGTTCGAATAAGTCAATATATCTAAGCTGTCAAAAAGTCAAATATGTGCAAAAGTCAGTTTTGTTCCCAACTAGAAAGAATTTTCATTGATTCATTTCTGGGAGTTAACAAGTGAAGCTTGGTGTTCTAGAAACTTCAACTGGTCCTTCTACTTATTGCCATTTTAGTTGAATTTTACAAATTTTATACAAGCTCCAAACAAGCTCCTTAACTGAGGACTTATTCCCCTGCTCACTGAACTCAGTGAGTACTGAGTTTTACTCAGTTTTTGCATCAGCTGCACAGAGCTTAAGAGAGCTCACCATGGTCTGAGTTTTGGTTTTCAGTTAGCCACCCAGGTCCTCTTGAGGTTCCAATTTGTGGTTTTCCATCTGAGCTTATTTATAAGCTTGTGCTTATGCTTTAAATTGGCACTCTTTCACTGTTTTGAACCAAAAATTCATATATCAAATCTGTTGTAGGTTGTGAATCAGTGGTTAGAACTTGTTATTTCTCATTGCATGTTGGTTGTTTTAGCCTATTAGAGCTTCATTATCAGTTTGGTAGCTTTTGAACTCCATTTGCTTATTAAAGTGCTTATTTCAAATAGCACTTCCACATCAGTTCTTAAATCCTCCACATAAGCACTTGTTTTCTCATTTTTCTTAGCTTCCTAATATTATTTTAAGCATTTCCTGAAATTTTCAGATTTTTCCTAGTTCATTTGCTATTTTTCTTAATTTTAACTAGTTTTTAAGTACTTTTAAATAGGATTTAATACAAAAAATTAGAAAAAGCTTCAAAAAAATAATTTTTCAATTTTATTAAGTTTAGATAAATATAAAAAGACAAAAAAGTATTTTTCCATATTTTTCTTAGTTAAATTTGTATTTGTAGATAATTTAAATAGTTTTAAATAGTATTTAATTCCTAGAAAATAGAAAAATAACCAAAAAAATACAAAAATAGTTTTGAAAATTCTAGTTTGATATTTTAGACTTTTTCATTTCATAATTTTATTTTTCTAGCTTTGTTTCCTCATTTCTTGTATTTTAGATAATTATTAAATAGTTAAAATTAGTTTTTAATTAATAATAATTAATTAGTTAGTTATAAAAATAATTTTCTTTTTCTAAAAATTTTCTTATATCATTAGGATTGTGAAAATGTATTTTTCATATTTTTAGGACTTTTATTTTTTAGATTTCACTTTTTATTTTGAACGTTTACGTTATTTTAATTTAAACGTACGTTTTAGGTTTTAAACGTTCATCACTTTAAATATAGTGATAGCGTTTATTTAATAGGTTTTATCTTTTTTATTTTCTTTAATTTGCATTTAAGGCGTTTTTAATTTGTTGGCTTTTTCCGTAGTTAATATCATATCTCAATATCCTTTTCCAATTCAAATTCCTCGATCACTAAACGGTTTATAATCCATTGCACAACTCGCTGGGACTTAACGACCCGGGGAAACATTGTACTCCTCAGATCTTAATTGCATTAGTGTTTGAACAGTTTTTAGTCTTTTAGACTTGACTGTTTAGCACCGATCACAAATATTACAGGAAAATGGCGCACGGTTTCTAGCAAAACTTCATCAGTTACCTACATACTGACTGAATGTTCAGGTATGATGTACACGATGTGCACGGATATGTTTCATGACTATGTCTGCTAATAGTAATACAAAACTCGGTTGCTTGATTGTGCAGGAGCCACTTTTGATTGTACCAAATTCCTCCACTGTTTCGGTATTACAAGTATGCAAAAACAAACAGCGACCACTTCAAAAGCCATTTATGCCGGCTGTTGCTTTTGATTGTTAAATCTTTGAAAGACTATAATAGAAGCGGGTAAGCAGAAATGTAGGCTTTTACAGACACTATCTGTGTAAACATTATCTTTAAAAAATGTTTGCGGTTTAAGAAATACAAATTCAGAAATGTTGTCATTTCAGTTATTTTCTCCATTTGGTTGCTACAGGTACGTCAGCGCATAACATACATGGTACGTCGCAGGGTGGTAATGATTGCTATCTATATGACGCTGTGATAGGCAAGTGAATTTGCAGTTTCACAAAAATTCAATGTAAGGGTTCTTTTTTTTAACAATAACAAGTACGGCCAGACTGTTCTTCGTCACATCATACCAACAACTGCATACGTGCGAAGCCGCAAGGTTATTTGAGTCTTGCTAAATATTAATTCTTTCTTGCGTTTTAAACACAATTTTGGTTTTCGATTACCTAATAATTTGTTGATAGCTTTAACCATCATACGTATCAGCAAACTAATGTAGGCAATTACATTTGCTCATTACTGTGTGCAGATTGTTGGGAGGGAATAGATGCTTTGAGGATATTTGGACATGCTCATGCTACGACATTGTCACATTCATTATAATAGGCTGTCAGAAGCCTAAGTTGGTTCGATTGAAGCTGAGATTGTTCGTACAAAATGTAAGTGTATGTAAAGTTTACCTTCAATAATCTTATTTTCTTTTTGTTTTTACCGGTGTTGCCTGGAAGCATTTTGTAAAACGGTTCGTTTTAATATTGTCTATTTTGTAATATGCTTTGCAACAACTCTTAATGCTTTAACCACATTAAGGTGATTTGGCACTTCACCTAACCAATCTATTAACACGGAAAGAAGTACTGTTACGAGGTTGTTGCAATGGCTGTTGTCGGGGTGTGGTGATTTCTTTCTGTTACAGTGTGTACCACTATAGTTATGAAACAACACTGTCGTAACGATACATCTATCGTGAAACTTTATTGCAAACACCAATAAATGTTCTGAATTGATCCCTTCACGGTAGACACCTTAAAATCAGATTCATGGATTAGTAATTATAACAATCAAACCAAACCAATTTACATAATCCCTATGTATCGGCATTTCTAATGAATTACTACTACTTTTTTTGATTTTCTAAATGGCTCTTTTTGTTGTGCAGTTTTGACGGAAATCAGTAGTGAAGAGATTTAAGCTCAAGTCAATAAGCTCATAAGCAGGAACTGATGAGTTAATGAGCTTATCAAACCCTCAACAAGTTTATAAGCCAACCAAATAAGGTATGAGAAACAACCCAACAAACATGAAGTAGAATTGTTTTTACATATAGGTGTTAAACCTAACACCTTTCGTAAATGGATTACGAGTATTTGTTGTTTTACAAAATAAGCAGATCCAAACACTATCTCTTGGGCTACTTATTTGGATCAGCTTATAAGACAAGTAGAACAAGTAAGCATATGCAATAGTTTTTAATTGGTGGTGTTTAGTTTGAATTTCTTTTTTTTTACCAATTATATGATGTTAGGGCTGTTATTTGATCTGTCGTCTTCAGCAATCGATTCCCAGCTAATCCAACAACTAAACCAGTGTGAGGTTTGGATAAACCATTGCAACTACGTACTATTGCATATGTTTGAAACTGAATAAACATGAGTTGTTGTTTATGATACTTAAGAAACAATTTCATGGTTAAATAGGATACACTTTTGCTTTTACACTTGCATATAAGCTACCACAACAGAATGTTAAGATGCAATATCACATTCTATATTGAACTTTAACTTGAAATTAAAGCCAACTCTGTAGTTGTTATCGTGACAGAAAAAAAAGATGTTCGGTTCCTTTGTATGCACGCTCATTCCAATAGTATTTTGATGCATTTTCTTTTGTTAATATGTAGATTATTCACATAGGGAGTAAGGAAGGATTAAGTGACAACATTTGTGCCGTAACACACTAAAGTTTGAACAGACGGAATTGTGAGAGCCTATAAAATACTTTGAACCGTAAGGTATGTTAAAATTTACCAGTAGGTACCTGCATTTGGTACAGCTTTGGCAATATAGTTTGATTGCTTTTTTGTCAATTATTTAGCTATATTTAGTAGCAAAATGGTGATTAAGCTAAGGTAGAATAGATTTCTTTTGTCATTAGGTCAAGGAAAGCTAAGGGAAATATGGTTCTGCTACCAACCGCCGAGATTTACATACTAACGTATAGCCTTACATAAACACAAGCATCAACTAAGATAGATTGTTCATCTCTGAATAGTTACATGCAAGTTCCAGATAATATCTAATATTGATCTTATCGTGACACTTAGGTCCACAAAAATGCATAATTACTAGCCAGTGTATAACAGTTGGTCTATCACAAGCTATCACTAACACAAGATTAATAGAAAAGTGTATCTTTTTTCCTAACAGGTTGGTAGCATGAAAGGGTTAGTACCTACGACACTTTTTTATGAAAATGTGTACAGTTGCACCACGTGCCCCGGCGAAGCTGGATTTTCTGTTGCGGATCAGTCGACATGAGGCTACGAATGTTTCTCTAAACCACTTTTGCAAATAACAACCAAGATGATGCAGGTGAAGGGGAAAAAAACAGTTCAAGGTAGCAGCAAAATTTTACTCACCATCACATTCCGGTGACTTTTAATGTGAATACATGAGATACACGGATACGTAATGCATGTACTTATTTCCATTTTAAACATAATGTATCAAAACACCCCGCCGCAGCGCGACGGGTTCAAATTACTTGTCTATATAATAATACATTAGTCTTTCTTATGATTGTCAAAATCGCAATCCTAATCATCATAGAATCTTACAACACACAAAAAATAATCAGGATCTTAACAAGATCGTAATTCAAGTAGGATCATAGGATCGCGACTAGGATCGTAGGATCGTTTAGGATCGGATCCTATTATTAACTTTTTTTTTGCTATATTAACTTATTGAGCATAAGCCCATATTTTATAGCCCAGATGACTAAGAATTTTTCATGAAAGCTATTATTTTGGTGTTGTTAATTGATTTTCTTTTGCAAGATTAATGAGTGTCAAATCATTATGCTTTTATGAACTATTTAAAAGTAATTTAAATGTGTCTTTTTGGGTTTATTATGAAAAACGACTTCGTGCTTTGTAACATGTCAGAAGCTTGTTTTTGAAGTAAATCATCTAGATACTTGACCCAATTTTGTTCATAATTTATTTGATGTTACACATTTTCATAAACTATATGTTAAAAAAATTCAGTAATATTATCAATTGATCCTAATTTTAATTTATTTGGTCATCAAGAAAAAAAACATAATGTGTTGCCCTCTATTATAAATTATGTCGTTTTATTTTCAGATACAATCCATTTAGTTTTTGCATCAATCTATATATTGTAACAAAAAGTCACAGAATCACGTACCAATAAATTAACACTATCTTTTTGCATTAATCAAAATGTTGTAATGAAAACCTATAATCAAAAACATAGAAACAAGAAGTAGGTACACGTGTGTAGTAATTTTGTGCAAGTATGCATGCAATATATCTAATATTTTACTACTACGATACTTGAACATATAACTTTTTATTATATCATTCATTTAGATTCGTTTATCATATGAAATATTATATAGAAAATATATAGAAATATAAAACCACAACCGAAAATGATCTTACGATCCTGATCCGATCCTATGATTACGATTTTGCAAAGCCGAAAATGATCCTAGATAGGATCCCGATCCTTACAACTTTTGATTTAAATAGTTAATAGATTGGATTTCATTGTATAAGTAAGGGTACTTTGCTAAGATAACATTACTTATTTTATAAATTTTTGAAATAATATGTTTTCTCTTTATATGTGGTATAACCTAGGAGTGTACCCGTGCATAGCGACAAATTTTATAGCGACAAATAGTTTTATTTTAGATATTGTGGTTAAGTTTTTTGTGTAATGTTTAACAATTGACGTTGGCAAGTCTTCTTTTTCATCCGAGATGACAACATCATATCAATTTCAGTTTAACAAATAGAGATTGGAATATGAATCGGGATTGAAATTGATATATAGAACGGAAAAAAAAGGAAATGGAAAGATGGGTAATTTTCGAACCAACATTTATTTTTAAAAAAACATTATGAGACAGCATTTTAAGCAAGACATAGGTAATCTATACTACTTATAATTGAGGGATAACCCTTTCTCATATTTATGAGTTTAAGATTTCCTAAATTGGAATTTAAGTAAATACTACTTATAAAACATAATGTACAGCTATGTAAAGCACACTTGATTTAAGCAAATACTATTTCTTACATACATACAATTAATACACCCCATCACCAATATATACAACTAGCTAAGCACAATGTACAAATACAAATAAGATTAAAAACACACTATTCAACACATACAATTAATACACAATTTAATTCACCCATTCACCAAAACATACAACTCTTTAACCACAATATACAATCTAATTAAGCTTCAAAACATAAATCTGAAATCCAGCAGCTCAAAACAAATAACATTTATTCACCGAAAAATTTAGTCACAGGGTACCCGCCGCCGCATCGCACAGGTACCCTACTAGTAATAATAATTCAACATGAGTTTTTAAGTAATACGAGTACGGAGTTGCTAACGGTCGCCTATTGAGCATTCTTTAAGATGTAAGAATTGAAGTATTAAAAGAAAATTTATATTTAAATATATTAATTTAAAATTTTAATTAATATCTATTAAATGCATTTTTAATTTAAAAAGGAAACTTATAAATGTATCAATTATTTTTACAAAAATTTTATAGAGCACCTATTAGCAAATCCTATACGAATAACATTTTCTCTTTATCTATAGTAGTGAAGAGATAGATAACGAACAAACTTCATAAAGTCACCACTAAAAAGTATCAAACTCTCATATTACAAGGACTATTTATGTAACTTATTTTTTCTACATTAACCCAACCCCCGCTCCTCTCAATTTCGATTTCTCTCTCATCACCAACACAATCCCCCTCTCTCTCTCTCTCTCTAGAGTTCGGGTCGGATCCGGGTCTCACCCAAAACCCTAAATTCAAAACCCTTAATTCACTTCCCTCTTTAATTCAAATTCAAATTCAATTTTATAATTTGTTATCAAAGTTTATTAATTTCAAATTCTTGAATGTGTTAAACCACTGTGTGCTCACACCACTGGTAAGTTCAATTCTTTAAATTTTATAATTAAATGATATTAATTGGAGCAAGTTTCTTGATTTATGTGATGTGGATTTTTTTTATTTTATGAAATATTTGAGCTTTATTCAGTTTCATGATCAATTCTTATGTTTTTTGTAATTTAGGAATTGGGTTTTGTATATTTAGTTAAAAAGATTTGAATGTTTGTATTTTTTTTATATATATTAGGAATTGGGTTCTGTTTATTTAGTTATAAAGATCATAACTTTATTTAATTTCATGAAGAATTTACATATTTTACTTACCAATAAGGGTTTTCTTATTTAGTTATAATTAAATAGTTGAGCCTCGTGAAGAATTTATATAATTTAGGAACATGGTTTTTGTTATTTAGTTAAAATTTTCAACTTTATAAAATTTTTTATATAATTGTGATGAGGGTTTTGCTATAATTGTGATAAATGCCAATGTTTCTTTGTAATTTGGGAATATGGGTTTTTGTTATTTTGCTATAAAGATTTGAACTTTATATAATTTCTTAAAGATTTTTTGTATTTGTGGTATTTTAGGAATAAGAATTTGTCTATTTATAATTAAAGATTGGATTTTTATGTTTTAGATGTTGGGAATGAAGTGATATGAAGTTGCTAATATGAGCGATGGAGGAGGTGGAGAGAGTTTGAATGAAAGCGACTCGAGCTCAAGAAAACGAAGGAGAAGAAACGATGAATTTTCGCAGGCGATTGCGAGAATTGCGGTGACGCAAGTGTGTGAAAGTGTAGGATTTCAAGGGTTTCAACCGTCTGCATTGGATACTTTTTCTGATGTTGTTTGCAAGTATATTCGTGAGATAGGAAAGACGTCGGATTTTTATGCTAATTTAGCGGGTAGGAGTGAGTGTAATGTGTTTGATGTAGTTCAAGGGTTGGAAGATTTGAGTGTTTCACAAGGGTTTGCTGGAGCGTCAGACGTAGATCATTGTTTGTCAGAGTCGGGAATTGTTAAAGAGATTTCGCAGTTTGTTAGTTTGTCTGAGGAGATAGGATTTGCTTACTCGGTACCTTCGTTTCCTGTAGTTAAAGAGCGGAAATCGACGCCAAGTTTTTTGCAAGGTGGAGAAACGCCATTATCAGACGCTATCCCCCCTTGGTTACCTAAATTTCCTGAACCAGAGACATATACTAGCATGCCTGTACCTAGTGAAGAAGTAGCTCAAACGACGACTGATAAAGTTAAGCAAAAAGAGAAGGTAGTCGAGCCAGCGTCGTCGAAACCTCAGCAGCATTTGGCACGGAATGAGTCTTCATTTCCTGTGGCTGCTGAACAGGGAGATATTAGCGGTTTGCGAGGGACTAATCCATTCCTTGCTGTGCCTCTACAGCCCGGAGAGAAGGATGTTTCGTTGGTTTCGCTTCCTGCTAAACTTAAGGAAGAAGACGTGGTGCGGAATCATAACAATCATATTTTTGAATTGGATGCATCTTTTCCAGCAATTGAGGCGGTTAAGAACGGTGGTCGTGTTACCGAGGAAGGTGTTAGAAAGGTTGTTACGAACAACAGATCTACACCGCAATTGAAGTTTCACATTGGCAAGAAGTCGTTGAATTCTACATTTAGACACAATGGCAAAGGGAAAGAAAAAGTAGCATTTTGGTTTTCGAATGATGAGGTAAGGGATGATGAAGAAAAGAGAATGGATAAACATCCGAGTGTGCCAATGGATATTGAAGAGCATACCGCAAATGATTCAGTTGTAAATTAGGAGCAGTAGATTAGAGCTTGTATACTAGTTTGGAATCCTAGCTGAACATGCTAGTTTCGGAGTAGTCAAAATCAGAGGGGAATGTTCCCGCATTAACACGTTTTCTGAGGTATGTTTGTAGTTTTCATAATGAGCTTTTAGTCAGTTATAATTCTTTTCAATTGAAATTCTTTACTTTTGCATCTTGTGATATTATACATCATATGTTACACAATTATTATCAAAATTTTGGATGTAGTACATCTCATCATGTATGAATAACACGAATGCCATGCTTGTGTATATTATTTGTTGCTGTACATGGATTTCAATGTTTATAAGTATGTAATTTTCATCCTCGGCTAAGTAAGATTATATTTCATATTATTTAGTCACTTCGCATAGACAGAGATGTGACAACTATTGTCACATGGCTCAAGATTTCATAATTTGATGAATACCTGAAGGATATGTATGGTCAATGAGATGTAGATATTAATTAACTGTCCAACATATTAAAGTAAAAGCCTGTTTGCTTTCATAGCTCAAATTCCATAATCTTTTTTTTTTTGTTGGTTGGAAAACAGAACCACCCTCTTCAACAAAAATAGCTACTTCACGGGTCGTGCTTACGTTGTAGATTTCATGCTTCAGAAGCCACTAATTATCTTTATAAACATCTCAAGAGACAATTTTTAGAAATATTGGAGCTTTGTATTTGAAACCACAATATAACTAATTTTGGAGCTAATATCCAAGTGATTTAGGTCCAGAGTTCCCAATCTTGCTAGGATCATATATCAAATAAAGTAAGATTCAGATATTCAAAATAGTTATTTTTATTATTTTATTTTTTTTGGTTAACACTTGCCAGCTTTACAAGTGATATACCTGAAGGTTAACATGGGAGCTTATAAATTTGTCTCTCTCTCTTCAAGATCCACAAAATCCCAGACTATCTAACTTAGCTTAGACCCTACAAAACTGACCTAGATATGACTTGTATGCTGAGAAATTATCCTTGGCATCATTTAAACATCTATTGGGCAACCCTTGAGGGTGTTACTTTTGGGGAAACATTGAGCTTTACAATGAGAAGTTGCATCCTTAATGTGGTGGCATCATTATCATGGCTGCCATGATTTTCGTTGGCAATATTTAGGTTGTTTATATACAGCTTCGTTAGATCAAAGCCATGTAGTGTAATGAACCTGCTGAATACAGCACATTGACCTCTCAACATAGGTCAATTTGTTAGCATCTTTTTACAGTCTTTCTGCTTAGAAGGATTTGCACAAGCAAGAACTTTTTCTCTGTTAACTAGTTAGCCAAGTTCTAATTATGGGTAAACGTCACATAAAAAAAGGGATTTCCTAACTGTTTTGATTACACTGGCGGTATTATTTTGGTTTCTTGAAGCAATTTGAACCACCATTATAATTGTACAATCATTTAACTTTACCAGCGAAGGGGCTTTTTTGGGATGAAAGCACGGCTTAGACATATGAAAGGTGACATTAACAGAAGTAGAATACCATTGGAGGAGTATGATCAACTAATTCTACTCCCTGCACCTTTGTGCTAGGGGAAAATTTTGGTCTTTGCTTTTCCCAATGCAATCAAAGATCGCCGGACTGTCTATTAACATCATTGATACATGTATCACATAGGCTACCTATTAGCATTTGTAAGCATCGAGCAGTATAAGCCCTTTACTGATTAGTGAGCTCATGCCCAACTCTTGAAAAGACCAATAAATTCTCAAAGCATGTTTATTCTAAACAAACTCTGTAATGGAGCGTTTGTTTTACCTTATTGTTACTTGTTCGGCTTTTAAGTTTATTTTGCTTGGCTTATTGCCAACTTGCTGGCTTTTTACTGACCTGTGAGTTTATTACAGTATGACTTAAAACTAGGAATTAAGCTGATATAAACGTGCTTATGAAAAATAGGCTTATAAGCCCAAAAAATAGTCTGAAACTCTGAACCAAACACCCCGTAACAGATCAATAACTTACGTAAATCTTGTAAAATATTTAGTCAGTTTGGGGATGTGGGTTCAAGAGGCATGTTGCCATTCATTTGAACTCTTTAAAATCAAATGATGAATAGGTCGTAAATGAGCAGAAGGAAGAGAGGGAGTTTCTCGATGATCCAATAGAGACTTAATTGATTTCTATTCTTTGGTTTTTTCGCCTGTCTTACGCAATATTCAGGTAAATGTTTTCATTTCTGCTCATGTTCAGTTATGGTAAACTATTAATTTCATGCCCATCTTTCCCTTAGCTTTTGCTAATGTATTCAACTCCTTTTCACCTTTTTATAATCAGCAGTTCAATAAATCTTGTAGCCGTCTTACTCAACTTGTCGTTGTATATACTATATTGTTACACACGTATGATTTTATATTGGAATATTTTACCCCTATTTTGGTCACTATAATACAGTGCACAAGTTTTTTACTTGATCATTTCCTATAATCTTTTACCCCTAAGGTCTACTTCATGCTCCTAAACATTACACTTGCCACATCTACAATTGGTTTATTTCATTTATATTTGGATATCTACCTGGAGTTGGGCCGTTCTGGGTTGAGAAAGAAACACTGGTAAAAAAGCTGAAGATTTTCTTTCATGCATCCTAACTGGTTCTGTAACCCCTTTAATTTTATTTTTACCTTCTTTTAGTTTGTATAGTAGCTATTTCCACCATAGAGGGTGTTTTTTTACTTGATAAAAAAATGAAACATAAGAACAAGACACACAAGCAAGATTCTTTCCGATTTTCTAGGTCGAAATTGGTGAAGTTGGTCTTGATCCGAGCAAAAATGTAAACATGCGACAGAGTTTTAACATATACACACTTTGTTAAAAAATGATATTACTGTTTATATGCATTCAAAGTTATAGTTTTATTAGCAGCGGATACATGTTTTTAGTATTAATATTTTACATGGAAAACAATCGCCTACATTGTCTCCTCGGCCGATGCAGACGTGACACTTCAGCATTCACCACTTCATTAATCAAATCTTTGAAAATTAGCCGCTCTATGTCTAAAACTACACCTGAAACTTCATAACAGCACTTGTCCCAATCTTCTGAACTTTTATTCACATCTGCACTTACAAGGTTTTTTACTTCATCATCCTCGTCGTACAGGCATCCATCTGAGCGACTTTGAAGATTATCTATTTCTGACCACAATTCTTTTAGTAGCTTTTCTGCGTCCACAAGTCTTCCACTCCTATTTCTACTCCACATGGCTACTTTGTAGGAAAGAATTTCATTCACAGAATCAAATACTAGTTTTCTTCTGATCCTGTCGTAGGATGTAGATCTAGGGATTTTTTTGTTGCATTCGTCACTCATGATCTCAGTGTATCCTTTGGAATTCTCCAGATGATTGAAAAGCTCAGGTTTTATCAAATTGGCTGTTGGATGAAGCTGGAGTATTCTGATGGCAGAGTCTGGGTCTCCAAGAAAACCCGAGGCTAATAGTATATCACTTATGTATCTGTGGTCTCCATTTTTCCTTTTGTATGGAGGCTCCACAGTCTCATCAATTGAGGTCAATAATTCAATCTGATGAACTAGGTGATTTGTGTTTTTTTGATTTGTTTGATTGAACTCAGAGTACTGTTTTGTATCTGTACCGTTTCCGAAGTTATAGATATCTACTTGATTCGTTTCCCTTTCATGAACCTGTGAAGTTTCGTATTCTGAAAAGAGGAACATGCAGCAAAAGTTGTCAATAATTTGTATATGGATCTTAACATCAACTTTAGTACTTGTGTATGCATGACCATTTAGCTGGCAGTACCATATAATAATAGTGCAAATGGACAGACAAAATACGTACCATTAAAAGCATACAGTTTATTCTTTACTGGAGATGGTGTGTCTTCTACGTAAAATGCATCAAGAACTGAGACAGGACTCGGCTGTTCCACGGTAAGTCTGGAAAGTTCAACGGCTGGCTCATCTTCTATCAATCTTTCTGCAAAGTTATTCTGAAAATGAAAAATGAAATGTCAAGTTACATATATTTCAAACAAATCTACTTATAAATGTATATCTAGTTAAACAAACAACAACCTTGTCCACCCTCCGATTTTCTTTTGGCTGATCATTTCTTGCAACTTCGAGTTCTATTTTGGTTACTGATTTCAAAGAAACTGTATCGGTATCTTGTCTTAGGTCTCTTTGCTCATTGTTTTGCGTTGTATTAATGCAGTTGATTTTTGGGTGTCTGGTCTTCAATTCTGATGCAACAGACTGCACTTTGGATTGCTTTGGCTGAAAACATTGCTTGTTAACGCCATTCTTTGACCTTTGAACTCTTGGGCTTGATACCTGCTTCTCTCCAGTCAGGTACTCTGGCGAGTTTGAAGGTGAAACTGATCTTGGTTTTCTATCAGCACTCTTCTTAATCCTTGGTGACTGATCTTTTACCTGCTTTTTAGCCATATGGTTAGCATTGTGATTACCTACCATCGTCATAGTTTCTGTAGCCATCTTGGTCGGTCTTGTGGCCTGGTTCATGGGTTCACGTCTCTTGGGAGAGATAGTCCTCTTGACCGTTGGTGAACCCGATTGGTCACTTGTCTGGCTATCCAGAGACTGCTCTTTGTTTTCCAACGCTCTTCTTGTGGTTTGCATTGTTTCAAGTATCTGCTTAAGTGCTCTGAGATCCTTCCCTGATGTTTTAAACTCAAGTGCACTCAATCTTTTCTCCATCTCACCATAAACAGAAGGTTTTTTGACTCTGTCACTGTCTTCTTGCTGCTGTGAAGCTGGTTTAATCTTCAGGTACACCCTCGGAGAAATGGAACCATGGTTTTGCTTATATTCCTCATCATTTCTTGACCATCTTGAACTTGGATGGTCATTGAGAGGTGGCGTAATCTTCGAGGCCTCAACTTCACTACTGGAGTTGGTTAAACTCTCCAGACCCATCAATCGGGCCACAACACCTGATGACGGTCTCTTGTTACTTCCTGGCTCGTGGGAGGTCTCTGTCTCAGCACCCCCTTGAACTTGTTTCATTGGTATGCTTCTTCTTGACTCATTCATGGAGTTCCTGTTAGAATTTTGTTTACTATCTAGTGATAACCTTGGAAGCTCTTTAACTTTGAAAGTTGACTTCAATGAATATTGTGATTCCCTTTCATCACAAGACAATCTTGATGCCTCCTTGACTTCTTGGACCCCTGATGAAGTTTTTATAACCTTTGCAAGTTTCCTGCCTTTACTATCATATTGAACAAATTTTTGGTGTATGAAAGGCCTCGGAGAATCAACATGCTTCATAACAGTGCTAACTCGTTCATCTTTTTTCACGCGGATCTCTCTAGTCATCGAGTCCTTGACCACATTTCTGATATCGGGTGGCTGTAGAAATTGTTTATTGTGCAAGTTTGGGGATGTGGGTTCAGACTGAAGTTGCCATTCACTTTGAATTCTTTTACTGCAATCGAATGATGAGCCGGTGGTAGATGAGCAAGAAGAAGAAAATGAATTTCTTGATGATTCAACAGAGGCTCGGTTCTTCTCTGTCATCACTTTCTTTGGGTTCTTCTCCTGTAATTGTTAAAGTTCATGTCAGCAATTATATATTTTTACTCAGGTAAGAAATAGTAAGCTGGTAATTCCGTTCTTTGTCATTACCTTAGCTTTCTCTGATGAATCTGTAAACTCTTTTTCACCTTGACCTAAACCAAACGATTCATAAGTCTTTTTAGATATTGAAATCTGTAGTATTTGTCATCATATCGAACATATATTTACATACTTACATGCAATTATTTTTTAAGCAGTATTTGGCTAATTGGCCCCTGTAGTACTATCAGAGTAGGATAATATTGGCAACTAATAGAGTGCACAATTTAATTTAACCACTGTACTTCATATCCCCATAACCTTTTACTCCTAAGGTTTACTGTGTAGTGTAGTGAAACATTAATAATTTCTGATATATATTTGCCATTGTTGAGCACTAAATGGTCAATTTTTTGCTAGAAAGTATGACAGTTAGGAAAAAGGTGGCTGGAACATGAGATTAGGCTGTTACATGCCTAGTTAAATAATATGAGGACTGAATGTTATTTTAGTCAAACATTACGAATTCCCCATTTGATATTTTTCTGATTTCCTTACCAAGAATGCTAGTAGTAAGTTAGTAACTCTTGTAGAATGGACCAGGGTTATAATAAATGATCATAACTTGTGACATAAAGACCAAATACAAATCATAACATTTCAAAAAGCCAGGATGGTTCCACACTAGAGTTAACATTCGACTTAAAATCATAGGTGGATAATTGTAGAATATTAAGAAATGAGTGTTTGGTGTTGAATTTTTGTATACTGATTTTTATAATATTTTCTTGTATCAAACCATATATTCATGTAGCTATTTCCATGAAAATTAAATCTATGAATACTTTGCATGACATTAATTGACAGGTTTTAGATGAACACCACACACACACACACACAATAAGCACATACTGGTTTAGTGCATAAATTTGATTTTTTACCTGTAGTTAGCCTTTTATGGCCCCGACTACGGTGTAGGCCAAGAAGGTAACGCCGGTCAAATAGCTGAAATATTCCATTCATGCATCCTAACTGCTTTCGTAGCCCTTGTTTATCTTCTCTCAGCGTGTATACAACCTTAGTAGCCATTTCCACTACCACCACTGTCTTTTTTCTTGACAATGAAAAACTTAAGACCTTCTGTTTTTTTATAACAAAAAACAAATATTGAAGATGCTTTTCTTGTTCAAGTGTGCAGAGACTTATGATTGTTTCTGTAAAGCTGCACAGAGAATGTGCAGAATCAAGTAGCTTTCTCTCCCCTTCTTTTTAGATTTTTTTTTTTTTTTTAGAAAAACCGTAATGTTAATATCTTATGACTAGATGATCATGGGTTCAAGTCATTGCTTAACGAAACCATCTTGGTGCACCAGAATTGGATTTTGGTGCTTAGAAGGAAGAAAAAATGAATGGAGTATGCTTTTTTGGGTCATCAAAGAAAAGGCTGCTAGAAGTCTAGGTAGAAGAAACTTTTGGAGGAATATATATATATGTGTGTGGAAGTATTGTTGGATTATTTTATGTGGGAAATGAAATGGGTGGCAAATTTCATATTAAGAGGGAAATTTGATAGCATTTTATATTTATATTCTTTTTAAAAGTTTGGGTGTGGATGTGGTCAGATCTGTACATCCATGTGGGATGGGGTCTATACTCTTGGTCCCTTCATGTGGTGTTTGTCAGTTGAGTAGGCTAAACTATACACCTTATACCACTAAAGTGCATGTATACGATTTTACTGTTAAATCTTCTGTTTCTAAACCCTTTTGCAGATTATTCTGTTTTCCAGTTTTACAAGATTACCCTCTTTGCTAACATCATCCAGCCTGTCTTTATCTGCTAAAACATTGCATATGAATTTTGTAGGTTAGTTGGAAAATCAACACTCTTGCTGTTTGTTATGTATGAATATTTTAACTGCAACTTTATACTTTGTTACTTTAAAGTGCAAGTTATCCATGTAGCTGTTTTTCAATGTCCGCAATTATTTGTTGTACCATGTGTACATATGTTTTAGAACGTGCGTGTTGAGCCGAATTCGAAAACTTGTGCAGTCACTTCCTGTTTTTTTACTCTTCTGCCTTTTCCGTTTTCATTATTTGGCTTTACGGAGTTGCTAGGAATAAAATATACCCATGTGTTACAAGGCTACCTTTTTTTAGCTTAAGGAGATTTTACCTTTATGCTTTAGTAGTAGTGCTCGTCCTTGGTGAAGTTAACGGCTATAAACCCCACAAAACTGGACCAATATCTTGATAAGTGATTTATATCATGATGCAAAAGCTACAACATTTTGATGGTACCATATGGAAACAGTATTGTTTTCATTGCATAATGTACACTTTTATTATGCCCTGAGAAAATGATACATCGTTGTAAAGGATTACAATACATTATCAAGTGCCTCTTCATGTACATAGGGAGTACAATGATTGTGTGTACATACATGATTACCTAAGTACAAGTGATGTAAAGCATGCATGTTTGATATGTATGTACTTGAGTACTTGGCACATATCCATCTATCCAACTAAACCTGTTTTTGTGGAGGTAGAGTGGGGTAGTTGACTCTGATGGTTAGTCTTGGGTGCATGATCACATGCTTAAAGGGCTCACATGAGGATTGCTTGCCTTTGTTTCACTAAGCATTTACCAACCATTAGCCCCATTTCTTGGAATCAATCAACTTATTCCTTACTATGTTCCAAGAAAGATTAAGCCCCATTAGCATACCACTTTACCTACATGATGTCCCCATTACCACTAAACCGTGTTTGGTACATGCAAACTAGTCCATAAGAAGCATCGAATGGATTCGTGTAGGTGTCTTTCTCAATTGTCTAGACTTTACGTGGAGTAGAGTTGGATTTGGTATATGATTCTAACAGGGTGTCATGAAAGTATCATTTGAGTGTTTGATTTGAATATTATTTGTGCAGATATTCAATAAGAGCTAACTTTTTGCACATTCCTCTAGGGTTCTAAAAAGGGGTATGAAGATTGTGTGACCATTAAACAAGGGTTACAAGTTGTTAAGTGAATGTTATTTGCAAGTCAAGATTCCCTCTCATCCCTTTTTCATCACATGAAAAGAAATGAAAGAGCATAAAAGTTTTGTGCATCTAAGCTTGGGACCAATTCCTTTAGGAAAAAGATACACCTTTTATCCCATATTTTATATACATCGACACAAACTCGAATATCGAATGATCTTGGATCGTAGATCACTGGTGTTAAACAAACGAGCAAGGAGGAATTGAAGCAAATGCGGTACAATTATAGAGGGTCGCTAATTTCTCGTGTGATTTGTAATTTCTATTAGCCTTAATGGCTTAATCCTTGCTATGACTCCGATTAACATTTCTCTTTATAATGGCATTAGTCTCCTCGGATGTTTGTAATAATCTTTTTAATTTTAAAACTTTGTGGTTAAACGGTTTACTTTGCGATTATAGCACATGCCACCGCAATCAAAGAATGGCCATCGACATTATTTGTATGGTAAGAAATTTGGATAATAATACAAGTGTTGGGGTATAATTCCAAACTGGTTAAAGATTGGCACAAATTATTGTATCTTGGTCCCATTTTTATCTCATGCTAGTATTTTTCTGTAGGAACAATAAAAATTATTTGAGTGAGAAGCAAAGGAAGTTTTAAATAAGAATAAAAAGTAATGTGTAGTGTTGAAGTTATTCGATGGTTTAGGGAGCAAGACATGATGTGAAAAGACACTTTAACAAAGAAACATCCCCACTCCTTGTTTCTTCATTTGCCTACATTTTACTTTTTCCAAAGACCAAAGGCTGATTAGTTAAACAGGCATGTGTAAAAACTGTCATTTTATTGTATTCTTGTAAAGGAAATGAGTTATGCTTGAGTAATATCTGTATAGATGTTTAAATCTTTGTATAGTTGGATCCGTTAGCAATAAAGAAGGATATGGTTGATAAGAGAAATTATGTGACCACAGGCAGAGCCGCAGAGCAATAAGCAATACACCACATGAGCCGTTGTGGATGCTCTCAAAGTAACAAATAAAAGTATGATAAATAAGTTACAAAAAGCCTTTGTGCATGCTCTCATAACAACATTACACCATGAGTCCTTACGGTTACCATGAAACCTTATATGCAATCAATAAGAGATGGTCAAGTTTATCTAGAAGTAGGTCGTCTTCGATTTGGAACCCCAGTATGTTTCTTTGTTATAGCTCACCATAAGAAAACTAATAAAACAAATTTTGCTATGTAGGAATAACAAGGTTTTAAACCCGCGCTTCGCAGCGGGGTGTTCGCATACAAAAGTATTATTTAACGTTCGAGCTAAGTGTGTTCCTATTAGACATGTTTAGTATTTTAAGCGTGAGCAATATAATTAAGCGGTTGCGAATTTACCATAAAGTATGTTATCAAGCCTTGGCTGCGTTGCGTTTTATATAGAGCTTTTTAATTAAAAATGATAGAATGTCGTTATTTAACAATCGTTAAGTAACGGCGGTTAGTAGGACTGTTTGTGTAACGAACGTCTAACGTAAAGGACCAATTATGTAATTTTTTTTACATCGTTAGTCCCTAGAGAACCTATTTTGCAACGCAAGTTAAACCTCAGGGACTCTTGTCGCATTTTCGGTTTTTTAAAAAGTATTTAAAAGAAAAAGTAACGACCGTTAGTATATAACAGTTGTTAACTAACGACTGTTAGTTACTTTTACATCGTTAGTCTTTAGAGGACCTATTTTGCGACGCAAGTTAAACCTCAAGGACTCTTTTCGCATTTTCGGTTTTATAAAAGGTATTTAAAAAAAAAGTAACAACCGTTAGTTACTGTACATTCACTGTTCATTGAACGAACTCTTATTGGGTGTGGCAGTAGCACAAAGCAACATTCCTATAGCCACATTGCTAAATGTACTTTAGTAGAAACTAGCAGGGTACCCGCGCGTTGCGGCGGCGGGTACCCTGTAACTAAATTTTTTAGCGAGTAATTTTTTTAGATTATACATTTTCAATGATTATAACTTTACGGGTGATGAGAATTTCAGATTGAAATAACTTTATGAAATATCAAGGTATTTTATATAAAATAGCAAGGTGTATGCGTGATTGTTGTATTCGAGTGGTAGATCTTGTTCGGAGTTGGGTTTTTAGATGTTGAGGTTATGTTGGTAACGTGAGGCGTATAAGAGAGGTTGTTTTATTTGTGATTATAGTTCACTGTTGTGAAACGTGAGCATGAGTTTTAGCTGACAGAAATAGCTAATAATGGTCGGCTTTTGGTGGTGCTCGGCTCATGGTAAGCGAGCATATTTTTAGAGAAAGTGAAGATTGAAGATGAGAAAGTGAAGATGGCTTTGTTTTTTTTTTTTAGTTTTAAAAGTGGTGTAATTTATATGAATATTAGAGCGTTGTTACAAGTTTATAGTTAATATAATTGAATGACATTTAATTTTTTGGATTGATAAGTTTATAGAATTGAAGATATTTAATTTTCTAGGCCGTTACAAGTTTATGTAATTTAAAACATTTAATTTTTTTTCTTTAACTTTAATTATGTGTATGATACAAGCTTTGTAAAACAGTCTTTCCATTATAAGAAATTTATTGAATCTTAATTTTTAAGTCTTCTAATAATAGAATGTCCTAAATGTTTTATATAGTAGTATAAATAACCCCCTCAAAAAATATCCTATGCACTTTGGATGAAAATGTCAAAGTCAAATATCAGTGTCAAACAAAACCAGATAACAAAAATGGCCAGGTAATGAAATCAAAAGTCACCTAATTGCACATGCTTTGTTTTCAATCTACCTAATTCACTCTTCACTTGTTGATTATATTTAATAAACACAATCACATCAGATTCATTTTCTGTTTATAGCTAGCTATTAATATCTATGTATGCTTTGCTTTGCTCTAAGTTAATTATTGAAAAAGGCTGAAATAGTTGATCCTAGACTTTTCAGTTGTCATATTGCAATATAAATACAACTATCATTATTAGAGTATCTATATTACTATTATTATTTTACCTTTTAGAAACGGAATCATTGTGTTTAAAGATGTGATTAGAGATATGATAATAAAATATTAGACTTAAAGATCTTTACAAACCTTGTTATGTCATATTAGGTACACATAAACTTCATATTTTGATATGGTATGTGATTTGCAACGTGTTTAACTCGCACTAGCTCTAATATAAATATATAATTTTCATTTCGTAATTATCTTGTCATGGTCCTTTTCAGTCACTTGGTAGATTTAAGTTTACATGCAGCCATGCAGGAGAGGAGCGTAATTTAATTTTTTATGCCGTATTTTTAAGTTAAGTTAAAAAGAAAAAAAGAAAAAAAATGCTAATATGAGAGTTACATTCGTTGTTGGATATAAAATTAATGTTCTATTTTAGGATTTTAAGCCATTGTCTTAAACAAAAAATTTCTAATATATTTTCATCTCAAATCATTCCACTTTTATAAAGGAAAGTTTTTTAAAGGAATATAACTAAATTTCCATTTTTTTTTTCTCCTTTTCTGAAAAACTAGAAAACACAAATTTATTTTATTTTATACCAAATTCTTTTCACTTTCTTTTAAATAAAACCCGAGAACATAGTAATATCAGTTTAGTACTATTTGTTATTATAATACTTATATTAATTTACTTTATTATACAGCTCCAATTACTAGACTAAATGGCTTGTGTCCTAATAATATCTCATGTGTAAAAATGTTTCTCAACTAAATGATTATGGGTTCAAATACTGCTTAAAACATTATGAGATTGATGTATTATGTAATATTATGAGATAGTTAGTTGTCTTTAAACAAGAAACTCTAATTATTAGAAGGTTGTTGACCAAATCCTGTTTAAAGATAGATATGTGAGGTTGATATGTTTATGTGAAATTATATATAATCTAAATGCCTTAAATAAATATTATATATATATCTTTTGAAAGAATACGTTTTTTTCCTACTCAAAACAACTTGCGACATCCTGGGGAGCCCTAATCTTCTTCTCACAAGGGATTTATGAGAAGAAGAGGAGTGGATCCCGATTATTTGATGTTGTAACTAAAACGCATAGAACGCGTATCCTTCTAGGACTTTAGACCACAACGGATGCCCTCGTTAAAGAATGTCATGTTTTTTTTATTTCACAATTTTCAAAGTAACTTAAAATTCTAACATGATGGGAATTTGGACTAAAGGTGTCGTAAATTCTTAAACGGATTAAAAATTATTCGAAAGTTATAAATGTATGTGCTTGATGACAAGAAAAAGTCCAAGAAAATGTCTTTGTGGCAGTATATCACATTGTTGTTAATCATAATAAAGTTAACATATGAAAAAAAATGCAAGATTATCTTTAGTATCCTTTTAATATTAACCAAATAAAAAAAATAGAACGAGTAAAATGGTATACAGGATTCTGTATCATGGGCTAGTTGAAAGACAACATGTAGTGTAGGTCACCCAGTGGCCCAAAGAAAAGAACTAGCAATGATTTAATTTGTTTCTACCTTTTTGTCATGTACAAATAGTAATGATTTCAAATTATTATATTCTTTTTTTTAAGGGAATTGATACTCACGTCATATTTTTTGATGCAAGCACCACAATTTGTGCATTACATTTTGACCGTACAATACTGTAATGCACAGATTATGGTGCATGAATCAAAAAATGTGGTGTGAGTATCACCTCTCTTTTTTTAAATGTAAATAATTCTAATTCTAATAACTTGATCAATCAACAACTAACGGATATCTTATATATTATATTCGTAAATGATATCTCTACTATATATTAAAAAAAAAAAAAAAAAGTTTTCTCAAAACTTTAATTTTAAAAAGTAATGTTGAATCCTCAAAATCTTTTTAAAAAATAAATTTTAATCTTTTGTTTAATTTTTCACATAAAAATTCAAACAAAGTTATCTTAACAATGTTTTCACCAAAAATTTCAAAATTTTGCATACAACTTGATAACCTTTTCTTAATGTCATTTTTTCTAAGAAAAAACAAAAGAAGAGGCCTTCTTTTTTTTTTTTTTTCCTACATTAATAACTTAAAAATAAATCCTAACATGTTTGCATTCATACTAACTGCAATATAAAAACATAACATAATCTTTGGTTCTTGTAAATGCGAAAGAAAAAGCAAGCCCGAGAAAAAATGAAATTTTAATACAATTGCAGAATATAAGTACAGTTTTAGAGCAAAAGTACTTTAGAGCATACTTAGTTTGAAATCTATATACTTCATGTGTCCCATAATTATTGTCCAGTGTTGACTTTTGAAGTATTTAGTTTTCGACCTTAAATATTTTTATTTGTGTTATATATTAGTTGGTGCAAAATATATGAATGAATTGAGTTTTGGTATAATTTTCATCAAATATTATATAACACAAATAATAATATTTAAAGTCAAAGTTGCAAAATAAAGACTTCAAAAGTACTGGACAATAATTATGCAGCGGAGGTAGTATTATTTTAAGTAAATAGTTCATCACAATTTAACCCGCAAACTTTCTCCTATCTTATTTTCTCTAAAAATAAATACACACAATTAAATTGACGCTACTATACATAGTCGTCGTGGTAAATGTCTAGTCTAGTAAAGGAAAATGCGAATCAATTCTTAAACTAGGATGGTTATTGAAAGTATAGCTAATTGTAGGATGGTTTGCTTTTTGTGTTCTAAATATAGGATGATTTTTATTTTTTATTTTTTTTTATTTTTTTTTTACATTCTAAATATAGGATGTAAAATAACAACTAGACATCAGCAGCTTTCTTAAACAACATAATACGTAGTACATACAAGTGGGATGCTGGAAGTGGATTGAACTTGGCAAAACTAGTTATTACTGAATTCTAAGACCATAAAACATAAATCATATACTTGGCGCACTTGCATTGTAATTCCTACAACAGAAGTATGGGGCACTTGCATTGTGATCCCAAAAATCATTAATACAAAAGATTCAAATTCAGCATCTCATAGCTAGCAACTAAAGCATACAATACAAGATTGAAGATCCACCTTCATAATAACAGTTCGAACAAATTAAAGCATACAAACATGTAATTTAAATCCTAGAAGAATAAGGACGGACATTTTCTTTGATTGTGACCAGCAACTTTGCACTTTCCACACTTACGAGGTTCTTTAGGATCACGAGTGTCCATTTCATTTCTGGATCGACTTTGTTGTCTTCGTCCTCTACGCACAACAAGTTTCGTCGGATCCGCTTGAATGCTCCATTGGGGATTGATCCAGTAATCAACATGAGGTAATGGGTTAAAAGAAGCACTATATTGTTGTCGAAAAGTCGAAGTAGAGTACACATTATCAACGATGTGAAGTAGGTTGTCTCTTTTTTGTCGACAAACGACGAGTGCATGCGAACATGGAAATCTGTATGCTTGCCATTTACCACAAGTGCAGGTCCGCTCGAGACACCTTTAATGTTATCAAACTCTTGTACTCGATGACTTTGAGCATGAATATCATTCTTCTTAAATATACCCATGGGGTTGGTGGTAGAGGTGCCTTGCTATTTTGTGCCACAGAACTATACTTTTGGAACATGCTTACAGTTCTATTAAAAGTAAGGTTTATCAAGGCCTTAATTGGTAATAATCTAGTCCCCCGCAACACATTGTTGAAACTCTCAGATGCATTTGTTGTTTGAAATTCCCATCGAAGACAATCATCAAATGCTATACAACACTTGCTTTTATCAATTTGCTTTAGATAACGCCAAGCATTTGGATCAATCTTCTTCATATCATTTATGTATTTAATGAACTTTCGTACTTGACACGTGCTACCCATTGCCCAACAAAGTCGTTTAAGAGCAATGTTTTTAAACCTGGAATTAAAATTACTTCGTAGGTGTCGAAGACAAAAACGATGATATCCCATTGGCTCCTTCCATTCCTCTATATTCAATTTATTATTCCTCGATGCATGTCTGAAACAACACATAAGCGTCTATCTTGCGCAACGTAATACCTGTAACATCCATAATTTTTAAATATTTACACCGAATTCTAAATGCATAACATATAACAATTTGATGATATGGGACTAATAGTTATAGATAAGAACATACATACCTATTTGGAATTTGAAAGGAAGCAGTAAGTGAACATTTGTGAGTCCAACTACTAGCCACTGAGAAGTTATAATAAGTTTGTAGGTAAAATTAAATAAGTTTGGTAGGAAGAATTTATTGTTGTGTAGTTTATAAAATTAAAAATTGACAAAATCCTACTTTTAGAATAAATAAAGCAAATCATCACATATTTAAAACATTAAAATGATTTCATCCTACTTTTAGCTAACTTTTGAAAAAACATCCTCGTTTTAGAAAATTTTCGGAAAATGCCCAAAAGAATAGCTAAAATGACAGAACCAAGTGTGCTCATTAGAAAACTTGGCTTCATGTTCAACTGAATAGAATGATTTAACACAATAATTTCCTTTTATACACACAACAACTAGCCCATGCTATCTCCTCCGACATGTCCTCATGTAACGCCAATGAGAAATGATATTTCTTCATACATTGTGTTCCAACTAATCATTCTATGGCAGAAGGTTTAGATGACAATTTCTATCCGACTTTGGTCTCCAGCAAATAATATTAGTTTACTAAAATTAAAAATTACATGCAAGCTTCACAAACTGTAAAATGCTAAGTAGAATGAATTTCGTTAAATTAAATAAGTTACAAACATCCATGGAGTGCGCATGCTTAATGCACAACACTGATTAGTTTCGTAGCACAAATCACGCTGCAGCAAGTTGTGTTCACAAAATTGATGCTGGCAAAAACTGAGATCCAAAAATATATATATAAAATCTAAATGCCAAAATTTTTGAAAAAACTTTTTGTACTCATTGGTTTCTATCCTAGTGATGTTGGTGCTACTCTGCTACATTTGAATAGTTAGCCCTTGACTAGTACAGTATTGTTCCTGACTCTTGAGAACACGCGAATAATAGTTCCAATCTCGGTTCATTTCATCTATGGGACCTTGGCCAAACGGGTTTTGCTCTACGTATGTCCTCCCATCATCAGCAGCTGCAAAACCTTCAAGATAGGCTCGGAGTGCGCCAGTGGGACCTGTAGAAAGAAGTCGGGCATCAGTTACACTAGTAACAGGCATCCTATAAAAAAATTCATTTAAGGTGGCAAAAAGATGGGTTAGGTAACAGATCAAAATAGACTAATTACAATGATGGGTCACTTTGCCAGTTGGACCAGCCCAACAACACCATTTTTGTCCATTTTCTGGATTTGGTGATTAGTGCAACTATCAGCAAGTATATGATTAAAAAAAAAGTAAGAATATTGTTTTTCCTGATACATAAAATCATTAAAATGATTTAAGATGCTGTAAGCATTTGAATACACATTAGACTGAGTTTTGACCGGCTAGACCCATTTAGATTTTAGCCCTTTAAAGTATTATACCCATTTGATGTGTTATCAAACAAATACACCTTTTCCATATAACTAAGTGAAAATTGACACCTCTACTTCCGCTAGGAAGTAGCAAATAAAAGAACAAAAGAAAACAAGTGGCGTTGGTACTGTTTCGATACAAGAATGTTTGATTGTTTTGGTCTTAATTATCATGTTTTATAGTGTATACAGAAATAAGGATGTGATTGTGGGTTTCAATTTATGCACGGAGAACTGAAGATGTAGATACTCGCAAATCGAAGAGAAACCAGTGAAATCAAAACAAGCACAAGCACAGCCTTAATTACTTAAAATATGTGAAAGCATTGAAGCAAAATCTATTTATAAGATGACTCACCTAAGCAATCGTCATTCGCGTCTGTGTATTTGTAAGAAGTTGGAAAGATTCCCGTGTGCTTCTGCAAGATACATAATGTAAATCTTTTTAGAGCAAATTCAATATTCATAAGAATTTGCAAGTTCAAACCAGAAGGGAATGATCTTACAGGATTGAGCAATGCCTTGTACGGAGAATCATCCAACAACAATGTATTTGATTCATTAAAAGTTCCTTTCACCCATGAATGACCATTCTTCTCCCAAAACTTTCTCAGCTCTTTAAAGACGATGCACTTACGACTGTCTTTTAGAGTCCTCATCCCCGAATTTCTGCAATGAGAAGCATCCTGAATTTTCCACATATGCAACACATCAGTGTCGTTTAATTCGCATTTATGACAATTTGATTCGATACTAGTATTACTCACCCAAATAAAAAGTAATTTCTTTTTTAGATCTCCGAACAGACAATCAACCACCGGGTCCAAATTTTTCCTACCATGTATAAAATAGTTACATATACTGCACGGCTGCACGCTATGGAAAGAAGAAACTATTTGAGAGAGAAAAAAGATTAGAACAAACAGTACTTCATCCTTGAAGACCAAATGCCAACATTGAATTTCTCGAAACAAAAAGACAGGAAATCATCCAAATATGGTCTCTTAAATACTGCATGAAAAAGTAAGTTTAATAAACAACAAATCATAATTTAGTTAAAAAAAAATAAAAAATAATAAATAAATAATAAAAATTATTACTAAGAAGCACAGTGCAAACCAAATCATACCTGCTTTACCGCGAGAATATTTATCCGCTTCAACATCTTTTGGACGAGGGTGAACAATATCTGCCAGCAACCCATTTACATCAAAAATAACCAGCTTTTTCCCCAGTGTCGCCTTAGTTATCTCTTTGTTTTCACTAGGATTTACATCAACCTTTTGTTTCTTAGTTTTCTGCTTCAAATTACTTGCGCCAATCTGACTATTAACAACTTCTGGGCCTTTCTTACCATCTTCGGTTAGGCCTCGACTAGTACAATATAATTTCCGACCCTTGATAACACGCGAATAATATTTCCAATCTCGATTCATTTCATCTATGGGTCCTTGACCAAACGGGTATTGCTCTACATATGTCCTCCCATCTTCAGCGGCTGCAAAACCTTCAAGATAGGTCCGGAGTGCGCCAGTTGGACCTGTAGAAAGAAGTTTGACATCAGTTACACTAGTAACACGCATCTCTATAAAATATCCATTAAAGGTGGCAAAAAGATGGGTTGGGTAACGGATCAAAATCGGCTAATTACTAATTTACTATGACGGGTCAGGTTGCCAGGTTGGCCCGACCCAACAACACCCTTTTTGTCCATTTTCTGGATTTGGTAATTTGTGTACTATCAACTACTATATGATTACACTAACTCTACTAACATAAGAACATTGCTGTTTCTGTTACATAAATTGATATAAGATGCTGTAGGCATTTGAGCACACGTTAGACCGAGTTTTGACCATTTAGATTTTAGCCCCTTAAAGTATTATACCCATTCGATGTGTTATCAGACGAATACTCCTTAATTGCCACCTCTACTTCCACTAGGCAGTAGCAAATAAAAGAACAAAAGAAATCAAAAGTGGCGTTGGTACCGTTTCGATACAAGGATGTTTGATTGTTTTGGTCTTAATAATCATTTTCTGTATCATGTTTTGAAGTGTATAGAGAGATAAGGATGTGATTGGGGGTTTCAATTTATGCATGGAGAACTGAAGATGGAGATACTCACAAATCGAAGAGAAACCAGTGAAATCAGGACAAGTAAGCACAGGCACAGCCTTAATTGCTTAAAATATGTGAAAGCATTGAAGCAAAATCTATATATAAGATGACCCACCTAAGCAATCGTCATTCATGTCTGTGTATTTGTAAGAAGTTGGAAAGATTCCCGTGTGCTTCTGCAAGATACATAATGTAATTCTTTTTAGAGACCAATTCAGTATTCATAAGAATTTGCAAGTTCAAACCAGAAGGGAATGATCTTACAGGATTGAGCAATGCCTTGTATGGAGAATCATCCAACAACAATGTATTTGATTCATTAAAAGTTCCTTTTACCCACGAAGGACCCTTTTTCTCCCAAATATTTCTCAGCTCTTTAAAGATGATGCACTTATCACGGTCTTCTATAGTCCTCATCCCTGACTTTCCGCAATGGGAAGCATCCTGAATTTTCCACATATGCAACACATCAGTGTCATTTAATTCGCATTTATGACAATTTGATTCGATACTAGTATTACTCACCCAAATAAAAAGCAATTTCTTTTTTAGATCTCCGAACAGACAATCAACCACCGGGTCCAAATTTTTCCTACCATGTATAAAATAGTTACATATACTGCATGCTATGGAAAGAAGAAACTATTTGAGAGAGAAAAAAGATTAGACCAAACAGTACTTCATCCTTGAAGACCAAATGCCAACATTGAATTTCTCGAAACAAAAAGACAGGAAATCATCCAAGTATGGTCTCTTAAATACTGCATAAAAAATAAGTTTAGTAAACAGCAATTCATGATTCATATAAAACAGAAATAACATTAGATTATCACTAAGAAGCACAATGAAAACCAAATCATACCTGCTTCACCGTTAGAATATTCATCCGCTTCAACATCTTTTGGACAAGGGAAAACAATATCTGCCAGCAACCCATTTACATAAAAAATAACAAGCTTTTTCCCCAGTGTCGCCTTGGTTATCTCTTTGTTTTCACTAGGACTTACATCAACCTTTTGTTTCTTAGTTTTCTGCTTCGAATTACTTGCGCCAATCTCACTATTAAAAACTTCTGGGCCTTTCTTACCATCGACATTATGATTTGTAATATCACTTAATTCCGTCTTATTGGTAACTTTTGTGTCAAGAACTTTAGTTGTACTCAAGCCATCTACTGCATTTACCTTGTCCTGTATGTTTTCACTTGTACTCAAAATGTCACCCGAAAGTGGACTCTTTTTCTTCTTTCTCACCCTCACTCTCTTTTTTGATGCTGTAGTATCTGCTGCGGTTGTACCTGACCCCGTTTCCCCATTGTCAGCTTTCAAGTTTTGTAAGTTTTGAGGAGTCAAAATTTCTCCTATAGTTAAACTACTGTTTACTGCACCATTCACATTAAGATTCGCGGTTGCACTCGATCCCATTTTTCCATTGGCGGCTTCTGTGTGCTCTTCTTCTTTTGACACCATTTTCACATCAGGGTGTGCAGTTTTACCCAAGACCATCTCACCACTTATTGCTTCAGTAACTTCCGTTGCATTCGAGCCTTCAATTGCATTTACCTTGCTCTGAATGTTTTCACTTGTACTCAAAATGTCACCCGAAAGTGGACTCTTTTTCTTCTTTTTCACCCCCACTCTCTTTTTTGATGCTGTAGTATCTGCTTCGGTTGTACCTGACCCCGTTTCACCATTGTCAGCTTTCAAGTTTTGTAAGTTTTGAGTCAAAATTTCTACTATAGTTAAACTACTGTTTACTGCACCATTCACATTAAGATTCGTGGTTGCACTCGATCCCATTTTTCCATTGGCGGCTTCTGTGTGCTCTTCTTCTTTTGACACCATTTTCACATCAGGGTGTGCAGTTTTACCCAAGACCATCTCACCACTTATTGCTTCAGTAACTTCCGTTGCATTCGAGCCTTCAATTGCATTTACCTTGCTCTGAATGTTTTCACTTGTACTCAAAATGTCACCCGAAAGTGGACTCTTTTTCTTCTTTTTCACCCCCACTCTCTTTTTTGATGCTGTAGTATCTGCTTCGGTTGTACCTGACCCCGTTTCACCATTGTCAGCTTTCAAGTTTTGTAAGTTTTGAGTCAAAATTTCTACTATAGTTAAACTACTGTTTACTGCACCATTCACATTAAGATTCGTGGTTGCACTCGATCCCATTTTTCCATTGGCGGCTTCTGTGTGCTCTTCTTCTTTTGACACCATTTTCACATCAGGGTGTGCAGTTTTACCCAAGACCATCTCACCACTTATTGCTTCAGTAACTTCCGTTGCATTCGAGCCTTCAATTGCATTTACCTTGCTCTGAATGTTTTCACTTGTACTCAAAATGTCACCCGAAAGTGGACTCTTTTTCTTCTTTCTCACCCTCACTCTCTTTTTTGATGCTGTAGTATCTGCTGCGGTTGTACCTGACCCCGTTTCCCCATTGTCAGCTTTCAAGTTTTGTAAGTTTTGAAGAGTCAAAATTTCTCCTATAGTTAAACTACTGTTTACTGCACCATTCACATTAAGATTCGCGGTTGCGGTCGATCCCATTTTTCCATTGGCGGCTTCTGTGTGCTCTTCTTCTTTTGACACCATTTTCACATCAGGGTTTGCAGCTTTACCCAAGACCATCTCACCACTTATTGCTTCAGTAACTTCCATTGCACTCGAGCCTTCAATTGCATTTACCTTGCTCTGAATGTTTTCAGTAGTACTCAAAATGTCACCTGCAACTGTCTTCAATTTCCTTTTTTTCTTTTTCGGTGTTGTGTTATTGGTTGTCGTTTCACTGGGAACCGTTTCGCCACTCACTACTTCATTAACTTTAGCACTCAAAACGTCACCCGCAACTTTCTTTTTTCTCTTCCTTTCTTTTGAAGTTGTACTATCTGTTACAGTTTTACCCAAACCCGTTTCACCACTCACTGCTTCATGAACTTTAGTACTCAAAATGTCACCTGAGGCTATTTGATCAGTTGCATTTGTACTTGGAATTGAACTCTTTTCCTCAACTGTGGCGGCTGGAGTTAACACCATCATCTTCGGATCAACGGATGCAATTGCACCTAGGCTTCCAGGACTTTCAGTACCTTCTCTTTTGTCTAATGATTCTAGATTTTTATTCCGTTTTATCCTATTCCTTTTTTGTGACTTATTGAGCTTAGCGGAAACTTCATCTTTATCAGTTTCCATCACTAAACACTCTTGAACCCGAGCTGGACTTAACACTGGCATCTGCTGATCAACGATAGCAGCTGGACCTAAAATGTCATGTGAGGCTGTCTTATCGGGTGCATTTGTACCTGAAATTGAACTCTTTCCATCAACAGCATCAGCTGGAGTTAACACTATCATCTTCTGATCAGTAGTAGCAGCTGGACTGCAGATGTCTTGTGAGGCTGTTTTATCGGGTGCATTTGTACTCGAAATTGAACTCTTTCCATCACCATTAGCAGCTGGACTTGTCACTATCATCTCCTGATCAACGGATGCAATTGCACCTAGGGTTGTCTTTGGATTTTCGGTATCTTCTCCTTTGGCTAATAATTTGTTTTCTGTAATCGATTTTAATTTGAGCTTTCTTCGCTTTTTCGGTTTCTTTAGTTCAGTGAGGTTAGCATCACCTTCAACTTTATCAACTTCCATATCTAAGCACTCCTTGACTTGAGTCGACACTACTATTTCTTCCATTCTAGCTAGACTTCTACAGTAATACCTAAGAGAGTATCCAACAACAATATAGTAAAACATAAACTCAGCTCTAAACCTGCATCGACATTTTTTTAGCAAAGAGGGTGTTTAGGGTTGCTTATTTTTACTGCATAACTGCTTATCTACTTTTTTTTTTAAGCAGATAAGCAGTTTGAAGTGTTTGGAACTTTGGATCACTCCAAATGCTAGTGCTTATCTGCTTATTTTGGAGCAAAATGCTTATATGGGATAAAACTAAAATTACTTTTTATCATCATACATATCCAACCTAAAAATCCATTATTGTTTGGTCTTATTGCATTTTATACAAAATAAGCCAATAAAATATTGCACTGAAAAGTGCTTATTTTTTGGCAAGCCATAAGTACTTATCTACGAAATGCTTGCAACTGCCTTTTTTTCCCGCTATTCTGTTTATTATTTATAAGCATAAGCAGTTTTGTGCCACCTCTGCTTTTTTTGGTGCAAAATAAGCAGTTTTCAATAAGCAAATTTGAACAAGCTTATTTCAAAGTGCTTATTTAAGATAAAACTAACATTTTACATCCTAGTACCATAAAATCCATTACGAATGAATCAAATATAATATTCCTAAAAGAACACATTTTTGTTTGGTCTTATTGCATTTTTTATAAAGGGGATGTTTGTTGAAGCTTATATGTGGGCTTATGAGCTTATGTCATAAGCAGATTCAAAACAGTATCTTATATTTAAGCAGCTTATTTATAAGTAATCTCAAACACCATCATAATCAAAGTTATGCAAGTTTTAAGTAATAGTAACAATAGAACAGTGTGCATGCATTTTGTACTAATGTATCAACTAATAATAAATATTAGTGTTTGAAAAGTACCTAATATCATCGATTTGTTAGTTTCCGGACGGCTGTGGTGTGGAGTTAGGGTTCAGAAACCTGACATTTTAGAATGATGATAATCTAATGTCTTTGGACCCTCAACTTTTTCTTTTCTTTAGTTTTAAGCCTCAACTTTTCAAAAGGTTTTAATATCCGCACAAACTTCTCAATTACGCTCATGTTGGTGAGGAAGGTGGGGTGAAGCATGTTTTTGGTACCGGAGTAGCGTCCCACTAGGGACGGTTTTTGCAAGGTCTCGTAAAGGTTGCATTGGATTTTCCGCTAGGGAAAGTGCTTTCTTTCTCCTTACCCGAAGGTGCACCTTCCAGCCTTAGCGTATACTCTCTTTCCACTCGAAATTTTGTCATACTTTCTCTTTTCTCTACTCAACTTTCGTTATTTTATCATAATGTCGGATTTTTCATGCATGATGAAGACCCCGAGCGGGGAGAAGATGATGTGGTGGTTTGGGAGTGAGTCGGTGTTCTCATAAATAGTGAACTACCATGGGCTCTTCCGTGAGTAATCCTTACCATTTAAAGATATTGGCCTCGCGGAAAATATATGTGACGATGATGGATTAATAAGAAATTTTGAACAAAATATATGATTAGAGTTTGTGTTGTCCTTTGTTGGTTGTGGGTGAACGCAAAGAGTATTCACCGGCCATACAGTGTTTAGATGTAAGGAACATGGGCAGTAGGTTGAATTGGGTCATTTAACACTTTGTCATCATGTCCGTTACATGGACATTGTGCTTTATCTTCATTAATTGAATTATTTTATTGAGCGAATCAAGCCATAGTATCATTTATCTTATAAAGAGCATTAATTATTGAGTTTGGATTAAATTTAACTTTTATTTGGTTTAAGTTAGAGGTATCCAAAGTGTACACCGCGACTCGTACACTAGTACCATGTGTATGCAATTATAGGGGTGTTTGGATTTTGCACGTGCGTTGATTGATATAGGGGCTAGTCAGGCTCTTAAGGATACAATGGTGATTTCAGTCCTTAGCTTAGATGGGGAAACATATGACACACATATTGTTAGACTGGAATATGAGTGGAAACCGCCATGATGTTGAAATTGTCGGGTGTTTGGCCATGTGCATGATCAATGTTCTAAACATTTTATTGCAGATTTGAAGAACCATAAGGTACGTCTAAGGACGGGTTTCAACCTACTCCAAGTAACGGTTTTTGTGGTCTTATGGTTAGAACGTCAAATAAAGTGGACTTAACGATACCAAATGTTAGCTTATAAAGTGTTTGGTCATTTATAGTTTAAGGAACCTTGTAACAGTATGTAATAGTGTATTAGACTAGTTAAGGGTAAACAGGCTTGGGCTTAATCTAATATTGTATAACTTAAGGTCTAGTTTAACAACAAGCCCAAGCCCAGCCCATAAACTATTAATTACTTTGCAACCGCCTACATATACACGTCCAGTGTATGTGTATGTATGCCATTCCATTTCTATTTAACTAGTTTCTTTCCCTCTCTATATTTCTCTCATCTTTTTCTCTAGATTAGCTAGTTCCTTTCTCTCTCTAATTTTCTTTCTTTCTCTCTCTAAAACCTCACTTCTATGATCAATATGTGTGTGAAATGATCCGTGTTAGTGACCTACCAAGTGGTATCAGAGCCATATGATGATCTAAGGGTGTTTATCTTTTCGAAAACCTACTTTCTATGTCTATTAACGAGTTCTTAGTCTTATTTTTTGTGTCGTATAGTTTTTTGCTTAAAAGTCGATTTTTTATGAAGCTTGTTATAGATAGAGACCTATTTATGATAAGATTCAAGTTTTAGAAAAGAGTTGTGCAAAAATATTTACAAAAATTGTTGCTTTTTATAGTTTTTTAGCCATTTTTTGCGTTTTTTTGTTCAACACGAAAACATCAAAAAATTTCCAATCTTTACGTGTTTGATCTTTAAAGCTTACATTTTTAAGGTTGTATATGTATCTTAAAGTGATATTTTGCAATAAAAACAGTCTAAAAACATGAAGACTTGCGGGTTTTTTTTTATTGTGGTTTTGGTATATTCACAAGTTTTGAACAAAACATGTACTTTTCACCTCCAAACACCAATTTCTTGTGGATTTTTATGTGAAAGTAAATGTTTTTTATGAAAGATTTACAAGTTTAGAAAGTGTTCTTGAAAAAATTCGTGTTTAAAAACTCAAAAAATGGTGCCTTTTGGTGTTTCTTGGTCTCGTGTTCAAACAACCAAATTAACGAGTTCTTTGCCATGTTAACGAGTCAGCAAAAGTCATAAAGTCAAAAAGTCAAAACCCTCTTTTTAACTAGTTAGCCAAACCCTAAAATTAACTAGTTACCTGATGCAGGTATTCCGACCAGGATTTAATATTTATAATTCTCGTCTACCTAAGGTCTACCTAATGCACTAACGAGCAGTGAACCCGATCGTGTGTAGTATAGAGAGTGGTAAAGCCGAGGTCGTTCCCAAGAGATATGTAGATGAGGATCTTATTAAGTCCAAGTGTCACTTGATTTAAACTGGTTTTAAGGTTGAAATGATTAATTAAACTAAAGACAAGAAATAAATAACGAAAAGTAAATTGAAGTTGTGAACAGTGGTGAGAAAGTGTGCTAACCTAATTAATCATCCTATCATGTAATGTCTATGTTTTCTAAATTACTTCCAATTTATTCAAGTGGGGGTTTAAGTCGCTAGGACATCATTTGGTCAATTTGTCCTAACCTATCAACAAAGGCTCCTACCCGATGTCAAAGGCAAACCCTTTGGGGAGTCGAGGGTCTTAAGCAACCTAAGCCAAGTCATTAAGTACCCTACATGCAAGATTTGAAATAATGAGTGCCCAGACGCTAGCATCTTAGACACTCATCCCTAACTTCTTAAGTTCGTCCATACGAACGGTGATCATTTGGTCAGTTCGCACAAGAGGGAAAGATAGTCAGTTGGTCAATTCTTACCAATCCCTTCTCTACCTACTTACTTAGGGCCAGTTGGTCAATTCTCCTAAGCAACTAGATACGACCGCGTTTTAAAACTACCGAAGCTAGGGTAACTACCATCAAACTATGCATTCATACACTAGAAACAATTTATGGAAGCATGAAAACATAAACAATACAATCAAGGAATCATAACTAGGCTAGCACCAAAGGTGCTTAGCCGATCATATTAAAAGATACAATAAATTCAATGTTTAACATAATGAAAGACATGAATTAAAGTAAAAGATATAAATCATCGCTAAAGCTTATCGAAATGGTGTGATTCCTCCCTTGGAGATGGCTCCGTGTGATCTGCCCTTGGAACCCTCTTCACGTTCTCTACCTTTGAGTTGTAAGTGAATGATGTGAAATGCAGATTTTAGGGCTTGTATTTATAGGCCCGATCACAGTTACGGCGTAACTTAAATTGCGAGTTACGCTGTAACTTAATTATTTTCAAAACATAAGCCTCGTTAAAGTGACTACGGCGTAACATAAGAAATAGTTACGCCGTAGTTTGCAGCTCCGTCGTAGTGTTGATGTGAGTTACGTCATAACTAATACGTCCTTTTAACAGAAGGTTGTTATGTTGTAATGCTTGTAAGGATGTTACGGCGTAGTTGATGGATGCGCAAAATACTTCATGACCTAGATGATTACGGCGTAACCTTAGTTGAGAGTTACGCCGTAATTGCAGTTGAGTTGGTCTTCTGTGACAAAATACTAGCTACGGCGTAATTAAGAACATGAGTTACGCCGTAGCTTCTTCATAAATAGCATACTAACATAAAACCGTTAGTAAAATCTCCAAATTCGCGTCTCTAAGCTCCAATGCTCATATTTTACCTGGAAGTAAAATATAAATGAATACAAGAACAAATCCATATAAATGACATAAAATATGAGCATAGTCGGGGGAAATTGACACTAAAAAGTCAGGACTATTTGATGTTATCATTATCCTATTTACCTACTTTGTATGTTAATGAGTTGGCATAGCTCGCTAATTTTTAGCTTGATAGTGGTCCTTGAATTTCGCTAACCAAACTCGTTAATTTTTTAGATTACCTAGTTACATTACCAAATTAGAAAGTTAACTAGTTAGGGTTTATTATCGAGTTTAGACAATTAATGAGTTAGGGTTTCAACCAAAGTTAACAACTTAGGGATTGTACTTTTAACGAGTTAGCACCTGATTAACGAGTTACTATTAACGATTTCATATCATTGGCGAGTTAGGGACATCTTTTAACGAGTTCATACACAACAATTACCGAGTTCATTCTTGAAGTTTAACCAGTCCGTGTCAAGTTTCCTAAAACCCTTATTTATTCTAAATCCTAATTCTAAACCCTAGTTAACCATCTTATACACCTTTAAACACAATCAAAACACGATTACTACAACACAATCAAGACCAAATCACAAAACTCAATTTGAAAACATAATAACTCCTTTATCGTCTACAAGATCCGTAATCACTTCACACATTTCTTCAATAGCAACTCAACAAGACATCTATGTTGACGCTTCCGAAAACCGTCCTTCTATGCTATCCCGTGGGGATTACGTATAGTGGTCTAGTCGAATGCTCCGCTATGCAAGAACGGATCAAAGAAGGGAGCAAGCATCAATCTGCAAGGCAAAAGGCAAAGCAAAGATGGAAAAGTATTACAACTCTAAAGTCCGCAATACAAGCTGTGGAAAACTAGAAAGGGGGTTGAATAGTTTACCAATTAAAAACTTTGTTTTGAAACTTATTGAAAGATCAAATGATATTGGTCTTAGATATGTTAGTGAAATATGCAAACAATATATAAAGAGTAGATAAGGAAAGAAACAATCAAACCATAACAAGTTGTTTATAGTGGTTCGGTCTACAAGGACTCTTTTTCCTTGCCCTACTCCACTCCCCGAGTCTCACACTCGAGAGTTTAACTTCACTAGTCAACAAGCTCCTTTCACCGGCGGAGAAACCTTTACAGTTCGCTTATACACTATTTCCGACACTAAGCTAGATGTCGAGTTCTTTTCAAGGGTACAACCACTCCCACACACAATGTATTTTAAGGACTAAAATACTAACCACTCACACTCACAAGATTATGATGGTTTGGTACAACAATGATGTATGAATCAACACAAGATCATACAACAACAAACAAACAAGACTTCCAACTTCTTGTTGAAGCTTGAATGTATCTTGATCTTCTTTGCTACAAAAGAGATCACTAATATGATATGAAAATGAGTTAGAAATGTTAGAGAGAAGGAATGTATGAGAATATGATAGAAAGGGATGAAAAACTACTTGGTTTGGCTTTGCTATTTATAGCCAAAAACATCAGCAAGCACCACGGAACCCTTGAAAGGGCCCGTGTTAATATTTGGTGCCGCCGAGGTCTGACAGCAAGATCTCAAAATCTTGCCAAAGTCAACCATATCTATGCAAGATTGTGTAAGATATGTAGAGCCTAAATCTACACAAAGTATCTAGTGAAATCTTCTAAGGATTTCAATGATGCATCACATGATGTCATGTGTTTGTTTTTCTATTTTTAGAAATATGTAAATACATATGTAATGTTTAGTTTTTAAGAAACCAAAACATTCTAAAAACTACTATCATACATTATGGTTTAGAGTCATATCAAGATATGATTAATCACAATGTAAATGCTTGAGTGATGAAGATATTATTTGAAAAAGCTTGTTTTAATATCTATTAAACTTGACAAAACTTAGGTAAAGATCAAAAATATAAATAACGTTTAATGACGATATTGAGGTGGTGGATGAGCAAGATGTGGAAAACTAGAAGGGGGGGTTGAATAGTTTTGCCGATTTTACGTTAGTTTCAAAAACTTTTAGATTCGTTAATATGTGAGATCTTATGGATGTAGAGAAAGTATAGATCTAATGATAAAGCTAGTAAATAAAGTAAAGCGAAGGGAAAGAAAAGACACAACCGATGTATAGTGGTTCGGCTACAAGGACACCTTCCTTGCCCTACTCCACTCCCCGAGTCACCTACTCGAGAGTTCAAGCACTATGTCAACAAACTCCTTCACTTGGCGGAGAAGCCTTCACAACGTTGCTTACACTTTTTCCGGTACAAAGCTAAATACCGAGTCCGTAGCATGGTGGACCAAACCAACACGACTATTACACAACAAATATGTGAAATATCAAATACAAGATCTTCGCTACAGAAATCTTGCGGAGTGACAAATCAATCAAGGACCCCTTGCTTGGATGACTTGTAGAATGCTCGTGATCTCGCCTTAAAGAAGGACCTATATGAGGATCACAAATAGAAAGAAAGAAGAACAACTATCTAGATCAAGTGATCTATATGTTAGAAGAGAATGAGAGTGTATGAGAGATTTAGTAAGAAGAGGGGTGAGTTAGAATGAAGAAATGGCTCTCTATTTATAGGCAAAATTCTTCACTGTTCCCCGGATCCCACGGATCCCTTCCACTTGGGATCCATCTAGTGTAATCCTAGGGATCCGTGGAACGCTCCTCTTTGCCCATGGGTTTTTTGGTTATGGGTCATTGGTTATGGGTTGGTCCATGGGTTTTCTTTAGATTCAATGTATCTAAATATACATTGTATCTAGTCTACTTGGGTATGGGTTAAGATCCATGGGTTATAGTTTTTACCCATCCTAATAAACTATTACAACAAATGCTTAATTATTACATTTTTGTATTTAAATGGCTATATGTAAATGCTTTACAAAAATAACATGTATCCTTATAATTATACTTAAGATAACATTATATTTGTTATCAACAAAACACAAAGAGATCGCAAAATATTAATAAACGTTTTTACGGTTTATTTGTATTAACAATCTCCCCCTTTTTGTTGATGACAAAACATAATGTTATGATGAGTAAAACTTAAGAATAGATGTAAGTTTTGAAAGCCCCTAAGTTTTACTTCTTCTCCCCCTTTTTGTTGAAATAAAAAGTTAACCCTTGGAAGAAATAAACATAAAAGTGTGGAAAAAGTAGTCCACGTATTTCTTACTCCCCATTGACGGTAGCTCCCCCTAGTTTGGGGCGTCAAGTGAAGAAAAATAAAAAAAAAAATCCTACAAGAAGAAAGGTTAGTAACATGCTTATATAATCTTGTGATTGACGAGAATCAAGATTGGGAGCCAAGGTATGTAAACGAGGCCTTGTAATAAAACAACAAAGTGAAGTGGTATTTATGCCACCTACAAGCATATAAAAATAAGAACAAGACTTGTTCTTGAAAATGACTCAAATGAAAAAGTACTAAAAATAGAAAAATAGTAGTAATGATTCCGTTCATGCTTGCATAAGGTTTATGGATGGAGGTTTTGATGAGTGATGGTATTGATGCGATCAAGTATGAGATTGAGTATGAATCGCATTTTTCCCTAACTTCTATTGCAATTTCCCTAGTGGATTTGCAATGTTCACAATGTAGGTGATGTGGGTAATGAGTGCGGAAGTTTTCCGGGTTGTTTTGATTTGAGTTATGCGGAAGATGTGGTGGAAAAATAGGAAAATATGGATCAATATCCGGAATGTTTGTAAGTGGTGGTGGAAAAGAACCTAGATGTTCTTGTAATGTGATGGGAGCTAATGGTGGTGATGTTTCAAGATCTTGAAAAATGGTATTTGGAAATGTGGGAGGTGTTGAAAAGACTATTTTTTTTTGTTTAGGTTGTTTAGATCTTGTTGGAGTCTTAAGGAGTTCCAAAAGAGTGACTTTAGGTGGTGATGAAGTTGGTGTACTTGTTGGTGATGAGGGAGGTGCTATAATGGAAGCATCTTGTGGTGAGTTATTTGTTGAGGATGAACCATTTGAGGTTGGTTTTGCTAAACAACAAGATCGTATACTAATCCGTGCGAATATCTTAGAGTTTGATTGTGGTATTTTGGATGGTGGTAGTACAAAAGTTTGGGTATCATGAAGATGATTGTTTTTACTAGGTGATCCTTCTAAAGAGTTTTTGGATGACATGGTGTATTGTGTTTGTAAGGATGAGATGGATTATGCAAGCATTTTGGGAGTTCTATATATAGAAAAACAAAGCATTGTAATGAATTCTTGACCAAAAATGTGGATTAAAATCTAATGATTAGATATGAATTCAAGGCATGTGACCATGAGAGCACAAGCATTAAAGAGCATACTCCCAAAAATGAAACAAATGTGGATTTTTCATCCAAACTGAAAAGATAGAAGGTAAAAACAGCTTCTGTTCCACGGATCCCACGGATCCTTCCCTTGAGGGATCTGTCCAGCATGAAGGATGGGATCCATGGGTCTGGTGATTCAGGCAGCACAAAATTTTCTTTTTGGAAACATTTTTGCCTAGTGTGTGCCTATATGCAAACTATTTGGAGTTGCGGTTATCTCGACCTCTAAAAAGAAATAGAAAATAAACTAGAAGTAAAAAAAATCCTATTGAGATCACCCGAAAACACATATTTATTACATGAGTATGTAATTTTGTGTTATCAATGCTCCTAATTCATTGTTGCTTAAATGAATGTACCCGAAAACACATATTAGTTATGTGTCTCCTTTAGCATTCAAAAGACATGAGATGCAATGAAAACGGGTTTTTACTTTGTATTAATAATGAAAAAGCGATTTGTCCTAGACGTGAGAAATTGCTTTTGTGAAATTGATACGGGAAGGTATCATCCTTTTAGAAAACATTTTGAAAAGAGGTTTTCTTTGAAAATGTGTATGTGTAAAAAAAATAAGAAAGCTATAAGTGGAAAACTTATCTTGGGTTTTGAAAATTCCCGTATTGTTTGTGAGTTGTGCGTGAAATAGAGATCCTAGACTCAGAAAAAAGAAGGCTAGTGTTTACATACCTTGTAGAGTCAAATAAGTTACGACGTTTGTTCCATTAGACCAAGACCAAGACAAAGTAGGTTGAATTGTTCCCGCTTCAACGGTTTGGTGAGGATGTCGGCTATGTTGTCTTCGGATGCTACCTTCTCAATAGAGATGTTCCCCTTTTGAACATTGTCTCTTAAGAAGTGATGACCAATCTCTATATGCTTTGTGCGATAATGCAATACCGGATTCTTGCTTAAGTCGATGACACCTTTGTTGTCACATAGGATGGCTATGTCGCTTAGATGAATGTCGTAGTCGACTAACGCTTGTTTCATCCATAGTGCTTGTTGGCATGCTTTACCGGCGGAGACGTACTCGGCTTCGGTTGTTGATATTGCTGGTGTCGTTTGTTTCTTAGAGAACCAAGACGTTAAACAACATCCCATGAAAGTACATACCCCACTTGTACTTTTTCTATCAACGTAATCACCTGCATGGTCAGAATCTGCATATACAATTGTTTCTACTCCCGTTCCCTTAGGATACCATAATGTTAATTGTGTTGTACCCTTAATGTATCTAAATATTCTTTTTACGGCTTCTAGGTGTGATGTTTTAGGGTCTTCTTGAAACCTAGCACATAAGCAAACACTAAACATGATATCCGGCCTACTTGCCGTGAGGTAGAGAAGACTACCTATCATGCCACGATATTCAGTATTATCTACGGATTCGCCGTCTTCATCTTTTGTGAGTTTGGTGTCGGATGACATTGGTGTCCTAATTGGTTTCGACTCTTCTAGACCGAATTTCTTTAACATTTCCTTTATGTATTTAGATTGATTAAAGAAGATACCATCTTCTACTTGTTTAATTTGTAGACCAAGAAAGAAACTAAGTTCTCCCATCATACTCATCTCGAACTCGTCATGCATGATTTTGGAGAAATCATCACACATGTCTTGACAAGTGGATCCGAATATAATATCATCTACATATATTTGCACTATGATTATATGTGACTCTCTTTTCTTAGTAAAAAGTGTGTTGTCAACTAACCCCATGGTATAGTTGTGTTTAATTAAAAAAGACTTGAGTCTATCATACCAAGCTTTTGGAGCTTGTTTAAGACCGTAAAGGGCTTTCTTTCAAAATCGATGAAGCCCGGAGGTTGAGCTACATATACTTCTTCATTAATGAAACCATTTAGAAAAGCGCTTTTGACATCCATTTGATAAAGCTTTAGATCATTAGCACAAGCATACGCAAGAAGTATTCTTATAGACTCTAATCTAGCCACGGGGGCATAGGTCTAATCAAAGTTTATTCCTTCTTGTTGGTTATACCCTTGGGCAACGAGTCTAGCCTTGTTCCTAGACACTACTCCGTTTGCATCTAATTTGTTTTTATAAACCCATTTTGTTCCTATTATGGTTTGATTACTAGGTGGAGGGACAAGCGTCCAGACATCATTAGAAACAAATTGATTTAGTTCTTCTTGCATAGACATTACCCAACTCTCATCTTTTATGGCTTCTTGTGTATTCTTAGGTTCTATGGTTGAAACGAAAAAAAAACAAGCTACTTTGGTTTTGAACTTGAGACCTTAATGTTCGTTCGTTTAGCTTTCCTATGACTTTATCTACGGGATGATCTTTGGACTCTTTAATGTTTATGATTTCATCATTTAAATGTTCTTCTTCTTCATTTATCTTTTTCTTTATTACTATAGCTTCACTTTCTATGATCTCGTCATCGACAAGAGGTGGAGAGGGTTTGGGTGGACTTTCATCAAATTTTATGTTTAATGACTCTTCTACCTTCATTGTTTCTTTGTTTAATATGACGTAAGCTTTGCTATTTGGCGAGTAACCTAGAAAGATACCTTCGGTTGATTTAGGATCAAATTTTGTAAGGTAATCTTTAGTGTTAAGAATAAAACATTTGCTTCCAAAGACTCTAAAGTGATTTAACGTAGGCTTTTTGCCTCGGAGTAACACATATGGAGTTTTACCTAAGATTGGTCTAATTAAGACTCGATTTAGTATGTACGTTGAAGTATCAACGGCATTACACCAAAACTTTTGAGGTATGGATTGTTCATTAAGCATGGTTCGACTCATTTATTGTAGGGTTCTATTCTTTCTTTCTACTACCCCATTCGATTGTGGAGTGCGTGGAGCCGAGAAGTTGTGAGTAATACCATTAGCGTCACAAAAGGCTCCAAATTGCACTTCATTATCGAATTCCCTACCATGATCCGTCCTAATGGACACTATAGGACTTCCTAGTTGTCTTTGGATCTTTTTGCTTAATATTTCAAAATAATTAAAGGTTTCCGTTTTGTTCTTTAAAAATTTTGTCCATGTATACCTAGAGTAGTCATCCACTATGACCAAAGTGTAGTAGTTGCCTCCATAACTTTAGATAGCGGATGGACCAAATAAATCCATATGTAGTAATTCTAGACACCTAGTTGTAGACACCATGTTTTTAGCTTTATGACTAGAATGAGCTTGTTTTCCTACATTACAAGCATCACAAAAATGATGTTCATATTTTAACTTAGGTAGATCTCTTACTAGATCTTTGGATGATAGTGATTGAAGAAGTCGCATGTTGGCGTGACCCAATCTTCGATGCCATAAGGTCGAAGTATCATCCATAGAGGTAAGACATAGTTTGTCTTTAGGTTCATTACCGATTTTAATGACATAGAATCCATGTTTCCTAATTCCTCTTCCTATGGTTATGCCATTTTTTAGTATCTTACTACCGGTTTCGGTAAAAAGTACATTGCACTTTTTATCACATATTCGTCCTATACTTAAGAGGTTAAAGTTTAGGTTTTCTACGTGACACACATCGTTAATGGTTAGAGATTTGTTAGAAATCGTACCTTTACCGATGATTCTAATTTTGCTATTTCCAAACACCACATTACCTCCATTTACGGATTCATATGTGGAGAATAGATCCCTATTGCCGGTTATGTGCCTCGTGCACCCGCTATCTTTGACCCATTCATCGGGGTCTAGGTCGACCTTTAAGCACACCTAAAACAATAATAAACTCAAAAGTTTGGTCCCCATTTGTTCATGGGTCCATTAAGTGTTTAACATTCCATTCATGTTATACATGTATGGATAAGATGAGTATGCATTCCATGGAGCAAAGTTTTGAAAAGGAAAACCGTTTTGCATATTTGGGTTCCATCCCATTTGATGGTTACTTCTTGGATAAACGTTATTAGGTCTCCTTGATGGATTATGTTTTGAAAAAGATAGAGCTTTGTTTCTTGCAAAAGTAGGATTATATTTTGAAGGTGGTTGTCTAGTGGTGACATGAGTTGGTTTCTTCCTATTAACGATAACAAATTCAGTTCTAGATGAAGAAGCTACGTTATTACCACTCTTTGCTACAGCAGATCCACGGATCCCTGTCTGTACACTAGCCGGTTCCCTTTTTGGGGGATCCGTGGGATCCGCCACAACAGTGACTGGTTTTTCTAGTGCCTTAACAAATTTTGTTTCTTTACTTTCACTAGTTGATGGATCAAGTTGTTGAATACCTAGACCTTTTTGGTTGTTACCAGTTTTAACACCATCTAATATTGTATCTAAAGTGTTTGTACTCATTCTAACAATTTTAGAATCTAGATGATCAACTAGTGTTTGAAGTTGAACGCAAAGTTCACATTCACCACTTGCTATTTTACCCTTTTCTAAACGTTTTAGTTTTGCTTTTAATTCTATGACTTCTTTATCTAAACGTTGATTTTGACTCTTTAAAAGCTTGTTTTTGTTAATTAGTTTTAAGCTAATATTGCATAGTTTGTCATATTCATTATGCAATGAGTCGTCATCAAGTGATGAACTACTATAGTATTCGTGACATACCTCGTCATTTGCCATGAGACAAATTTCTTCGTCCTCCTCGTCGCTCATTCCCCACGTGCCGCTCACGAACGCCTTTTGATCATCCCGTTTGGGACACTTACTAATAAAGTGGTTTTGGTCCCCACATTTAAAGCAAGTACGATCATCCTTTGGCTTCTCGTCCTCTTTGCTTTTCCGAAAGCCTTTCTTATCGTCATACGGTTGTTTGACGTATCTTCCCTTTCTTCTAAAGAACTTTTTAAAGTCCCTTACCACCATAGCGTACTCCTCGTCGTCACTACCCGAGGAGGAGTTCTCTTCATCGCTTGAAGCCTTTTTGGCTTTTAGGGCAAGAGATTTGTGTTTCTCTTTCACCTTTGAGGCTTCAGAGTCTTTAGCTAGGACAAGCTCGTAGACTTTTAGGTTGCCTATGAGTTCATCGAGGGTGAGGGTTGTCAAATCTTTTGACTCTTCGATCGCCGTCACCTTGGATCTCCACTTCGATGGAAGTGCCCTTAGATATCTCCTAACATGGTTACGGCTAGAAGAAGATTCATCAAGTGCTTGTAAAGATGTAATAATAGTATTAAAGTTAGCAAATGAATGATCTATAGTTTCCTCATCCGATATTGAAAATTGTTCATATTGTTGAACAAATAATCAATTTTATTATTTTTAACTTGTTCGTTGCCTTGATGAGTTACAACTAAAGAATTCCAAATTTCTTTAGAGGTTTTAAGCAAAGAAATTCTTTCGAATTCCTTTTTCAGTAAAGCATTATATAAAACCATTTTTGCTTCACTATTTTTAGAAAGCTTTTTCTTCAAATCATCATTTAGTTTATCATGAGGTATGTTAACTACATTCCCTTGATCATCTTTTGAGGTAGCCTCAAACTCGCTTTCAACATTAATGTACCAAAGATCAATATCTTTAGATTTCACATATGTTTCGAATCTATTTTTCCAATATATAAAACCATTAGTTTCAAGTAGTGGTGGTCGTTGCATAGATTGCCCTTCCTTATAATTTTCAGAACCCATAGTGATCGAAAAGTTTTTAAAATACAATTTTATTTTAAAACTTTTATAAACTTAGCTCTTGATGCCAATTGTGGAAAACTAGAAGGGGGGTTGAATAGTTTTGCCGATTTTACGTTAGTTTCAAAAACTTTTAGATTCGTTAATATGTGAAATCTTATGGATGTAGAGAAAGTATAGATCTAATGATAAAGCAAGTAAATAAAGTAAAGCGAAGGGAAAGAAAAGATACAACCGATGTATAGTGGTTCGGCTACAAGGACACCTTCCTTGCCCTACTCCACTCCCCGAGTCACCTACTCGAGAGTTCAAGCACTATGTCAACAAACTCCTTCACTTGGCGGAGAAGCCTTCACAACGTTGCTTACACTTTTTCCGGTACAAAGCTAAATACCGAATCCGTAGCACGGTGGACCAAACCAACACGACTATTACACAAAAAATATGTGAAATATCAAATACAAGATCTTCGCTACAGAAATCTTGCGGAGTGACAAATCAATCAAGGACCCCTTGCTTGGATGACTTGTAGAATGCTCGTGATCTCGCCTTAGAGAAGGACCTATATGAGGATCACAAATAGAAAAAAAGAAGAACAACTCTCTAGATCAAGTGATCTATATGTTAGAAGAGAATGAGAGTGTATGAGAGATTTAGTAAGAAGAGGGGTGAGTTAGAATGAAGAAATGGCTCTCTATTTATAGGCAAAATTCTTCACTGTTCCCCGGATCCCACGGATCCCTTCCACTTGGGATCCGTCTAGTGTATTCCTAGGGATCCGTGGAATGCTCCTCTTTGCCCATGGGTTTTTTGGTTATGGGTCATGGGTTATGGGTTAGTCCATGGGTTTTCTTTAGATTCAATGTATCTAAATATACATTGGTCTACTTGGGTATGGGTTAAGATCAATGGGTTATGGTCCATGGGTTATGGTTTTTACCTATCCTAATAAACTATTACAACAAATGCTTAATTACTACATTTTTGTATTTAAATGGCTATATGTAAATGCTTTACAAAAATAACATGTATCCTTATAATTATACTTAAGATAACATTATATTTGTTATCAACAAAACACAAAGAGATCGCAAAATATTAATAAACTTTTTTACGGTTTATTTATATTAACACAAGAGCATTGAGGCGCTCTAAGATGTGATTGAGGATGAACCTCATTTCCTCTTGAAGCTCATGGACCATCACCCGGGTCCTTTCGGTTATTTGTGCGGTTTGCTCACAATTGGAGCAACCATGCCTAAGAGGGTAGTATGATTGATGATTTTGTGGTGGTGGAATGGTGGAGGTGTTGGTGTTGGTGTTGGTGTTTGGAGTGGTGATTTTGGAGGCTAGCAAAGCACTTTGCATTTTCATAGCATCACTTAGATGAGAATCCACCATATTTTAAAATTGTTGGAGATGTTGGAGTTCGGCTTGAATCTCTTCTTTTGTGGGATGATCTTCCCACATGGATTCCTCAATGTCCTCTATGTGAGGAGACATTGATGTATGAAGTGGTTGATCCCCATACAAAGGACCATGGATTTCCTTATGGATAGGGTGGAAAAGAAGAGGTCTTGGCCCTAACGGGGCGTTTGGGTCAAATGATGGTCTTGGAAACTCATGAGCAATCCGCTTAATAGTACCAAAATATGGTAGTGGTGGTGGATGATTGGGACTAGGAGGCAAGTCCTCCAATTCTTCCCAAAATGGATTTGGAGATGTAGGTGGTGTGGAGAATAACTCCAATGGGACGAGTGTTAGAGATTTTGGAGGTGATGGTGATTTTGATGTTTGGATAGGAGCTGGTGGTGGTGAGTTAGGAGTCTTTGTTGGTGGTGGAGTAGTGATAGTTATAGGTGATTGTGGAGGTGGTGTAGGAGTAGCCAAAGTGAGGTTTGTGTCATCCCTTATGAGAGATGAGATGGTTAGTGGAGATGACTCGGAAGAAGAACTTATGTTGACAAAGCAACAAGGTCTTACGCTAATTCTAGCGGTTTTCTTGCAAGGCTTGGTTGATGGTGAAGTTTTTGTCATTTTGACTTAAGATTTTGCTAGTAGATGGTGAGAATTGAGAAGGTGCGAAGATGATCATGGTAAAAGCTCTTAATTTATAGGAATGAAGAATTATGGAGAAATGTGTTTAATTTGATGTTAAACCATAGAAGAGATGAGGTTCCTAATGATTTTGAGGTGGGTTTAATGCTAGTCATATCACCCAAGTCAATCCATACAAGAAGGATGGAGTGAAGAGACAAAGATTTGCAATACATGTGTTCTAATTATTATGAGATCCTAACAATCAGACTATCCACGGATTACAAGAAACCAAATTTTTGGTTCCTTCCTTTATGCAAAAGGGCTCCTTGGGTGGATTTTTGAAATTGTTGAATTTTGGTGGGAAATGGATATCCTATGTGCCTAAGTGTGTTATACTAGTTCTAATATCGGTAGTAACTAGTTAAGATTAACTTATAAGCAATGTATGGTAATTTGGAATGTCGAAATAAGCGAAATTTAGAAAATTACCTGTAGGATCCACGACACCAAAAAAAATACACAGGCAGAACCCAAAAAAGGGTGCCGCTTGGTCCGCCTGTACAGGTACGGCGGTACCAATTTTTACAACAGAATGTACCAAATATTTGGTGCCGTCTGATCCGTGGACACCAGAAATCACTACAGAACAGGTTTTTAAGGGTCGGGGACTATTCTGAAACCTGAAATTTTGCTCAAAACATGTGACATTAGTTATTTCTAGTTAGGAAAAGTAAATAACACATACACAAACATAGTGGAGCATAGACTTTGACCAAGGGCTAACGATTTTCACATTAAAGTGAAAATGGGTAAAATTTGATAACACACTTGTGTTATCCCCTTGCATGAAATTGTTAGCATACATCATTGTTTTGAGTTATATTATCATCCTACAAATTCAAATCAACCAAATTGTATCAAACATTAAAGTTAATGTCTTGTTCCAAACACTCCTTAAAAGGACCATCACTTGTCCAACTTCTTGTAAATCATGTTCATCATCCTACCAAGGCACTTGAACATCCCCTTGGTTTGCTTGAACTCCGCTGATTCATTCTCAATCTTGGGAAGAGACGCATAATACTCATGAGGTGGAAGGCGAGAATTTGGAATACCATCATATCCTCGGAGCTATTTGATGATGATGATGATGGAGTTGGAGGTTTTGCTCTTTTGCCTTTTGTCTTAGCCACTCGCTCGTCACTCAAGGGCACAAAGATGTGAGGGATGAGCTCATAGTCAAGCTGCAACCCTTTTGGGCTTGGTGGAATTGGTGCAAAGGCTCTAAAGAGATGGGTGAGAAGCATCCCGTAAGGAAGAGCAACTGATCCTTGAGTTGGAATGTCAGTCATTCTCCTAGCAATGTAGTAGGCTAAATTGAATGGTTGACGGTTGGACAAGTTGTAGAGCATGTGACAAAGGCAAGCATTGATATGGTCCCTATTCCCTATGGTGCTAATGACGTTGGCTCTAAGAAGTTCCTCCCATTTCTTAAATTCGGGCTTAAGTTCATTGAGCTCCATTCCATATGGATCTCGGTTCACCTCCTTTCCCTTTCGGGTGACACGGGTTGGAGCGGCCTCTTGGGTTAAAGAGGCGCTCACGGATGACATCCTTATCCGCTAGAGGAGTTTGGTAGGGAAGAGAGCGGTCATTGATTCCATCAAAGATAGTGAGTGACCACTTATCCGAGTAGACACATGTCCCTCGGTTGGGAATTCCTAGCACTTGAGCAAATTGGGTTAAGGAGATGGTGTAGTCGTTTTGATTTCCTAAACCTAAGGCTAAACTCATCTTCTTCATCAATGAAACCGGTGACACTAGCATAGAACTCTAACACAAACCTAGGACAAATAGGTTCATCGATGTCAAAGAGACAATCGAATTGAATAGCGGCTAGTTCTTGACGAAGATTGGTATTGTCGACAAAAGAGGAGTGAATGGTTCTACCATCATGGAAGTACCTTGTTTCTAGACTCTTAAAGATTTCGACTTGTTCCTTGGAAAGTCCCTTGGTTTTGTGATGTTTGGGAATGTAGTTAAGGGTATCCTTGTGATCATAGAATCTTGCGGCTACCATAGTTATTCCTATGAGCAAGAATTTACATGTTAAAAATGAGAATAAACTTAACGTTTTGGTTCTAGTGTGTGCCTATATGAAAACGATTTGGAGTTGCGATTATCTCGACTCATTTTATGCATAAAATAGTTTTTAGTGGGGGTGTTTGGCAAACGGCATGAGATAACCCAAACGCTCCTAATTCAATGTGGCTTCATTTGAATATACCCGGGAATGCATATTAGTTATGCAATACCTTTAGTATTCAAGAGCATGCAAGTGATGAAAATTTAACGTTTCTATTTGTATTAACAATGAAAAATTGTTTTCCTACAAGTGAGAAGCTTTTCAAATTTTTTTGACATGGGGTGTTTGGTTATTTGAATAAAACCTTATAGTCATTATCTTTTGATTAGTGGGAAACATGATTTGTTTATGCAATGTGACAATGTAGTACCTAATTTCAATGACTAGTTATGCAATTTGCCAATTGAATCCATGTTTTGTACAAGAATATACATAAACCCCATGTAATGATTTTGTGCACAAATTAGAATCCTAGACTCAGAATTAAGAGATAAAATGTAGTTAGGATACTTACAATGATGTTATCTTCAGTGATTTGTGGATGAGAAAATGTCAATAATGAGTTAGGTCTAATGTTTACACGTTTTGGTAAAGTAGGTTGTGAGGAAGAAGATGTTTTGTAGGTACCATTTTTGCAACTGTAGTCATCACGGACCAGACGACACCAAAAAAATTGGTTCCGCCTTTGTTGTCGTTTGGTGACGTGGGAACAGTAGCAGTTTTAAACAAATTTGTTTTGTTTTGTTTGTTCTAAGGTTTAGACTATGTTTTACCTACATGTTTGGTTCCATTAACCCCAAACCAAGTCTAAGAAGATTAAATGGTTCTCGTTTGAGAGGCTTGGTTAGAATGTCGGCAATGCTGTCTTCGGAGGATACTTTCTCAATTGAGATGTCTCTTTTTTGAACATTGTCGCGAAGAAAGTGATGAGGGATTTCAATATGCTTTGTACGAGCATGTTGGACGGGATTTTTGCTGAGATCAATAGCTCCTTTGTTGTCGCAAAATATAACGATATCGTTGAGATGAATTCCGTAATCCACGAGAGCTTGCTTCATCCAAAGAGCTTGTTGACATGCTTTTTTTGGCTGAGACGTACTCGGCTTCAGTAGTTGAGATAGCTAAAGCCGTTTGCTTCTTTGCAAACCATGAGGTGAGACAATGTCTGACAAAAGTGCAAATACCACTTGTACTTTTTCTATCGACATAGTCACCGACATGATCCGAATCGGCATACACTATAGTTTCTACACCCGTTCCTTTGGGATACCATAATCCTAAACATGTCGTTCCCTTAATGTATCTAAATATTCTTTTCAAGGCTTCTAAGTGTGATACCTTTGGATTTTCTTGAAAGCGAGCACATAGACAAACACTAAACATAATGTCGGGTCTACTAGCCATGAGATAGAGTAAGCTACCGATCATTCCTCTATATTTAGTGTTATCTACCGATTCACCTTCCTCATCCTTGGTGAGTTTAGTGTCCGAGGACATGGGTGTCTTAGTTGGTTTTGAGTCTTCAAGACCAAGTTTCTTAAGCATATCTTTTATATTATTAGATTGGTTAAAGAATATGCCATCTTCTAGTTGTTTAATTTGAAGTCCTAGTAAGAAGTTCAATTCACCCATCATACTCATCTCAAACTCATCGTGCATGATTTTAGAGAAATCATCACATAGCTCTTGATAAGTTGATCCGAATATGATGTCATCAACATATATTTGAACAATGATAATATGTGATTCCTTTTTCTTGGTAAAAAGAGTATTATCTACTAATCCCATGGTGTATTTGTTTTCAACAAGAAACGTCTTAAGTCTATCGTACCAAGCTTTTGGTGCTTGCTTAAGACCGTATAATGCTTTCTTGAATTTGAAGACATGATGTGGTTTCTCAAAGTCGGTAAAACCGGGAGGTTGAGCAACATATACTTCTTCGTTAATAAACCTATTAAGAAATGCACTCTTAACATCCATTTGAAATAATTTAAAGTCATAAGCACATGCATATGCATGTAAGATTCTAATAGACTTGAGCCTAGCTACCGGTGCATAAGTTTCATCATAATCAATCCACTCTTGTTGATTATAACCTTGTGCGACAAGCCTAGCTTTGTTTCTAGACACTACACCATTTTCATCCATTTTATTTCGAAAAACCCATTTCGTTCCACTTATAGTTTGATCTTTATGTTTTGGAACTAACTTTCAAACATCATTTCTAACAAATTGGTTTAGCTCTTCTTGCATAGCAATTACCCAAGATTCATCTTTTATTGCTTCATTTATGTTTTTCGGTTCAATGGTAGATACAAAACAAAAATGATTACTTTGATTTTGGGCTTGTGACCTTAAGGTTCTTTGATTAAGTTGTCCTATGACCTTTTCTAAAGGATGACTTTTGGATTCTTTGAGGTTAATAATTTCATTATTTAATGGTTCATCTTTCTTGTCATTTTTAATTGTTTCTTGACCTTCTACAAGTTGACTTTCAAATAAGTCATCATCTACCAAACGTGATGTCTTAGAGGGAGGTGGACTTTCATCGAATGTTATGTTCAATGATTCCTCGACTCTCATTGTTTCTTTGTTTAAGACAATGTAAGCTTTACTAGTTTGAGAGTAACCAAAATACACCTTCATAAGACTTTGGGTCAAATTTGGTGAGATAATCTTTAGTATTAAGAATGAAACATTTACATCCAAATACTCTAAAATATCCTAAAGTTGGCTTTTTACCTTTATAAAGCTCATATGGTGTTTTGTTTAAGAAAGGACGTATTAGGACTCCATTTAAAATATATGTATAAGTGTCAACGGCGTTACACCAAAACTTTTGAGGAATGTTTTGTTCATTAAGCATTGTTCTACTCATTTCTTGAATGGTTCTATTTTTATGTTCTACGACTCCATTTGATTGAGGTGTTCGAGGAGCCGAGAAGTTGTGTGTTATACCATTTGTATCACAAAAGTTTCCAAATTGTGTTTCATTGTCAAATTCACGACCATGATCCGTTCAGATCGACACAATTTTAACACCTAGTTGATTTTGAATTTTCTTGCTAAGAATTTCAAATTTATCAAAAGCTTCATTTTTGGTTTTCAAAAACAACGTCCAAGTAAACCTTGAGTAATCATCTACTATGACCAAAGTATATAAGTTGCCTCCATAGCTTCTTATAGCGGATGGACCAAACAAGTCCATATGCAAAAGTTCTAGACACTTAGATGTGGACACAATGTTTTTAGCCTTATGGATACTATGGGTTTGTTTACCAATTTTGCAAGCGTCGCAAAAATGTTGGTCATATTTTAGTTTTGGTAAATTCCTAACTAACTCCTTTGAAGATAGGTTTTGTATGAGTCTTATATTAGCGTGACCCAAACGTCTATGCCATAGAGTTGAGCTATCATCTAAAGTTGTTAGACAAAGTTTGTCATTAGATGTTTTATCTATTTTCATGACGTATATATTATTTTTCCTAACTCCTTTAGCTATGGTGATACCATCTTTTAGTATTTTACTACCATTTTCTTCAAATAGTACCTTATACTTTTTATCACATAATTGGCTAATACTAAGTAGATTAAATCCTAACCTATCGACATGAGCAACATTTTCAATAGTTAGGGAGTTATGAGCGATCGTACCTTTGCCAATGATTTTGCTTTTAAGATTGCTACCAAAAGTGACATTACCTCCGTCATACTCTTGGTATGTTGAGAAGAGGCTTTTGTTGCCCGTCATGTGTCGTGAGCATCCACTATCTTTTATCTACTCATCAGGTTCCAATCCAAATTTCAAGCATACCTAAGACACAAATAACTCAAGCGTTTGGTCCCCAATATCTCATGGGTACGTTTGGGTTAAACATACCATTTACTTGGTTCATGTATGGAAATGATGGGTAAGATTTCCATGGCATGTAATCTGGAGTTTGATATGGTCTAGGGAAGTTTTGATTCCAACCGTTATGTGATAGTTGGGTTGCATGTTGTGGTTGCTCTTAGGAAAGGGGCGTTTGGCAAAAGGTGTTTTATGTCGTTGTTGAGTAGTTTTGTATCTAAATTCATTTTTAGCAAGTCCTACTCCTGATGTAACAGCAGGTTTTAGTTTAACACTATCACTGGTTTTCTTTGTTACTTTGACAATTTTACTACGGTTCGTATCACAAACATTCTGTCCAGCTGCAGTCCCCACGACACCAATTTTAACAAAGGACGGAACCCTTATTTTGGGTCCGTCTGGTCCGTGCTGCACTGCAGCGGTTTTGACAGTTTGTTTGTCTTTTTCGGCCATTCTGGTTTGACTCTTTGGAATTAACACCTCATTAAATCCTAGCCCATTCATGTTTCCTGGTGTTTTTTGAATTCTAACTATTTCATCGGCACAAGCAATGTTTTTGTTAAACCTTTTAAATTTAGAATTATGTTCGATTAGAACATCTTGTGTGAGCTTTAGTTTTTCTATTTCAAGATTAAGCTCTTGACATGATTTGCAACCATCGTCATTTGTTTTTCCCTTTTCTAATCGTTTTGCCTTTTCTTTTAACTCATAGACTTCATTTTCTAAAAATTCCTTTTTAGTCTTTAAAAATTTATTTTTAGTTATGATTTTTAGACTAAGCTCACACAATTGATTATATTGTTTTTGCAAAGTGTCATCTCCAATAGAGGAATAAGATGAGTCGGAATGTACCTCGTTTGACTCATGTGCCATTAGAGCGATCTCATCTTTGCTCGACTCTTCATCATCCTCACTATCGCTCCAAGCACCACTTACAAAAGCTCGTTGAGTTTTGCTTTTAGGTGGCTTGGGACAATCTCCTATTAGATGACTTGCATCACCGCATCTAAAACACTTTCTTTCATCTTTACCCTTTTTGTCATCCCGATCTTTTCGGAATGGCTTCTTTTCTTCTCGAGGTTGTCTTACAAACTTTCCTCTTCTTCTAAAGAACTTTTTGAAATCTCTAACGGCCATGGCATACTCCTCATCTTCACTACCGGAGCAAGATTCGTTATCATCACTTGATTCCGTTCTTGCTTTTAGAGCAACGGATTTGATTTTCTCTCTTTTTCCTTTGATGATTTCCGAATCTTTCTCCATCACCATTTCGTATACTTTGAGGTTTCCGATTAGCTCGTCTAGTGGCATTTTTTAGAGATCTTTTGATTCTTCAATAGCCGTCACTTTAGATATCCACTTCGGATGAAGTGATCTAAGAAATTTCCTGACAAAGTTCTTACTACGAAAAGATTCATCAAGTGCTTTAAATGATGTAATAATAGTATTAAAGCGAGCAAAGCCACAATCAATAGTTTCATCTTCAGGGACAACAAATTGTTCATATTGTTGAACAAGAAGATCAATTTTGTTATCCTTGACTTGTGAATTTCCTTGATGTGTAACAATCAAAGATTCCCAAATATCTTTGGCGGTTTCACACATAAAAATTCTTTCATATTCTTTTCTAGGCAAAGCATTATAAAGCATCATTTTAGCTTCATAATTTTTAGCAATTAGTTTCTTTTGTTCATCAACGGAAATATCTTTTGTTGTAGAACTAAAATCCCCTTTAACAATAACAAACCAAAGATCTATATATTTTGATTTTACATATGTTTCAAAACGGTTTTTCCAATAGATAAATCCATTGGTTTCAAAGAGTGGTGGTCTTTGCATAGATTGCCCTTCTTTAAAGTTTTCAGAATTCATGGATCGTTTCAAGTTTATAAAATACAATATATTTTAAAAATTCTTGAGCAACGAGGCTCTGGTACCAATTGTGGAAAACAAGAAGGGGGGTTGAATAGTTTACCGATTAAAAACTTTGTTTTGAAACTTATTGAAAGATCAATTGATATTGATCTTAGATATGTTAGTGAAATATGCAAACAATATATAAAGAGTAGATAAGGAAAGAAACAACCAAACCACAACAAGTTGTTTATAGTGGTTCGGTCTACAATGACTCTTTTTCCTTGCCCTACTCCACTCTCCGAGTCTCACACTCGAGAGTTTAACTTCACTAGTCAACAAGCTCCTTTCACCGGCGGAGAAACCTTTACACTTCGCTTATACACTATTTCCGACACTAAGCTAGATGTCGAGTTCTTTTCAAGGGTACAACCACTCCCACACACAATGCATTTTAAGGACTAAAATACTAACCACTCACACTCACAAGATTATGATGGTTTGGTACAACAATGATGTATGAATCAACACAAGATCATACAACAACAAACAAACAAGACTTCCAACTTCTTGTTGAAGCTTGAATGTATCTTGATCTTCTTTGCTACAAAAGAGATCACTAATATGATATGAAACTGAGTTAGAAATGTTAGAGAGAAGGAATGTATGAGAATATGATAGAAAGGGATGAAAAACTACTTGGTTTGGCTTTGCTATTTATAGCCAAAAACATCAGCAAGCACCACGGACCACGGAACCCTTGAAAGGGCCCGTGTTAATATTTGGTGCCGCCGAGGTCTGACAGCAAGATCTCAAAATCTTGCCAAAGTCAACCATATCTATGCAAGATTGTGTAAGATATGTAGAGCCTAAATCTACCCAAAGTATCTAGTGAAATCTTCTAAGGATTTCAATGATGCATCACATGATGTCATGTGTTTGTTTTTCTATTTTTAGAAATATGTAAATACATATGTAATGTTTAGTTTTTAAGAAACCAAAACATTCTAAAAACTACTATCATACATTATGGTTTAGAGTCATATCAAGATATGATTAATCACAATGTAAATGCTTGAGTGATGAAGATATTATTTGAAAAAGCTTGTTTTAATATCTATTAAACTTGACAAAACTTAGGTAAAGATCAAAAATATAAATAACGTTTAATGACGATATTTGTATTAACACAAGCTTCAAACCAGGAGACTTGGTATACCGCAACAACGACGCAAGACATGCGGAAGAAGGAGGAAAATTAGGACCTAAGTGGGAAGGACCTTATGAAGTCACGAAGGCTCTGGGAAAGGGCGCGTACAAGCTAAAAGATCGCGAAGGAAACCCAATTCCGCGGACATGTAATGTTTGCAATCTTAAGAGATGTTGCAAGTACAATATCGGGAGAATAACCCAAAAATATTCAACTAAGACTATTGTAATAACCACACCAGTGTGAAGTTAGAATAGCAGTAATTGAAAAGTTATAAAAATAAAATGTACATACACTATACACAAAGTCTAAATACAAAAACATTGTACATACACGGCCATAAAACAGATAAAACAAAAAGTGTTATACAAAACATAATAAAGATCAAACTAATCTTGGTCAGAAAGATTCGATTCCAAGACGGGGCCCGCCCCAGGTTGCTCAAAAGCACCTATAGTTGTATCATCGACACCATCACCCTGCTCAAACGTACCTGATACATCATAATCAGACATGGAAAGAGGAACAAAGCAAGGAGGAACCGACAAAGCAATAGTAGCTACAGTGGAAACTCGGACGGAACCCGACCTATGATACGCGTACAACGCGCGTTTGGGGTCAAAGGAAACTTCCTTTTCTTCGAGCAAGTTTTTCAACCACCTAGGCAGTGAACCTAATCGTTGTAGTGTAGTATTAGGGCAAGCCTCGGGATTGGTATTGTTCTCTAGGGGAATAGGAATGCTAGTGAGAAGTTACTACGCTAAGGTTGGGGTTGAGGAAGATTATTTTTTTTATCTTTTTTATATTTTTTTTAGAAATTTGAAAGGTACAATCTCGGGGTATTGGATTTGGGGGGTGGTATTTCTACCAATTAATCTACTATTATATCTATTCTAATTAACTAAGCTAAGGGGTAGTCTATGTCTAATTGATGTGTGCTCGTATGATGATTAAAAATGTGTTTACCTAGATGCTATTACTCCCTAGTTATCTTTTATTGATGGTTGAATTGTCACGTCCTTATTCTTAACACGTTGTGTCTTCTAAGGTCGTAGGGTATGCTTTTATCCCTAACTCTTTAAGAATACCTTAAGGTTACTGCCTACAAAATCTCTAGGATTCATAAACTAACTCTAAGGTTATCTTTGGATTTTTAGCCTACAATAACTCTAGGCGATTATAAACTAATGTTCACAAAGATTACTCAAGCATTAAAAGCACAACGATGGCCTATTACAATCCTAAGCCAATTACAATTAAGATAAGAGACAACCAATCAATATTCAATAACTAGGTTTCATAGATCTAAGCAAACACACAAGTAAATTAGCCGGACATGGTAAACATGCAAGCATACATACATACAATTGAAGACATAATGAAATCAATGAAGTAACTTACTTATCTTGTTGTAAAATAGGGTATGAGAACCCTAAGATACTGTCCAAGACAGCTCAAAATCATTTTAGGTTTTTACTCCACAATTCTACTTCTCTAAAAGTCTAAAAATTCGAATTCTATATATAGAGTTACAACTGTGACGGCGTCACTCTTTAATTGTGACGCCGTCGGATCGCCGCCATTAGGGTTTCGTCTTGACCAAGTCAACTTTGTGACGGCGTCACGTTGTGGTTGTGACGCCGTCGGCTTCATCTTCTGACATCGTCTGAATCTGGATCTAGGCCGTCTGAGTTGTGACGCCCTACTCTTTAAAGCCTGATGCCGTTAGGTACAAAATAGCAATTTTACTCCAGAACCGTCGCAATTAGAGGGACAGCGTCTCCCTTTATCTGTGACGCCGTCGGGTGCACTTCCAGCAGCTTGAGTTTCTTGATCTTGACTTTAGCCATTTTCTTCACATATTAACGCCTTTTCGTCCAAATAAGCATCATTCCAGCATTTTGCCTTCAAGAGACCTAAAAAGTGAAAAGGAACGAAATTAAGTAGTAACGGATATAAAATTGTTCGATTAAGGGCTTAAATGACCCCTCAAAAGTATACCTTTTAAATCCTTATCAAATATCCTTACACTTGTTATTTGCTTGTCCTCAAGCAAATGTGCTTTTGGCCAATTAATTTATAAGTTAGAGGGCATGAAGCATTGGTTTAGAACAAATCACAACAAGTATAAGCCCGCAAAAGTCATAACAAGCACGGAAATTACATACTAGCACCTTACAAGTGGTGTTTGGATACTCTCATCTCTCGGGTGTATATGAAATATATCAAATTGGAAATGGAAGATAAACACTCATTAACCGGTCCTAGTACATAAATTACCATAGGCTTGAGACTAGATCAAACCTCCATCGCTTTGGCGTAAGCACCAAGGAAAAACTATCTAAGAGGTCTTTTAAAGGGTTGTAACATTAGGCTTACGGTAGGGAAACAAAGGGTTTGGTTGGATAGGCGATTTAGTGGTGGCAAGTCAAAAATCTTTATGTTACAAGCATGAGAAGAATGGCATTGCTAAGCCAAGACTCGACACTCTAAACTCTAGATAACTTGAAACAAACAAACATAAATATAAAGATAGATGTAGGATGGTAGCCCGTATGTCTTTTTTTTCATTTTTTCATTTTTTTTCAACACTTTTTTTTTTCTTTTTCTATTTTTTTTTCTTTTTTTCGAACACTAATTTGACCCGAATTGAAAATATCAAAACACTTGGAGTACATTATTACGTAAATAAAGGAAATTTAAATTTAACGTTCTTTCCCGTCACTCCATAAAATTTAACTTTACCCATGAGTCCCAATCGTCCCAAATGTGTATACAAAGGATATGACTCGACTTAACAACCATGCAAAGTAACTAGATAATTGAACTAAGGGTTTAGTATGATAACAATAATGCACTAAAAGTGAGTGCATACAAGGTAGGCTAAGGCGATTTGGGTGTACATTTTGGGGGTGGATTGTAAACAATGCTCTTCATTAATATTCCGGAAAACCGAAACATCACGAGAACCACGAAAAGGATAGGCTCTGAGGGGTTAATTAGGGGTATCGTGTACTAAAGATGAGTACAACGCAAGGGTGTGGGGGAATTACTCAACCGATGTGGAAGAAGTAATTATAATACGGGTATCAAACAAGGGTTATCCTAATGCCTCTTATCATTTAGTTATCCCTAACTACACAAGTGTAGTCTCACTAGCGATCTCGGGATGCATCACAAAACAAGTTCTAGAATCTATTATACTACCGGTACACTCTCGAAGCATTAAAGATGAATGCTTTAATTTCTACAAATCTAGGGGCGAACCTCACATTTTTTTGGGTGGAATTTGAGTGGCAAAAAGTTTTGTGCTAGTCATATAAATTCCTATCCATGAGACGCTTTATTAAGACTAATGGCCCACTCCTACATGTCATGAAATTTTTTAAATTTGGTGCCAAAATTACCCTTACCGATATTTCTCATGGTTTATTACACAAATGAAATTAGACAAGACAAATAATCAATGATAAGCATAGTTTCAAAGTTCCCGTTTTATTTTCCCTCCCTACACTTAAACTAAACATTGTCCCCAATGTTCTCCGAAAGTATCAAAGTTATGATAATGGAAGGTAATTAAAAACGAAAGAAACTAATACTCCCCTGATTAGCTCGGTAGGATCCGTGTGAAGTAGTGGTTAAATTCTTCTTCAAGAAGAATGTATGCGTGAAAAGCTCCATCCGATCTTATGTATCTTTCTTCTTGATATATAAAACCTGCACACTTTAAGAAAATAGATGAAACCTTCGCGTAAAATCGGCAGTAAAACTATATATGACTCAACTAAACTAGGATATAATGCTTGTGGAATGGTTGTTTATAGGTTTTCTGGAAAATTAAGACCTGAGAAATTCCAAAAATTTATAAGTAGCACATAAAACAAGAGAAAATAAGATAAGCTATTTCTGCTCCTCCTGACGCCGTCATGTTGCAATCCTGACGCCGTCAGGTTATCCTGACAGAAACTGGTCTGCTGCGTTTTTTCTGGAAAAATTCATGCAAAACATCCATTATGACTCGATACAAGAATTTGACTCTAACATACACACATATATATCAATTTCACTAATTGTAATTCTCATGTTCACGTTCTTTTAAAAACGTGTGTAATCTTCCCTACACTTATCCTTTTTGTAAAATACATTTATATGTAATTAAGACGAGGTTAAAGACAAAATAAAGCATTTTCACAAATTCAAACATGAGAATAACAATCAATGAAAAGATATATGACACACAAACAAGCAAACAATTAAGCATGGTTGCCTTCCACGAAGCGCTTTTCTTTATTTATGAGTCTTGTAGCTAGACTCGAAGTCATGCCCCTACGTACCAATGTAAGTAAGCTTATCCTCAAGAATGTCATAAGGATCAAACTTATTATTTAAGTTCCTAGTGGTACGCTTAGTTCGGTATGCCTTTTCAAACTTTTCTCCATCGGGGTCATAGATCGTCATCCTAATGTGCCATTCTCCATTACCATCACTAGGTCGTCTATCCTAATTCCACTTATGCTTAGGTTTCTCACTCTCAACTTTCCACTTATTCATGACAAGATTAACGTACAAGCTTCTTAGGAACTCGGTCATCTTTCTAAATACGAAGGCGTCCTCGAACGGGTTCACTTCTATATCCCTAGCCAATTCTTGGTCATGGAAAGTTGAATTACTAACAAAGGCCTCTTCTAGATAGAAAGGTCGTTGGGGACATATGAAATCCTTATTAATCCAAGGCCCATATCTAGATGGCGTTCTATATAACATGATTTCGTAGGGAATTTCTTCCTCTTTATAGTAGATATGCTTTTTGACATCGTAAATTGACCTTGCACTCCCTTCTCCTACCACTATTTTAGACATCTTACACTCAATGATGGCACCATCAGTAGCTAAGAATCCACTTCCTACTAACAACGGGCATGTCTGGTCCTTATTCATGTCTAGCACATGGAAATCCACCAAAAGAGTCAATTCACCTACGTGCACTACCATGTCTTTTATTATCCCTACCGGATATGCAATACTACCGTCCGCTAGACCTAAGATGGTTTCCGTTGGCTCTATCTTACCTAGGTTAAGGCTTCTATGGAGTGACAATGGAAGAAGATTGATGCTCGATCCTAAGTCGGCTAAAGTGTCGAAAGGTTTGGAGTTTCCAAGCCTACAAGGAAGAATGAATAGCCCGGGATCATCAAAATTCTTAGGTAGCTTATTTTGCACGAATGCGGACCCACGTTCTCCTAGCTTTAGTTCTTGCTCATATTTTTCTTTCAAAGCATTGTAATAAGGTGCATGAGCCAAGACTTCAAGAACTGGTTTTTCTTGGTGGAGTTCCTTGTACTCCTCCTCTAGATTAGGGTTGGGTTCTTGGTTGACGGGTTTCTCAAGAGTTGGTTGGACCAATGGTCGGGTCCTTGGTACTTCATGAGGGATCGCTTGGAACCCGTGTTGATGGCGTTAACCGGATGAACTTTCGGGTGTGGAGGGCATGGATATGCACTCTCCCAAGGTGAGCAAGAACATGAAGTCGATGAAATCGAATTCACTTTTGGGTTCTTTATAGTGTCACTTGCTAGTGCTCCAATTTCATGGTCATTGGAGGCTTTTAAGAGGGCGTCGAGCTTGTTTGTCATCTCGCCTTGTCGTTGCTTGAAATCGGCTTCAAGCTTAGTCAATCGAGTTTCTTGAGATGACATGAATCTAGACACAATTGCCTCAAGACTAGCGGATTTCCTGGTGTTTGGAGGGTTGAACCTATTAGGTGGACTAGATGAGCTTTGGGGTGGGTTTGAATTTTGGTTCCACTTAAGGTTAGGGTGATTCCTCCATGAGGGGTTGTAGGAGTTTCCTAAGTTGTTCTGTTCGGGCTTGAAGGTGTATCACTTCTCTCCCGCTCCGTCAGTATGCGTGGAGGCGTAGTCCGCAAAAGCTTGTCCTGGGATTCTTGTGCAATCACGAGTGTCGTGGGGACCACTACATAACTCACAAGGTAGAGTGATTTTGTTTACTTGATGCGAGGACTTAGGATTTTTGTAAGAGCTCATTAGGAATTTGACTTGATCTTCAAGCTCGAGCATCCTATGGTCGGAAGGTTGTGAGTCAATGGGAGGCAAGGAGATTGCCTTTACAGTTTTGGGCAACTCACGGGGGTCATTCCAACTTTCGTTTTCATAGAGAGCAAGGTCCTCTATTGTACCCCACGATTCTTCCGCGGTGAGATTACTAAGTTTACCACCGGCCGCTTGGTCGATGGATTGCTTAGTTGGGAAGTTGACATGATCATAGACGATTTGGACTTGGAGCCAAAGATCAATGTCGTGATGAGGGACTTTATGGAGCAAGTCCTTGAATCGAGTCCATGCTTTGTAGAGAGATTCACCTTGACGTTGTTGGAACATCAAGATTTCATTCCTAAGCTTAGTAGTTCTCCCCGGTGGGAAAAATTGGGCAAGGAAACGAGTAGTGAGATCATCCCAACTTGAGATGGAGCCGGCGGGAAGTCGCTCAAGCCAATTACTAGCTTGGTCCCGTAGAGAGAATTGGAAGAGACGCAATTGCGTGGTCTCCCGAGTAGTAGCATCGAGGTCGATGGAATTGACGATTTTAAGGAAATCCTTAAGATGCTGATTAGGATCTTCGGAACAAAGTCCATGGAATGCAAATCCGTTTTGCACCAACCGGATGGTGTCGGATCGAAGGGCCGTAGTTTGAGCTTGATCGGGGAGCTCAATGGTGTTCCTATAGCCTAGGTTGCTTGGTCTAGAGTATTCACCAAGAGTGCGGCCTCTTGGCGGGTCATTTGGTGGTGGGTTGATGAGTGGTGGTTGATTATCACCTTCATGATGAAAAGTGATAGGATTACGAACAAAGGTCACGAAGAAGGGGGATAGACTACGGGGAAGATAAAAATGAGAAAAAATCTTACTTGATAGGAATCAAGCAAGGGAACCTAAATGAGATAGACTCCTAACTAGCTATTCTATTCCCCGGCAGCGGCGCCAAAAACTTGATACGCGTACAACGCGCGTTCGGGGTCAAAGGAAACTTCCTTTTCTTCGAGCAAGTTTTTCAACCACCTAGGCAGTGAACCTAATCGTTGTAGTGTAGTATTAGGGTAAGCCTCGGGATTGATATCGTTCTCTAAGGGAATAGGAATGCTAGTGAGAAGTTACTACGCTAAGGTTGGGGTTGAGGAAGATTATTTTTTTTATCTTTTTTATATTTTTTTAGAAATTTGAAAGGTACGATCTCAGGGTATTGGATTTGGGGGGTGGTATTTCTACCGATTACTCTACTATTATCTATTCTAATTAACTAAGCTAAGGGGTAGTCTATGTCTAATTGTCACGTCCTTATTCTTAATGCGTTGTGTCTTCTAAGGTCGTAGGGTATGCTTTTATCCCTAACTCTTTGAGAATACCTTAAGGTTATTGCCTACAAAATCTCTAGGATTCATAAACTAACTCTAAGGTTAACTTTGGATTTTTAGCCTACAATAACTCTAGGCGATTATAAACTAATGTTTACAAAGATTACTCAAGCATTAAAAACACAACGATGGCCTATTGCAATCCTAAGCCAATTACAATTAAGATAAGAGATAACCAATCAATATTCAATAACTAGGTTTCATAGATCTAAGCAAACACACAAGTAAATTAGCCGGACATGGTAAACATGCAAGCATACACACATACAATTGAATACATAATGAAATCAATGAAGTAAATTACTTATATTGTTGTAAAATAGGGTATGAGAACCCTAAGATACTGCCCAAGACAGCTCAAAATCGTTTTAGGTTTTTACTCCACAATTCTACTTCTCTAAAAGTCTGAAAATTCGAATTCTATATATAGAGTTATAACTGCGACGGCGTCACTCTTTAATTGTGAAGCCGTCGGATCGCCGCCATTAGGGTTTCGTCTTGACCAAGTCAACTTTGTGACGACGTCACGTTGTGGTTGTGACGTCGTCGGCTTCATCTTCTGACGCCGTCTGAATATGGATCTAGGCCGTCTGAGTTGTGACGCCCTACTCTTTAAAGCCTGATGCTGTCAGGTACAAAATAGAAATTTTACTCCTGAGTTGTCGCAATTAGAGGGACGGTGTCGCCCTTTATCTGTGACGCCGTCGGGGTGCACTTCCAGCAGCTTGAGTGTCTTGATCTTGACTTTAGCCTTTTTCTTCACATATTCACGCCTTTTCGTCCAAATAAGCATCATTCCAGCATTTTGCCTTCAAGAGACCTAAAAAGTGAAAAGGAACGAAATTAAGTAGTAACGGATATAAAAGTGGTCGATTAAGGGCTTAAATGACACTTCAAAAGTGTACCTTTTAAATCCTTATCAATGTACAAGCCATATCTGTAAAAGTGTTCACGGATAATGGATCAATCAAGGAATCCCATATATCCGCGAGAGCTGACCAATCATGGATGATACTTTCCCTTATCTTCCTAGCCCTTTCAAAATGAGTATTTACATAAACAGATAGGGAAGACTCATCTAAAAAGGCAGGATTCCCTGAATGGTGAATAGGAACGGTCAGCCACTCCAGACAAGGTCGAGAATCAATACTACGAGAAGCGCCAGCAACAGATGACTAAGGGTGAAGAAGACCCATAATATCTTTGATGCCCGCATCTTTAAGAGCTTCCAAAGAGGACAATAAGGGAAATTGAATGTCATGAAGCTTTTGAAGGGCATCCTTATAATTGGTCTCGGCGGAAGAATTATAGGCTTCTACATCTGAAAGTTTCGTGCCCTTCTTGTCATGATGATGGCCAAAAACAAGCCCATCCTGCATTCCTCTCAATGGCACGGCTAAAAGCCAGGGTCAAAGCCCCAAGGTAATTGGGTGAATCCCAGCACTTGGTAATCGCAAGCTTGAAGCCTTTGGATAAAAGCCATCTGCGGATCGATACTGCAACAAACAAACTAGGATGGAGTTTCTCTTCCAGATAAAGGGCAACCTTAACAAAAAGCTCTTTCAAGCGATCAAACTCTGGTATCTGAGAACGAAGACCAGAGCATTCACCCTCCAAAACCCGCACCTGAAACAAAAATTTTATTTTAGAAATGCAAAAAAGAAAAACAAAGAAAGATAGATATAAAGATACAAACCTGTCTAGCAAGGTCATCATTTTGAGAATTCAAGGATGTAGACACACATCGTAACTACGCAAGCTCACTGTCTTTGCTAGCAACGCAGGACTCAAGTTCTTTAACCTTAGCAAGCAGGGTGTCATTCTTTTTCCCAACGGCCTCAAGAAGGGAGACACGACCACGGATGTGGATTGCTTCCGAAGCGACTTTGTTCACTTGGCATGAAGGTTTAGGAGTTTTGTAGGAACTCATTAGGAATTTGACTTGATTTTTGAGTTCAAGCATCCTACGATTAAAAGGTTGTGAGTCAATGGGAGGCAAGGAGATTGCTTTTACGGTTTTGGGCAACTCACGGGGGTCATTCCAACATTCGTTGTCATAGAGGGCAAGGTCCATTATTGTACCCCACGACTCTTCCGCGGTAAGTTCACTAAGCTTACCACCGGCCGCTTGGTCGATGGTTTGCCTAGTGGAGAGATTGACATGATCATAAAAGATTTGGACTTGAAGCCATAGATCAATGCCGTGATAAGGGACTTTATGGAGTAAGTCCTTGAATCGAGCCCACGCCTCGTAGAGAGTTACGGTTCTCGGCTAGAAGCACCGTAGGAGCCGAGGAGGTCAAGTCACTTGGTAAAAAATGTTTCTTGGAGTTGAGGCGCATCTCTTTAGTTCTAACCATGGAATGAACTGTAGCAAAATCGGGAAAGGGATCCCGATGTGCAATTATACTCGCCACATGAGGAAACTTATCACTCAAACCGTTAATGGCATATGTAACCACATCGTCATTGCTCAAAGGTGACCAAGTGCATTCAATAACGTGACAATAAATTCAGTTTCTCTGAAAATAAGCATCAAAGGTTCTATCCCCGAGTTGTATGACCCGTAATTCACCTTTTAAAGCAATAGTACGAGTGTGTTTATTATCAATAAAAATATTTTCAATAATATCCCAAGCCTCTTTTGCCGTTTTGAGATTAGCCGTAACAAGCCTACCTTGAAGTGTTTCCGAAAGAGTAAAAAAATCGAAGACTTGACGATAGAATCGGCTTTAAGCCATTCAGCCGTAGGTGGAGTCACATAAGAAGTACGTGCTAGGGAAAACACTAGGAGGTTTGATGTGCGTTAGGACATCAAAATCTCACAATGATCCATGATACAATAACACCATGATGCATGGTTAGCTTTGTCCACGTCAAGCTTGATGGGAATGAGGTTGGTGAAACACCAGAGAACTTCTGGTTCTTCTATTCCATTGATCAAACAATTTATACACCAAAATACAATCTTCTAACTATTAAACATATACGCTCATTACAAAATAATACTCTTGCCTAATTTACAAATCCTATTGTCAAATATACAGCAAGACCATATATATACCAAATATATATATTATTCCAACACCCCTCCTCAAGTTGGAGCATGCAAATTATGGATGCCCAACTTGCCAAGGAAATAACGAAACTGACGACTACCAAGAGCCTTCGAAAAAATGTCTGCCAATTGTGTTTCAGTAGGAACATAGGCTGAATAGTACCACGTAGTATCTCATCACGTATAAAGTGACAATCCACCTCAATATGCTTTGTACGTTCGTGAAAAACAGGATTAGCAGCGATATGAAGTGCCGCTTGACTGTCACAATAAAGCTTCATCGAACGAGAGTGAGAAACTCCAAGACTCAACAACAATGCTTTTAACCACTTCAGCTCACAAGTGATGGTGGCCATAGAACGATACTTCGCTTCTGCAGATGATCGTGATACCGTATGTTGCTTCTTAGTTTTCCAAGAAATCGGAGACTTACCCAACTGAACAAAATACCCGGTGAGTGACCGTCTAGTCAAAGGACATGCAGCCCAATCAGAATCACACCATCCATACAATTGTAAGTCATTGTCGCCGTGTAATAAAATTCCTTGACCAGGGCACCCCTTTAGATACCGAACCACTCTCAATGCAGCCTCCCAATGAGCAACACGTGGTTGTTGCATAAATTGGGCCAACAAATGAACACCATAAGAAAGCTCGGGCCGAGTAACCGAGAGATAGATTAGGCGTCCAACAAGTCTCTGATAACGTTCGGGATTTTCAAAAAAACTTCCATCATCAAAGGCCAACTTCTCATTCTGTTCAAGAGGAATACCAATAGGTTGGGCACCTAGTAACCCGGTTTCCGTAATTATGTCTAACGCGTATTTTCGTTGACATAAATAGATCCCTTCTGGACTCCTTGCCACCTCAATACCTAGAAAAAACTTTAGAACCCCCAGGTCTTTCATATGAAAACAATCACTCAAATACTTCTTGAATATGCATATGGCATTTCCATTATTACCCCATATAATCAAATCATCGACGTAAACAAGAACATTCAATTGAAAATGCTCATTGTTTAAAGTAAACAAAGAGTAATCTGAGCAAGATTGAACAAATCCATACCTCTTTAAAGCATTAGCCAATTTAGCAAACCAACATCTAGGTGCTTGTTTTAAGCCATAAAGTAACTTTCGAAGACGACATACCGTCCCCTGTCGCGATGATTTTAACCCTTGAGGGAGCTTCATGTACACTTCCTCTTCGAGATCCCCGTGGAGGAATGCATTGTGAACATCCATTTCATGAAGTTCCTAGTTTCTTGCAGCGGCAACAGCGAGAAAAGTACGAACCGTTACCATCTTGGCAACAGGTGTGAACGTTTCGTTGTAATCTATCCCTTCCACTTGATTGTTCCCGAGAATAACCAATCTTGCTTTGTGACGTTCAATTGTCCCATCCGAGTTATACTTGATCTTAACGACCCACTTGCTTACGATGGCCTTCTTCCCCGGTGGTAACATTTCGTAGGTCCAGGTTCCATTATTCTCCAAAGCATTTAGTTCCTTTTTCATTGCTTCACGCCAATGATGATGTTGCACGGCCTCAGAAAACCATGTTGGTTCTGTACCTGCTGTTATAGCTGCCAAAAAAATCTTTTGTCGCACAGAAAACTTATCACAACTTACAAAATGTGCTATAGGATAAGGTTTACCGGGAGGATGCGACTGGATGGATGAAGACGTAAAGGGGCTTAAATTTTTTATTGCATAAAGAACATGATCTTTGAGGCGGACTGAAGGTTGTTTGTTTCTAGGGCTTCGGCCTAAGCCTTCTTCTTCAGTATTGGAATTACCAGTTAAACCCACACCATTAGTAGCGTCAACTTCATGTTGGGAGCTGCTAATATTAATATATTCAACTTCATGTGTTGTGACAGCATGTTTGCCAACATGTGCATTTTGGTTTACATTAGAATTTTCAACGACCGCGCCTGATTCGAAGGCTGCTAATGGCTCTCTTCTTGAATTACTTTTTGTTGTAACCTTATCATTTTTTTCAGAGACCGAATCATCACACATATCCATATTTATGCTAGAACTAATTGGTTCCAAATGATGTGAACTAGTATCCATGTAAGGGAATTCCATTTCAGAAAATACAATATCTCGCGAAACCAAAAACACTCCTAGCTCAAGGTCATATACTCTCCATCCTTTCTTTCCATAAGGGTAGCCGACGAATATGCAACGACAACTTTTGCTAGCAAAATTTTCTCCATGTCGTATTTGATTATGAACATAACAAAGACATCCAAACACACGAAAATTATCGTATGAAGGTGGTTTACCATGTAGCAGCTCATAGGGTGTTTTTTCGTTCAAAACCATAGAAGGAGTTCAGTTTATAAGATACCCTGCTGTCAAAACACATTCTCCCCAGAAATCAATAGGAAGATTGGCTTGGAATCGAAGAGCACGAGCAACATTTAATATGTGTCTATGTTTACGCTCTACCCTTCCATTTTGTTGAGGTGTCCCTGTGCAAGAAGTCTCATGCATAATACCATGTTCCACAAAATACTCTTTCAAACAAACAACTTCAGTTCCGTTATCACTACGCACAATCTTAACTTTCTTATTATATTGTCTTTCTATCATGGCAAAGAAATTAAGCAATTTGAGTGGAGCTTCTGTTTTGTTCTTAAGCAAATAAATCCATACTCCTCGAGAATAATCATCAACGATTGTCAAAAAATAAGAAGCACCACATGATGAAAGTGTACGATATCCACACCACAAATCACAATGTATTAATTCAAAAATATCGGTTGCTTTATTTTCACTTATAGGAAAATGATCTCTTGATTGTTTAGCTCTAAGACAAACATCACACACTTTATTCACTAAATTACTTGTACTACGAGAACCAACATCTGGTAAAAGTTTAACAAACTTAGCTGAAGGGTGTCCCAACCTTTTATGCCACAAATCAAACGAAACGTCTCTAAATTTCTTTTACCAATCTTCTAGTTCAGTTGCTTCAATCGGTTGTTTGATGGTTTCATCAATGAAACCAAATTTCCGCCTTGCCCGTAGCGATGTCTTCATAGCTCGAGCCCATTCTTCGTAATTAGGTCCAAGCAATTGCACTTGCGTGATGATATTACTTGGGTTATCATTCGAACCCAAGTAATAAGGAGAGTTTGTCCCTTTGCCGGATCCACCAGCTCCATCCTTCGGATCTTTGTCGTTCACCATGTTTCTTGGAAAGATTACTTAAATCCAAAGATATGATGCTAACGTTCCAAAGGATCTGATCATGGGGAGATAACACAAGGGCTTAAGGCATTGGTTTGCTAAATTGACATACAAAAAGACGGTGGTGGTAACAAGACAACCCTAGAGGGCTCTGATACCATGAAACACCCGAGAACTTCTGGTTCTTGTATTCCATTGATCAAACAATTTATACACCAAAATAAAATCTTTTAACTATTAAACATATACGCTCATTACTAAATAATACTCTTGCCTAATTTACAAATCCTGTTGTCAAATATACAACAAGACCATATATATACGAAATATATATATTATTCCAACAGTTGGTAATGGCGTTAACCGCATATAATTTATCGGTGTGTGATAGAGTAGGAGAGAGTATTATCGTTCGTCATTATGAAGGTGGGATGAAAAAAATAACCAAAACACAAATGTTCGACTAAAAGAGTACGGTCGAATAGAAGATAACCAAGAAGAGTAACACGAGTTGCTTTATAAATCAATAAACCCAAGAAACCAATAGCTTACCTTGAGATGATCGAAATAAAAAACCCAATAACCACCACTTGCCTAGAAAATAACCAAGAAAATCACAAGTCAACTATGATGTAGCCGATTGTTATGTAAATAATATCACCAACTAAAAAAGAAACCAAAATTCGATGTAGTCAAATAAAAAGAAACCAAACAACCAACAGTCGAGAGTTAGTCGACTATGAGAACCTAAACAAAGAAACCACAACTTTAGTTGACTGAGAAAACCGGAAAAAAATAATTGTGATTAGGACCTTTATTTTTGGCTTGATATCATGTAAACCTTGATTGAATAATTGAATATTGTGATAATACATGACCCAATATTTATACTTTAACAGTTGGGCTTATATCAATTATAATCTAATGCAAATATTAATCTTAAACTAATACAAACCTATTCTACTAACATAAATATCACTTTATACATGGTTTAATGGAAGGAAAGTGATATTTCTTCCTACAACATGTGCCTACAAAGCTTTCTACTTGCATGATTGTGACAAGTGTAAAGATCAATGAACTAAATTTAAAGTGAGAAATAACCCACGACACATGTTGAATAATTGTATGGGTAGAAGGATGAGTAGAAATATTATTGTATAAGAGGATATAACAATGCTCTTAATGGAATGATATTATGACTATGGTCGGTAAGGTGGCAGAATTACATTTGACATGGATGTTGCAAAACAAACTATCACTTTTTTACTTGCACTGAATGCAATGATATAGATTGGGTGGCAGGAATTGCAATTCATGTTTCAATCCACTTTTTAGGAACCACTTTGTCCATTATTATACTTCTAAAAGATAGTTTCATGTTTTCATTTTAGGAGGGAAAGGAAGAGGACGCTACAAGTGTTGCTCCAAAAAGGAAAAGGGGTAAACCACCTAAGTTACAACCCAAAAGCCACGAGACTCCAGTCACATGCATGATTTTTGAACCTCATAAATTTTTGAATATCATTGTTTCACAATTCGTTTGTGTATAGTTTTGAACATTTTTTTTTCTTATTAAATATTACTGCAGTTAATCATCAGAATGGAGGTGTTGGACCAGCTAAAATTTATGTGGTGGAAGGTGCTCAAGTTACGGAAGTTAGCTCACCTACAAGTCCCGGAACCAAATTACTGGAAAAGACTCAGGAACTTGTTAAGGAGCCAAATGAAAATTCTGAGCAAGATGCCAGTGATTAACGGAGGAATTAAAAAAATTCATCAGCTAAAGGTAGACGAGGAAAACGACATATTTAACGTAGCAAAACTTACATGGCTTTTGTATTTACATACAACATATTTAACGTAGCAAAACTTACATGGCTTTTGTATTTACATACTACGCCGCAACGCGTGGGCTTTCAATCCTCGTTTAAAACATCTTAGACATGATATGTAAATAGAAGAAAGTAATAATTGTTCCTAACAACCAAAGAGTAATATACGTCGAATGACTCTTCATAAGATCTTCAAGCAATGTCCATCGCCTCACAAAGTCATTCATATATCCATCCGCACTCCTTTCCCTTTGCACCTACACATTTCAGAAATGTTAGTTCGAATCCAAAATCCAGAAAATAGAAAGAAATGTATCATGTATACCTGCTATGTCATACTCTCTAGCATAACTGTCCATTGCCTCATAAGTTCCAAAGTTTTCTTTATTCATACGTATGCCCTTTTCACGCAGTTCCGGCACCATGTCCTTTCCGCACTCCATACAAACTATGTCCGTACCCATTGATAACTGATCCCAGTCAGAGTTCAACAGTAACTCGTGTAATTCATTCACAAACTTATGCCATATCTCCATATTGAACCCTTCAATCACATTTGGTAAAGATCTTGTAAACCAGATGCATCTCTATAAAATATTTTCCATTTAAGGTGGCAAAAAGATGGGTTGGGTAACAGATCAAAATTGGCTAATAACAATGATGGGTCATTTTGCCAGTTGGACCGACCCAACAACACCATCAGACCGAGTTTTGACCAGCTAGACCCATTTAGATTTTTATCCGCTTGAAGTATTATACCCATTCAACTTGTTATTAAACAAATACACCTTTTTTCATCCAAGTAAGTGAAAATTGTCACCTCTACTTCCACTAGCAACTATAAAGATCAAAAGTAGCATTGCTAATGTTTCAATACAAGGATGTTAAATTATTTTGGTCTTAAAACCCATTTTTCTGAATCATATTTTAAAGTGTAAACATGTATAAAGATGTGATTGGGGGTTACATTTAATGTTTAATTCGAAGGAAAGAGAAACTAGCGAAAATCAAAACAAGTAAACACAGCCTTAATTACTTAAAATATGTGAAAGCATTGAAGCAAAATCTATTTATTAGATGACTTACCTAAGCAATCGTCATTTGTGTCTCCATATTTGTAAGAAGTGGGAAAGATTCCCGTGTGCTTCTGCAAGATACATGTAAAGAATGCAAAGTGAGTACTTTTTTTAGAGGCAAATTCATAGAATTTACAAGTTCAAACCAGAAGGGAATGATCTTACAGGATTGAGCAATGCCTTGTATGGAGAATCATCCAACAACAACGTATTTGATCCATTAAAAGTTCCTTTCACCCACGAACGGCAATTTTTCTCCCAAATTTTTATCAGCTCCTTGCAGACGTTGCACTTATAACGGTCTTCTGGACTCCTCATCCCTGAATTTCTGCAATGGGAAGCATCCTGAAATTTTCAACATACGTAACACATCAAGTGTCGTTTAAAAAGCATTTATGACAATATAGTTCGATACGTAAAACCTCTATAAATTAATACTCAGATAAATTAATAATCTCAATAAAATTAATAATTTGTCCGGTCCCAACTTGGGACAACTTGGGACAACTTGGGACCAGTACAAATTTGGACCCCAATTGATAAAATAATAAGATAATAACTTTTTTGAAACTCAGTTCCCAACGAAACTATAAATTAATAATTACTAAAAAATTCCATACATATATATAAAGGTCATACATAATTGGAACTTGTACAAATTCAATTCAATCAATTAAAGTCATGCGTAATTGGAACTTATCCCAACGAAACTAACTTTTTACTTGTTCAAAAATAATGAACTTAACAAATTCAATTAATTTGTGAATGTGAATTCATAAAATGTTTATTTAAACTTGTTTCCTTAATTAACTTATTTTATTTTATTTTATTTTATTTTTTTCATCTCTAACTAAAATACATTGTAAATTTAAAGGCCATAAGTAAAACCTTTTTAAATTAATAAATTATTAATTTATCAATATAATGATATTTCGCTAAATTAATAAAATATCCCGGTCCAAACATCAATAATTTATAGAGGTTTTATTGTACTACTCACCCAAATAAATAGCAATTTCTTTTTTAGATCTCCAAACAGACAGTCAACCACCGGGTCCAAATTTTTCCTACAATATATACAATAGTTACATATACTGCACACTATGAAAAGAAGAAACTAAGAGAGAGAGAGAGATAAATTAAACCAAGCAGTACTTCATCCTTGAAGACCAAATGCAAACATTGAATTTCTCGAAACAAAAAGACAGGAAATCATCCAAAAATGGTCTCTTGAATACTGCATCAAAAGGTAAGTTTAGTAAATAACTATCCATTATTTATATAAAACAAAAATAACATTAGGTCTTCACTAAAAAGCACAATGAAAACCAAATCATACCTGCTTTACCATGAGAATAGTTATCTGCTTCAACATCTTTTGAACGAGAGAAAACAATATCTGCCAGCATCCCATTTACATCAAATATAATAAGCTTTTTCCCCAATGTTGCTTGAGTTATCTCTATGATTTCGCTAGGATCTACACCAACCTTTTGTTTCTTTGTTTTCTGCTTTGAAGTCGTATTACTTGCACCAATCTCACTAGCAACAACTTCTGGGCCTTTCTTACCATCCACATTATGATTTGTAATATCAGTTAATTCCATCTTATTAGTAACTTTTGTGAAAAGAACTCTAGTTGTACTCAAGCCATCTATTGCATTTACCTTATCCTGTATGTTCTCACATGTACTCAAAATGTCACCCGAAAGTGGACTCTTTTTCTTCTTTTTCCCCCTCTTTCTCTTTTTTGATGCTGTAGTATCTGCTGCGGTTGTACCTGACCCCGTTTCACCATTGCCAGCTTTCAAGTTTTGCAAGTTTCGAGGAGTCAAAATTTCTCCTATGGTTAGACAACTGTTTACTGCACCCTTCACATTAAGATTGTCGGTTGCACTCGATCCCATTTTTCCATTGGCGGCTTCAGTGTGCTTCTCTTCTTTTGACACCATCTTCACATCAGGAAGTGCAGTCTTACCCAAGACCATCTCACCACTTATTGCTTCAGTAACTAATTTCTGACCCTTGAGAACACGCGAATAATATTTCCAATCTCGATTCATTTCATCTATGGGACCTTGACCAAACGGGTTTTGCTCTACATATGTCCTCCCATCTTCAGCGGCTGCAAAACCTTCAAGATAGGCTCGGAGTGAGCCAGTTGGACCTGTAGAAAGAAGTTTGACATCAGTTACACTAGTAACAGGCATCTCTATAAAATTTCCATTAAAGGTATCAAAAAGATGGGTTGGGTAACGGATCAAAATCGGCTAATTACTATAACGGGTCAGGTTGCCAGGTTGGCGTGACCCAACAACACCCTTTTTGTCCATTTCCTGGATTTGGTGATTAGTGCAACTATCAGCAAGTATATGATTAAAAAAACTCTAATAACATAAGAATATTGTTGTTTCTGTTACATAAAATGATATAAGATGCTGTAAGCATTTGAGCACACGTTAGACCGAGTTTTGACTGGCTAGATCCCATTTAGATTTTAGCCCCTAAGGTATTATACCCATTCGATGTGTTATCAAACAAATACACCTTTTTTCATATAACTAAGTGAAAATTGCCACCTCTACTTCCACTAGGCAGTAGCAAATAAAAGAACAAAAGAAATCAATAGTGGCGTTGGTACTGTTTCGAAACAAGGATGTTTGATTATTTTGGTCTTAATAATCATTTGTTGTATCATGTTTTGGCTCAACTTTATCCCAGTTTTGCAGAGGGAGCAACCCCATTTTTCACCTTGAATTGGTCAAAATATTCGGACTTTCTTACTTTTCGTGGAGGATTAAGAACAAAAGAAATCAATAGTGGCGTTGGTACTGTTTCGAAACAAGGATGTTTGATTATTTTGGTCTTAATAATCATTTGTTGTATCATGTTTTGAAGTGTATACAGAAATAAGGATGTGATTGGAGGTTTCAATTTATGCAAGAAGAACAGAAGATGGAGATACTCGCAAATCGAAGAGAAAGCATTGAAGCAAAATCTACTTATAAGATGACTCACCTAAGCAATCGTCATTCGTGTCTGTGTATTTGTAAGAAGTTGGAAAGATTCCTGTGTGCTTCTGCAAGATACATAATGTAAATTTTTTTAGAGGCAAATTCAGTATTCATAAGAATTTGCAAGTTCAAACCAGAAGGGAATGATCTTACAGGATTGAGCAATGCCTTGTACGGAGAATCATCCAACAACAATGTATTTGATTCATTAAAAGTTCCTTTCACCCACGAACCGCTTTTCTCCCAAATCTTTCTCAGCTTTTTAAAGACGATGCACTTATCAGTCTCTTCTAGAGTCCTCATCCCTGAATTTCTGGAGAGGGAAGCATCCTGAATTTTCCACATATGTAACACATCAGTGTCATTTAATTCGCACATATGACAATATAATTCGATACTAGTATTACTCACCCAAGTAAAAAGCAATTTCTTTTTTAGATCTCCGAACAGACAGTGAACCACCAGGTTCAAATTTATCCTACAATATATACAATAGTTACATATACTGCACGCTATGAAAAGAAGAAACTATGTGAGAGAGAAAAAAAACACCAAACAGTACTTCATCCTCGAAGACCAAATGCCAACATTGAATTTCTCGAAACAAAAAGACAGGAAATCATCCAAATATGGTCTCTTGAATACTGCATAAAAAAGTAAGTTTAGTAAACAACAATTCATGATTTATATAAAACAGAAATAACATTAGATTATCACTAAGAAGCACAATGAAAACCAAATCATACCTGCTACACCGTGAGAATATTTATCCGCTTTAACATCTTTTGGACAAGGGAAAACAATATCTGCCAGCATCCCATTTACCTCAAAAATAATAAGCTTTTTCACCGGTGTCCCCTGAGTTACATCAACCTTGTGTTTCTTAGTTTTCTGCTTCGAAGTCCTATTACTTGCGACAATCTCACTATTAACAACTTCTGGGCCTTTTTTATCATCCACATTATGATTTGTAATATCACTTAATTCCATCGTATTGGTAACTTTTGTGTCAAGAGCTTTAGTTGTGCTCAAGCCATCTATTGCATTTACCTTATCCTGTATGTTCTCACTTGTACTCAAAATGTCACCCGAAAGTGGACTCTTTTTCTTCTTTTTCCCCCTCTTTCTCTTTTTTGATGCTGTAGTATCTGCTGCGGTTGTACCTGACCCCGTTTCAGCATTGTCAGTTTTCAAGCTTTGTAAGTTTTGAGGAGTCAAAATTTCTCCTATGGTTAACACTGTCATCTGCTGATCAACAATAGCAGCTGGACTGCAAATGACTCGTGAGGCTGTTTTATCTGGTGCATCTGTACTCGAGATTACATTCTTCCCATCTCCATCAGCAGCTGGACTTGTCACTATCATCTCCTGATAAACGGATGCAATTGCACCTATGGTTGTATTTGGATTTTCAGTATCTTCTCGTTTGTCTAATGATGCTAGATTTGAATTCCGTTTCATCTTGAGCTTTCTTCTATAATTTTTTCGCTTTTTCGGTTCCATATCTAAACACTCCTGGACTGGAGCCGACACTACTGCTTCTTCCATTCTAGCTAAACTTCTAATACCTAAGAGAGTTTCCACCAAAAATATATTAAAAAATAAACTCAGTTCTAAACCTGCATCAACACTTTTTCTTAGCATGGAGGGTGTTTGGGATTGCTTTGTTTTTTTTTCCTGCATAACTACGTATCTGCTTTTTTTAAAGGGGCATTTACATATATCCCCAACGAAACTTCAATAATTACATATTTCCCCAAAGCATGCTTTAATAGCATTGTACATCATGCATTGAAAACTTGTGTTTTGGGGAAATATGTAATTTTTGAAGTTTCCTTGGGTATATATGAAATTCCCCCTTTTTTAAAATAAGCAATTTAGAGTGTTTGGATCAGTGCTTATCTGCTTACTTTGGTACAAAGTGCTTATTTGGGATAAAACTAAAATCACTTTTAAATCACATACAACCTAAAAATGCATTATGAATGGATAACATTATATTAAAAAATAAAACAAAAATAAACACATTATTCTTTGGTCTTAGTGCATTTCTTTAAAAAAATCCAAGCGAACACTGTTTTAAAGTGGTTATTTCTAAGCAAGACATAAGCATCCATCTAGGGAGTGCTTGTAATTGCTTCTTTTTTCCAATGCAATCATAGCAGATCTATCAATTCTAACCTCACATCAGCTAACCTCTTCAACCCGTTCATAAAAACACACACATGAAGCCTTCTAATCGAGTTACAGTATAATATCACTCCTACCAAATATCGCTATTATTAGACGTCTCAACCCAATGGAAGAATACTGTTAAATCAATTTTTGCGCATAAACAGTTCTCAAAGCCAAATGTACAATCTATGACAATTCATATGCATAAATCGATTTATATCATTAAAAATTATATAATAAACATAGATATACACAAGAAAAGTTAAAGCATGATTGTTAAGATTGATTAATTCCCCATGTCGCCCGTACTATCACAACAGAGAAGAAGCCTCCGGGTTTGGTAATCTTTAGAAAAACCATAAGCATAAAATTCAACAGAAACATCATTGTCACGGGTAAATTTAAGAACAGAAATTAAGTTCTTAATTATGTGAGGCGTGACAAGAATATGATTTAAATGAAGAGGCTTGTGAGATGTATGCAAGAAACTATGTCATGTATGAGTGACAGGAATAGAGTGACCATTGCCAACAAATGCAGATGGATAAATGCTTGAATTACTAAAGGAAAGTGAGTATACCTGTATTGTCTGCCAAGTGAGAAGATGCTCCAGCGTCCATGTTCCAAAAGGGATCTTGAGGAGTCATAGTCTGTAATGCTTGCAGAAGCATGGTTGCTTGAGACTGAAATGCATTCAGCATATACGCATAATTCCCTTGATCGTAAAACGAACCCCCCTGTGGACTTGCAAATTGGGCCTGTGGTACAGCAGGTGGAAACATTGGCAGTTGGACTGGGAAGCGGGCATGCTGGGCCTGTAACTGGGCCGGATGAGGGGTGGCTGTAGAGGAAAAATGGGTTTGTTGAGGCTCGGCCATTAGCTGGGCTGAGGTGGGCGTATGACAATTCTGTTGACCGATACCAGTTTGATAATAAAAGTATCCCATATGGGGCCCAAGTGGACTACCGAATGGTATAGGTTGCAAGCCAAAAGTATGTGAACTAGGTACCTGGTGAAAATTGTGATTCCCATAAGACACTGATTGTGTAGACATGGAGGATTTGGTATTAGTTCCAGTCAGAGAAGACATAAGAGGACGTCCCGAGCCCTTTTCATTCATACAAGTGGGTTGAGTGGTAGATTCCATCATCATGATTAATATTACATATTAAATAAACGACAACAAGCTAAAAACAATTAAATATGCGGTTTTAATGTTAGCGAACTTAAGCGGCGAACATCAAATATTAAAAGTAATTAAAGATTGATTAATTCACCATGTCGTTTGATTAAACATAAATGGACACAAGTGTGATCGAATAGCAACTTGGGTCAAAAGCACATACTACATAGGAAATAATTTCCTAAACTAAATAAATGCGCGCTAATAGTGATTACTCATGCAAGCAAAATGTAACCTGTAAATTGCTCAAAGCATATAATAGCAGACATATCAATTAAACTCGTGACTAAAGCATATTTGACCTAATAATCTATTGGAGACGTGAATACCGGCGGAGTCGCGGTGATGTAGCGGTGGTGTCGCGGTTGCTGCAATGGAGTTGCGGAGGTGTTTCGGTGGAGTCGCGGTGATGTAGCGGTGGTGTAGCGGTAATGGCGTTGCGGAATTAGGGAGTTGATACGGTGATGGTGATGGTGATGGTGATGGCCTGTCATTCTAGAAGTTTTATCTGTGGTGGTGTTGTGTTGGAATTATGGAGATGATGATACGATGACAGCATATGTCACCCGAGCGCCATAAACCTCTAAATAACCGACCCCTAACTATAACACCTCCCTCACCAAAATACCCCGCTACCACTTACTTAAAAAAAAAAAAAACAAAAAAAAAACAAAAAACCAATGGCTATTTTCTCATTTGGCATGTTATTTTCTCATTTGGCTTAAGCTAGCCGAACCGGTGCCGACACCGGTTCTCGGTTAAACACGTTAATCTGGTCTGATTCGATTTTTAAAACTATATGTACCATAAACTAGTTAGCTTGTATGAAGTTTTGTGTGTTTAATTATTTTATATTTTGGATTATGTTATAGTTTTTTTAAATTGTACGTTACGAAAATTTTATTGTATTTTTTAGTAAGAGGTGTTTTAATTGATTGTTTTTAATTTGGTAGATGTGCTTTTAATTGGTTCTACAATGTGAATAAATTATTGTACTTTTAATTAATTTAGTGTTTTTATAAGAATATTAATTATATTATGTATTTCTCTTTCCATTAACCAATTTCAACTTTTCAACAATTCACTTTTGACTATTTTTCTATTATATGTAGTATAGATTTTGATCGGTTGTTATTAAAAATGGATATTAAATTTGGGACAATCAAAAATACCAAAATAATTATATTTTGAGACGAAAGAAGTAGTTAAGTAGGTTAATAGTTTTATAACATTTTACTTTCAACTATTTAGTTTATAAAAATTTAAACTTCTCTCATGTCTATCCATTTAAAATTGAAAAAATTGTCACTTTTTACTTTATACTTTCATAATATTTTATTTTCAACCATTTTCTTTATATTCTCAAATAGCTATAAATTATATTTTATTAAACAAACATGTTTTAATCCCATCACAATGCAAATGCTATATGTATTCTCTACTTAAACTTCTTTCTATTTTATTTAGTTGACAATACCTTGTTTTTTCTTACAATAATCATAGTAATTATTATGAGTTTTTTAAATTATTTAAATCATCTAATTTAAATTTAAGTTGAAACCGTGACACTTTAAACAAACAATCTAAAAACGAATTAATAAAAATAAACTTTGTTTAACCGAATCTATTTGAACTAATTTATTATCACTTAATTTGTTTCTGTTTCAATCTATTATATTTGCATGTCTATATGAAATTATGAATTATGCACATATAAACCATGATAAGTTTACTAGAAAGAGAAAAATAGAAAATATCGTTTTTATATAAAATAAAAAAGTAAAAATCAAACCCGACTTACGTAAGATGTCAACCCACGGTGCAAAGCATGGCGAGACACAGGTCCGGATTTGGCTATCGGCCATAAGGGCGACGGCCCAGGGGCAGCAAGCTAGAGACCTATATGTATGTATACTATGTTAAAATATGGCCAATTTAAAAAAAAGCCTGCTACAGTGAGTCAGTGCTACATATTAATTTTGAAACGGAAGTTACGATTACGAAACCTACGTGATTTACTCAATCATTATTTGACCAAATCATTAAATAGAATAAGATATTGGAACGACAGTTTACAGTTACCACTTATATACCAAATACTGTTAATACAAATATCGTCATTAAACGTTATTTATATTTTATGATCTTTACCTAAGTTTTGTTAACGACAAAAATAAATTTAATTTTTGTAAAGCATAAAGCTTGTCAAGATTAATATATATTAAAACAAGCTTTTCCTTAAATAATATCTTCATCACTCAAGCATTTACATTTTGATTAGTCATATATCAATTAATTTGATATCTCTCTAAATCATAATGTATGTTAACATTTTTAGATCAAGCATGTTTTAGTTTCTTAAAACAAAACATTACATATGTATTAACATTTAACATATTTCTAAAAATAGAAAACAACATATGACATTATGTGATGCATCATTGAAATCTCTAGAGGATTTCATAAGATATTTTGTGTGGATTTGGACTCTACATATCTTACATGATCTTGGTTAGATTTGGTTGACTTTAGTAAGATTTTGGTAATCTTGCTGTCAGACCTGGCGGCACCAAAAGTTTACACGGGCGGAACCATATTTTTGGTTCTGTGGTCCGTCGTGACTGCAGAATGTTTTGGCTATAAATAGCAAGCCAAACCAAGTTGTTTTCGCATCCCTTTCTAGCATAATTACATACATTCATTCTCTCTAACATTTCTAATTCAGTTTCATATCATCATAGTGATCCTCTTTTGTAGCAAAGAAGATCAAGGCATAATCAAGCTTCAACAAATAGTTGGAAGTCTTGTTTGTTTTATTGTTGTATGATATAGTATTGTTCATACATCATTGTTGTACCAAACCACCTTAAACTTGTGAGTGTTAGTGGTTAGTATTTTAGTCCTTAAAATACATTGTGTGTGGGAGTGGTTGTACCCTTGCAAAAGAACTCGACATCTAGCTTTAGTGTCGGAAATAGTATGTAAGCGAAGTGTAAAGGTTTCTCCACCGGTGAAAGGAGCTTGTTGACTAGTGAAGTTAAACTCTCGAGTTGGAGACTCGGGGAGTGGAGTAGGGCAAGGAAAAAGAGTCCTTGTAGACTGAACCACTATAAACAACTTGTCGTGGTTTGATTGTTTCTTTCCTTATTTACTCTTTATATATTGCTTGCATATTGTTTGATATTTACTAACTTATCTTTGATCAATATCAATTGATCATTACAATAAGTTTCAAAACAAAGTTTTTAATCGGTAAACTATTCAACCCCTCTTCTAGTTTTCCACAAATACCATTATACACAGATTCACATAAGAAAGGAAAACGGTAGGCTAGGGCAAAAGGCTTAAGGTTGTGAATTTGTGATCACGGGAAATAAGTTTCGAATTGGAAAGACGTTTAACTAACAACAAATCAACTTTTTTCTCTTCATAAATTTGATCAGGTGATATTGTTCCGTACTTATTATTTATGCTTTTGTAGAATAATATATAATTTACACTTTATTTTGTCATGTTGCGTCGTTCACAACCGTCGGGTGCCCAAAATAGAAAACGAAAAAAAACTCAACAAGAATTAGAGCGACCTCAACACGGTTCTATGGATGGGTATGTTGTTAGAACGAAAAAAAAATAATATTGAAGAAAATAATGACGAGGTTAACGTTAATATACATAATGAAAATCCTATAAATAATGTAAACCTAGAAAATGATAAGGTTAACGTTAATGATGATAATGAAAATCCTAAAAACAATGAAAATCTATAAACTAATGAGGTTAATGTTAGCGACGATGATGAAAATCCTAATAATGAAAATCACAAAAGTCCTCAAGATTGTTATGTTGACGGAGTTAATCACAATATTTTTTATGTAAGAGTTTGGGATGGTTTAGATTCAAATATTAAAGAGTTGCTTGTAAGCAAAGGGGTTGTTAGAGAAACTAATATAAATTATCCAAAAGATAAATTTAGTAGGCACTTTTCTTGTGAACATTATGTACGTAAGTGATGCAGGTTTTACTGACTAGGTCTTAATATTTGTAATTACTCGTTATACCTATTGTCTACCCTAATGCACTAACGGGCAGTGTACCCGGTCATGTGTAGTGTAGTATTCGGTAAAACCAAGGTCGTCCCAAGAGCTACGTGGATTGGAAATTAACTTAAGTCTATGTCACGATTTTAATTGCTTTTAAGATTGAAATAATAAAACTAACTAATAAAACAAGGAAATAAAAGAAAGCATATAAAGGCAAGAGTAGTAATCAATGAAGAAGAGTGGTGCTAAACAAGTTAATCCTCCTAGCTAGTTATGTCTACGTCTACTTACTTCCAATTACTTCAGGTGGGGTCAAAGTCGAGAGGACAGCATTTGATCAATTCGCCCTAACCTATCAGCAAAGATGCCACCACAGGAGAAATCAGGCGCACCGTCATAAATCCTGTTGTTCCTGGTCCCCTAAGACGAGTCATTACGTACCGCTACATGCTAGATTTATAATAGTGAGTGCCCGGCCGTTAGGAACTTAGACACTCACCCCCTAATTCTTAAGTTCATCCAAACGATAGGTGATCAGTTGGTCAAATCGCACAAGTAGAAAGGGTCGTCAGTTGGTCATATCTTACCCTTCCCGTCTCAGTCCGCTCACCTAGGGTCAGTTGGTCATATCTCCTAGGCAATTGGCCTCTACCGCCATTCAAAACTACCGAACCAAGGGTGGCTACCAATAAACTATGCATGCATACACTTAGAAAAAATTGTACGGAAGTAAAGTAAATGCAAACAAAACAATTAAAGAATCATAACTAGGCCAGCACCAGGGTGCTTAGCCAAACATATAATAAATCATACCAACAAAAATGAATAAATCATAAATTGAATTGAACATAATGTTTGATACAAATTACTTGATGTAAAGCTAATAATGATGATGATTGCGAGTGAATTCTTCCTTCAAAACTGGCTTCGGACTGCTGGAAAATGCCCTAGAGTGGTGCCTTAATCGACCCCTAGGAGAGGGGTGAGGAGAGATACTTAAAAATGCAGATTTAGGGCTGGATTTATAGGCCCCGACATGGTTACGGCATAACCTTAAGGGCTAATTACGCCGTAACTAATAACAGCGTAAAGAAATCTGGATCTCGAATAGTTACGTCGTAACTAAAATAATTAGTTACATCGTAACTAAGTTACGCCGTAATTCTTCAACCATATATTCATATCCGCTCCGTAATTATCACTACGGAGTAACTAAATTGCAACGTTACGCCGTAACCTTCACAAAAATAATTACGACGTAACTATAAGAATTGGTTACGCCGTATCCTTCAAAGCTCATATTTACGCCGTAACCTTATTAGCTAGTTGCGGCGTAATCTTCACATAAATCCAAAGGCCCTCGTAAATCAATCTTCAGAACATATATTTGGCCTTTTATCACTTCTTTTCCGCTCCAACGCCTCATTTATCCTGAAATGCAAATATGAACGGATATGAAAGAATTAAGTACCATATTAATGCAAATGAGGCCATAAACACGGGAATTTGATATATAAAAGATCAGTCTAATTTGATGTTATCAAATATCCCCCACTTGAAATCTCTTTGTCCTCAAGTAGACCCTTTAAATAATTCTTAAAAAGATATCTCCCATGATTAATTGGAAGATGTGAGTCTAAAAATCACCTAGCTAGAAAATTCCAAACTGAGCACCTCACGAAAAGGGAATTGAAATCACACTCTCTCTCATAATTCACGTGTTTATTTTTGGGTGATCACTCAACTGCTCAGTCATGGCGAGTATTCTATCATAGGCTTGGCAAAGATACTAATCTCCACCACTAGAGTCTATAGATGCAGCTATTCTAAAAGGCAATGGGTTGAGACAACATAAAGGCTTATGGGGTTATTTTGTCATTACTAACGAGCTACGGCGAAGGGGACAAAACCAATGATACATGACCAAATCCATGGCTAAGACACCAATGATTGCTCGCTTCTTCACCTAAACTCGATTCATGACTAAGGGTAGGATAAGGCATGGGAAAATTTTAATGGGTGTAAATAGAAAGACACGAAACAAATAGATTCCTATGTCCATAGTCGCCCCACCACTAGTCGCATTCAATCCCATAGCAAAAATCGAGGGTCAAGAGTCAAGGGGTCTTCAATAATCAATACACGAGTTAATGCATAAGAAATGTAATGTGGTGCCTCATAAACTCCATAATCTAGGCAAATAAGATGCATTAACTCGGCCTTCATCATCAATGAAAAAAGAATGTGCTGTATAAAAAAATTTAAAATTTGGGTCAATTTAGCACATATTTCTATCAAAATCAACCATTTCTATCTCTCACCCCCCACTTGAAATGTACAATGTCCCCATTGTACGAATATTGATTAAAATTTGAAAGGCGAGATAGAAATGTTCGGGTTTCTAATTTTATCCGTAAGACAAAACGGATTTGTAAAATTTGCGCCAGTTGAAACAAGGCGAAAATACTTATCACAATACGACACAAAAGCTGATTTATATTACAATCAGCTATAAACAAACTAATAAACTCTTGCTTGCATTATCATCATTTTATTTATTTATTTTTTTATTATTATTATTTATTTATTTATTTATTTATTTTGATGCAAGACAAGGTATACATGAATATAAACGATACGAACATAAAAAGTATCCCCCACTTGAGATCAACTATCATCTAAACCCGAATTTCTTCCAAAACCCTTTATTCAAAGCCCGCGACTTTCACTAGTGGAACCAAAATTAACCAACAGCGCCCGGACCATGGACATAAGGAAACTACAGGGTAGGCTAGGCGATAGGTGTAACGAAACAATTATATTGGGTGGACAAAATGAAAGGGATGGCTCTGAAAGGTGTATCTAGGGGTATCTTGCACTAATGGTGAGTGCAACAAAAAGGATTTAACAGGGGGATTGACTAATCAATGTGAAGAGTCAATATACACAATACATATATGGGCTATTTGGGTTTAATCCTAAAATTGCCTTATATCCTAGCTGCACCGATCACACAAAGTTACCTCAGTGTAATGCTCATGATAATGGTCTCGAAAAGATATACAAGGCCAAGTTCTAAAGTCTACTACAGCCAACGGCACACTCATTTTTATGAAATTATATATAAGGGGAAAACGAAAAGGCTTATCCTCACACAATGGGAATATAGGGTAGGTGTGCTCAGTCTATATTAATCCAGTTAAGTAATGAAAAACATGTCAAAATATTATTAATGAAACACTTTTCATCAAAAACTAGAAAAATAAGGGCAAGTAAAATCAAGCGGGTGTCTATGTCTAATCCCTTCCCCCCACTTGGGTCATACTTAAGCATATAAATGAAAGATAAGAAGGGTTAGAATTGAAACGGAAAACTCCCCTGGATTTGCTCGGCATGATCAAAGACTCACGAGTAAACGTGTCCCACTTTGAGATTTATGAGCAAACTTTAATAACCTGAATTCACTTAAGACAACCAAACGCATCATACTAGAAAAACAAGTATAAAAAGAAAATGAAAAACCTAACTCACTTTCGTAGGAATTACGGTTGCATTTAGCGTATGCAACAAGCCTTTTAAACCACTTGGTGTCCCAAGTGGACGAGTGTAGTCTCGTGAGGGTTTACAGGGAACACACCCACAAAGTTCATTTAAAACTAATACAAGGTTATTGTGTTTTAAAATGAAAGAATTAAAGCAGAGGAAGGTTACGTCGTAACTCTTATGAGGGAGTTACACCGCAACTAGCAAAACCTGACATAAGATGCAAAGCGAGTGGTTACGGCGTAACCACGGAGATGGTATTACGCCGTAATTATTAATGCGTCAAGAATTCTGCTACTAAAAAGTTGGTTACGGCGTAATCACTAAGATGAGTTACGCCGTAACTCTGGTCAGATCGGCAAACTGCAGCAGCAATTAGTTCCTCGTTTCCTGCAAAAATGGTTAGAAAACACAAAACCCAACTATACTAATAAAATGAAAAAGAAAAGATAGGCATGGGGTGCCTCCTACAAAGCACTTGTTTTTGTTCGAGTCACGAGCTTGACTCCACCCTTATTTACTACGTAAAAGGGTGTTCATCCCCTCACTTGAAATCAAGTGTGGGTGAAAATAGCAATAAACACCATGAGGGTGTGAATTTGCTACGGAATGGGGAAATGATAAATTATGATCATACCTGACAGGAGATGTCATTTCCCTCCATACCTTACCCGTTTTAGTTGATGGCATTGATGATTTGTTCACCTCGTGATGTGGCTGATTAATCGGCTCATATGTCTCCTTGTTTATCACTGAGGTGTCCAAGATTTTGTCTTCTAATTCCTTTGCAAGATCAACTAGAATTGGTTCAGTAGCCGAAGCTACATAACCATTATCGGGTGATGTGATAGGTTGCACGATTTCATCCATAATTTCAGCATCCTGAATAGAAAAACAAGCAAGATTGTTAGGAATAAAAGAAGAGTTAGAAGTAATACCGTTTTGTGTTGTGGTTGATTCCTCATTAGCTTGTGGCGTTGCTTCATCACTCTGCAAGTTCTTTGCTTCCATTTTCTTCAATTGATCCTCGCTTGTTTCTTCTTTTCTCACAGTCTTCAAACGTCCTGGAAATGGGATAGGTGGTACATAGGGTCTGATATAAGGTAAATCACGAGGAACCGGCTCCTTGTTGACTTATTTCATCTTTCCCATTGTTGCTTTGATAGTTCCAACTGCATTCTTTTTACTTTCCAGGACCTTTTGGTTTAACTCTTCAAGCTTAGCCTCCAAGCTTTTCCTCTTATCTTCAAGATTTTTTAGATTTAAGTCCGCGCCCTCCTTGAATTTCCTAATCCATTCGTCATTCGAGTCGTGCATCCCTTTTAAATTATCCGAGAATTTCTTGACGGCTTCCTCCAATGATTCCACATACCTGACCTGCTCATATTCTTTGTGTTCGTCTTGGAGAGAATGCTATTGTATAGCATGAATGTCTTCCTTAACCATATTCATATCACATCCAAGTCTATCCAGCTGCTTGGTAATGTCGCCAATGTCATCCAAGCTGTTGCTATTTATCGCCCAAGTGGTTGCTCCATCATACCAATTTCGTGAATGGTCAGCCATCATTTCAATTGATCTAAGGGCTTGTGCAGGTGGTAATGTAGGAATAGGTCCTTGAGAGTCGAGCATTTGGCGGGACGAGATGTTTAAACCTTTGTAGAAAATAAGGACCATCTGATGGTTGCTGATATCATGCGTTGGACATCTGTAAAGAAGGTCATTATATCTTTCCCAAGCTTCATCTAGCGTTTCATCCATTTTCTGTCTGAAACTCCTTATTTCTTCCATCTTCTTGGCAATCTTTGAAGGAGGATAATATCTTCTAATAAATGCTTTCTCCAAAAGATTCCATGTATTGATCGACCCAGCAGGAAGCATCTTCATCCATCTTCTGGATGTACCAGTGAGTGTAATTGGGAACACTCTAAGCATTAATGCATCTTGAGTGACTCCTGGAGTGTGGAAAAGATCTGCGATCTCCAATACTCTTCGCACATGCAGGTGGGCATCTTCATCATTAGTTCCCGCGAAAAGCTTTTGTCTAAGTTCCCTCATGAACTGGCAGCTGATCTCAAAGTCGATGTCATCATTCAATTCAGGGCATACCACACCCGATCTTTGGTTATCTCGATTCAACGCAATATATTCTTCCATAGTGAGCATGTCAAAATCTGAATCTTCCATATCCTGAAATATCAAAAACTAACAAAAAGCATAAAAGAAGAGAAAAAGAGAACTAAAAACAAAAATAAAAGAAAACAAAATAAAAACTTAAATTAAAATCCTAAAATAGCTCCTCGGCAACGGCGCCAAAAACTTGATGCAGGTTTTACTGACCAGGTCTTAATATTTGTAATTACTCGTTATACCTATGGTCTACCCTAATGCACTAACGGGCAGTGTACCCGGTCATGTGTAGTGTAGTATTCGGTAAAACCGAGGTCGTCCCAAGAGCTACGTGGATTGGAAATTAACTTAAGTCTATGTCACGATTTTAATTGCTTTTAAGATTGAAATAATAAAACTAACTAATAAAACAAGGAAATAAAAGAAAGCAGATAAAGGCAAGAGTTGTAATCAATGAAGAAGAGTGGTGCTAAACTAGTTAATCCTCCTAGCTAGTTATGTTTACGTCTACTTACTTCCAATTACTTCAGGTGGGGTCAAAGTCGAGAGGACATCATTTGGTCAATTCGCCCTAACCTATCAGCAAAGATGCCACCATAGGAGAAATCAGGCGCACCGTCATAAGTCCTGTTGTTCCTGGTCCCCTAAGCCGAGTCATTACGTACCGCTACATGCTAGATTTATAATAGTGAGTGCCCGGCCGTTAGGAACTTAGACACTCACCCCCTAATTCTTAAGTTCATCCAAACGATAGGTGATCAGTTGGTCAAATCGCACAAGTAGAAAGGGTCGTCAATTGGTCATATCTTACCCTTCCCGTCTCAGTCCGCTCACCTAGGGTCAGTTGGTCATATCTCCTAAGCAATTGGCCTCTACCGCCATTCAAAACTACCGAACCAAGGGTGGCTACCAATAAACTATGCATGCATACACTTAGAAATAATTGTACGGAAGTAAAGTAAATGCAAACAAAACAATTAAAGAATCATAATTAGGCCAGCACCAGGGTGCTTAGCCAAACATATAATAAATCATACCAACAAAAATGAATAAATCATAAATTGAATTGAACATAATGTTTGATACAAATTACTTGATGTAGAGCTAATAATGATGATGATTGCGAGTGAATTCTTCCTTCAAAACTGGCTTCGGACTGCTGGAAAATGCCCTGGAGTGGTGCCCTAATCGACCCCTAGGAGAGGGGTGAGGAGAGATACTTAAAAATGCAGATTTAGGGCTGTATTTATTGGCCCCGACATGGTTACATCGTAACCTTAAGGCCTAATTACGCCGTAACTAATAACAGCGTAAAGAAATCTGGATCTCGAATAGTTACGTCGTAACTAAAATAATTAGTTACGTCGTAACTAAGTTACGCCGTAATTCTTCAACCATATATTCATATCCGCTCCGTAATTATCACTACGGCGTAACTAAATTGCAACGTTACGCCGTAACCTTCACAAAAATAATTACGACGTAACCATAAGAATTGGTTACGCCGTATCCTTCAAAGCTCATATTTACGCCGTAACCTTATTAGCTAGTTGCGGCGTAATCTTCACATAAAATCCAAAGGCCCTCGTAAATTAATCTTCAGAACATATATTTGGCCTTTTATCACTTCTTTTCTGCTCCAACGCCTCATTTATCCTGAAATACAAATATAAACGAATATGAAAGAATTAAGTACCATATTAATGCAAATGAGGCCATAAACACGGATATTTGATATATAAAAGATCAGGCTAATTTGATGTTATCAGTAAGTTACGTAATGGAGATTCTTATGATAGAAAATTGTTGATTTACTCAAAAGAGCTTGATAAAGTATTTTGTTTTTTTTGTAAGTTATTTAAAACTGCTAGATCTAGAAGTCAATTGGCAAATGAAGGAATAAATGATTGGAAGCATCTTAGCAATAATTTAAAAATTCATGAAAATAGTTCTGAGCATATGATTAATTTTAGAACTTGGTCTGAGTTGTGGGTGAGGTTAAATACGAATCAAACAATTGATAAAGAGTTACAAGAACTTATAAAAAAAGATACTACACATTGGAAGGAAGTTCTAATTAGAATAATTGTTGTTGTGAAATGTCTAGCAGAATATGATGTGCCTTTTCGTGGTTCAAATGAAAAACTATATAAAAAGTCTAATGAAAACTTTTTAGGCATAATGCAAATGATTGCTGAGTTTGATCCTATCATGAAAGAACATTTTCGCAGAATTAAAGACAAAGAAACCCACTATCATTATCTAAGTCAGACAATTCAAAATGAGTTGATTGAAATGTTGGCATCCGAGATAAAAATGAAATAATTAAAAAAATTAAAGAGGCAAAATATTATTCGGTAATTCTTGATTGCATTCTGATGTAAGTCTTGAAGAACAAATGACATTAATTATTAGATATGTTGATGTATTGAGTTCTCCTATAAAAGTAAAAGAGTTTTTCTTAGAGTTTTTAGTCGTAGAAGATACATCAGGTTTAGGTATTTTTAATGTGCTACAAGATGTTTTGAAATCTCTTGATTTAGATATTAACCATGTTAGAGGACATGGATATGATAATGGATCTAATATGAAGGGAAAATATCAAGGTATCCAAAAAAGATTACTTGATATAAACCCAAGAGCTTTTTATATGCCATGTGGCTGTCATTGTCTTAATTTAGTATTATGTGATATGGCAAATTCTTGTGAAAAAGCGAAACTCTTTTTTGGAACATGTCAAAAAATATACATTGTCTTTTCTAGTTCTACAAAGCGGTGGAGTATTTTACTTGATTATATTGATGAATTGACTCTTAATTCATTGTGTGCGACTCGATGGGAAAGTCATATAGAAAGTGTTAAAGCTATAAAAACTCAACTTTCTCAAATAAAAGAAGCTCTAAAAAAATTAGCTAAAGTAAGTGAAGATGGAAAATTGTGTAGAGATGCTTTATCATTGGTAAATGGTGAATTTTCAAGTTCTGAGTTTGTTTTAAGTTTGGTAATTTGGTATGATATTTTATTTAGAATTAATGAGTGGGTGAGCCCGCGCATTGCTGCGGGAGTGCTGTGTCGATGTATGTGTATAAAAGACCAAAGTATAGGTGCAATATACATGGATGAAAAGATGTATATGTAACGTCTTTTGTATATCAACCCTATGTATAAATAATTTCGATACATATATTATATCAGGTCCACATGTACAGAAAAATTAGTATTGCAGGTTAAGTTTGGATAGAAAAACGGTTATCAAATTATATGTGGCAGTAGTAGAACGTGTACTTGTGAGAGTCAAGGTTACGATGTCCGTCATCCTTGGAATCGTTCAACGCACATCATTCAGGGTACCTATTTTAAAATCACATCATATCAACACACATACACATACCACTTGAGAACGTAATAAAAATCAAGTCCTAATAGTGAAAATTATCTAGAATTAATAACCATCTTTGTATAAGTAACAACCACCAAAATATTTGATGGAGCTTGAGATACCTCACGCATAAAATCTCATCAACAAATTGGTGTGATTGACCCAAAGTGAGAATTTTCACAACTTGCTTCATCTCTGCTAACCTCTTTCTCCTTCAATAAACACTAACAAAAAATAAAAACAATATTATAAACCCAGCAATCATTAACTGAGGTTTATAAACATAGTACTCGCACTTAATACCCATTAAATAATAATGGTGGATGGAACATTTGATGCCGTAAGTTACTTATGGATGGGCCGGTTTGTGTTATATTCTATAGTTAATAGGTGAAACTCATATGACAAAAAAGTTAGATGGAACAGAACATTTAAGATGTACTGAATTATCACAAACATATTCGTTTGTATATAAAAGCTCCTAAATCATTTGTTCAATAGAAGCATTTATATTATAGTCAACAAACTGAACATTACATATGCCTTAATCTCACCGTGACATACTTTAATGTTATTATAGCATCTTAGCATAAAAAAAAAAAATGAAGAACGGAAATGTAATGTGCTTTCTTTTACCTGACCGTTTTCCAGCAAATATTGACACAAAGACTCCAAATCTGCAGTCGTCCACCTTTGTGCCATAGTAATAGCTTAAATAAACAAAGGCATAGAAAGCACCCTGCAAAATCAAGTATTAGAACCATGTATTACAGGTAACGGGACACTAATTTCTATGAACAAAGTAGTACTTGTACCTGCGGTTCAGATATTTTCACACCATCCAATTCCTGAAAAGATGCAGGGAAAAGATCTCGTGTTTCACAACATGATTTGACCATATGTTATATTGCTTCTCCACCATCTTATCCCATTCCGAAAGCATCAACTGCAGCATTTTGAGGTATATTTTGAGCTATACTACTGGACCTGATGTGGAGTAAATCAACAAAGAATATAGGGACAGTAGGACACAATACATAAAATGAGGGATATCCCAATACATTGATTGTGATATGAATCACATCGAAACTATCATAAAAGAGAATGTGAAATGAGATAACATATCTGACTTTGAAATTTTCCAGAGGTGGCAACAAAATATTTAAGACCAACAATGTATCCAAGCGTCCAATCAGTCATTGAAAACGTGTAGAAGGATTGGCAGAAGGTGAGCCATAGCTAATAAAATATTTCGTGAATATAAATAAAATGTCTCAAAAATATAAACCAAATCCACACATGTTTTTTTAAATATTTGCACACATGAACGGATAAAAAAAATGATATCGTGATTTTAGTATACCAAACGAAACTGTTAACAATTAACATGTGGTTATAAAGTGAGAAACCTGAAGGAGAAGCAACATACAATCCTTTAGCGACTCCAGGATACTTCAATGTGCCAATTGGATGATCAATAACAACCTGCAACATGACATGTTTATTGTTGGAATCACTCCTAAACTAGATTATAAGTGTTAGTAATTAATATGTAATAGTTAGCTTAATTAGGCCTTTATGTTAGTTATTATGCTAAGGCTTATGTAGAAGGCCCATAAGCCTTGGCCCAAGGCTAATAAGGAAAGGAAGGGACTAGGAGTGTTGCCCTAGCTCCCTCTCCTATAAATAGCCTTGTAAACCTTCCTTAGAAGGTTGGTTGTTCATTTTATCATATCACATTTACGCATAAACCTTTCTTATTCATATTCGTGTGTGTTAACTTGTTCAACCGATCACTCTCTTATCTCATTTCTTATATTGATGCTTGTGTTACATAAATGGGAACCTAACAGTGGTATCAATCGCCAAATAGTTGGGTGAAAAGTTTTGTTTTTGAAGCTTTTGTGATACACGTAAGTCTCGGGTATAAAACTTTCAAACGCATAAAAACTCATTTTTTTCACTTTCAAATCCAAGATTCTTGTACTTTCAAGGTTATTAGGTGTTAAAGTTTAAGTTTTTGGCAAAAAAGTTTCAAACTTTACGTGTATTTCATTGTTTTTGAGCTTGGTTTTATTCGTGTGGCTAGTTCTACGCGTAAGGTGTATAAGAGTTTTGGATCATCAAGTTTCACACTTTTATGTTATTTTGATGATATTGAAGTTGTTTCATCAAAAAAATCTGGTTTAGAAACATTTTTGGATAGAAATCTCAGTTTTGGCAAAACTTACGCATAACAAAACCCTAATCTTACGCGTAAGCCCCATTAAGTTTGATCTTCAGTGTTCTTGGTTTACTCAGTGTTTTCTTGCTTGGATAAGCCTGAAAACACTTCGAATTTGGATATCTTCTACACTGGATAAGTGTAAAGGATTTTTGGGATAAAACCCTAGTTTTATGCCTAAGCAAGGTTCTTACGCGTAGAATCTCTTTCTGCCTAAGCATAAACTTACGCATAAGCACAGTCTTACGCCTAAGCTAACTTACGCTTAAGAATTCTACTTCTAAGCCTTTGTTTACGCATAAGCTAAGTTTTTCCTCAAGCTTACGCTTAAGCTATCACTACGCGTAAGTTCACTCTTTACGCGTAAGGATTGGTTTTACGCATAAGGTTCTTTCTTTGCCTAAGCTTGGTTTTTACGCATAAGGACTCTTCATCAACAAAATTTCATTCGACTACAAAGATCCATTTTACAACACAAGTTTCAAGATGTCTCAACCACCATACTCTAGCTACTTCCCTCATGTGTATCCTCAACAACAACAACAACAACTCAATCAATAACAACAACAATTTTATCAACAACTACAACAACAACAACAACAACAACTTCAACAACAATTTACTCAAGGGGCAATTCAACCACAAATGATTCAACCACCCCCTAGTCTTCAAGTACAACCTTACACAAACTTTCACAATCAACATCCATCCAGGAATACTATGAAGGAACCGTCTTGGTTTGCAAAGATGTGTGAAGCTTTAAGTAGCCAACAATCCATTCATGAGGCTGGATCACTTGATAGACCTCCAATGCTCACTCACGGAAACTATGATCAATGGGTGATAAGGTTCTTTAGGTTTTGTGATCTAAAGAAGCCACATGGAAAGTTCTTAAACAAGGTTATCCTGGAAGGTCCATTTCAGATGCCTACTGTCACTGTACCCGGAGATCCAAATGCTAATCCACCAAGAGGTGATGTCACTAACATTGCAAGTCTTAATGACCTCACTACTGATGAAATTCTACACTTTGAAGCCGATAACTAGCAATGCAATACATCCTTTTAGGATTACCCAATCCGATCCTGCGAAGTGTGGATGCTCAAAAGACTGCTAAAGCAATGTGGGAACATATTCATCTTCTCATGGAAGGCACTGAACTCAATCAAGAAGATATGGAATCCAAAATCTACTAGGCTTATGAACACTTCATGATTGAACCCAGAGAGACATTAGAGTCATATCATCATCGCTTCTCAGACATCATCAATGACTTGGACAAACATAACATCATCATGCCAAGAATTTCAGTCAACACTAAATTCCTGAGTAGTCTTGGTCCTAACTGGGAAAAGTATGTCATATTCATCCGTCAAGCAACGAATCTTCATCATGCTACATACGGATTGTTGTACGACTATTTGAAGCCCCACCAAAAGGAAGTTGACAAAGAAAGGGTTATCCGTGGACTACCTGTTTCGCCATCACTTCCGGATAATCAACACTTAGCTTTGTGGGCTCAAGCTTGTTATCCTCAATTCCCCGACCTTACAAACTGTCTTCACAAATCCTCCACAACCTACTGCTCAACCATCTACTAAGATAACACCTTATGATCCTTCACAACAACAAATACCACAAGAAAATCAACTGGTTCCATACAAAAACAACAATACTCAAGCACTTTACAGTGAATCAACTGAGGATGCTGAAGCTTTTGATGCATTGCAACAAGGATTTGTTATGATTGCTAGAGCCTTTGGTCGATACTCCAACAAATCCAACAATCGCATTCGCACCTCCTCCAACACAAGGAATCAGGCTGTTGTTAACAATGGACGAGTTGAGGTTCAAAATCGTGGTCAGGTTCGTCAGATGGGCGGTGGTCAAGGGTTTAATTCAATGGGAAGGAATAACATGGGTGCTCTACAACAACAAAGGGCTCAAGTGGTTGAACAAGGCAATGCTCAGAATGGGGTGAATGGTCTTCGTTGCTATAACTGTAATGAGAAGGGTCATCTAGCGAATGCATGCCCAAAGCCGAGGACAAGAGGCAGCGCTTATCACAAAGAGGCTTTACTCTTGGCTCTTAAGGATGAAGCTGGTGGAACTCTTACCAACAAGGAACAGAGCTTCATGGCAAATGCAGATTCCGATGATGATATGGAGGACTTGCAGGCTAATGCAATAGTTATGTTGATGGCAAACATGCACGAACTCCACATGAGTGACACAGGCCCAGTGTATGACACTGACGGCTTGTCTCAGGTACCGGATCAAACCATATTAATTACTGATATGATATCTCCTCCTACATCTGTATCCGACGAGGATCAGAGTGTTCAACATGAGCCGTCTACATCTCATTCCGATGATAATCAAATAGATCCCGTAGTCATATTTGACGATCAAGATGACCTTATGGTTACCATAGATAATCAAGTTGACTCCGTGGTTATACTTGAGGATCTGACTAATGATCATGTTGAGACTCACGTTGAACAAGATGAACTTCTGTCTGAGCTCATGCCCTTACTTAAAGACCAAGAATCTCGCCTGGAAATATGCATGGACATCAATAAGCAATTAAAGGAAAAAATGCACTATTAACCATGGATATTGAATGCTTAAAAAATCAACTCAACGTTTTTCAAACTCAAGAAAAACATGAAAAAGGTTTTGAAGTCGCTTTTGCTAAATCTTACCAAAACGAAAAATCATTAGAACAACAGATACGTGATCGAGTCGCATCCAAGAATGCTTTGTTGTCTCAAATAGAACAACTGAAATATGATCATAAACAACAACTTAACGCTCTCACTTTGGAAACTCAAAAAGCCAAGTCTGAGTTGTTAACTTGTCAAAAACAGTTCTCTGAGTACAAAAAGCATTCAACGAAACGTATAGATAACTATCTTGAGGAAATTGTCGACTTACAAAACAAAATCAAAGAGTTTCGAAATGTTGTTTACAAACATGGTGAATCAATCACAACGATCCAAAAGTTTACTTTCAAACCAAATCCAAATGGATATGGTCCGAATCTTGCTGATTACAAACCAAAGTTTTCAAATAGAGCATTCAAACCAAATCCTGAAGTTTATAGTGCAGAACATAGAGTTGATGATTCCATTATGAGTGTTGTTGAATATAATCGTCAAGAGGAATTAGAGTCGGTCAAAATTGGAAAATGTTGTTTATAACAAACCATTTAACTATTCAAAAGCCGTTACTTTCGTCACACAACATGATTTTTCTAACACACCTTGGGTTATCACACCTACTTCTGAGGGTCCCCTTTCCAATACTACACAAATTAATGGTCCTTTACCTTCACTTAGTGAAATAAAATCATTAGCCGAACAATGTAAAGTTATAAAATATTTTGAAAAACTTTTGGAACGTGAAATTGAAATCAATTCTGAAATAAAAATTGAACATTTTCAATCGCCTCAAGCGAGAGCCCAAAGAGATATTTTTCAGAAAAGAATTTTACCACATGTCCAAAATTTGAAAAATTGTGCAATATATTGGGAAAAGGACTTTCACAAGGAACTTGGACTTATGAAAAGAGTTTTCGAACAAACAGAAACATCGATTTCAAATACTAAACGTAAAAAGAAATTGTTGAGAAAAGATGTTGATCGACTCTTGGAAGATGTTATCTGTGCTGATATCCATAATGTTGTGTTACTACATTCGGTTGCATATGCATTTGATTATATCTCTGCTGGTTCTGTTGATTCCGTTGAAACTGTTGAGAATACTGATACTTTGTCACAAATCAAGTCTTTTAAAGTTGAAAATGAACGTTTGATTAACGAACTTTCAAATGCAAAACGTCGTCTTCAATGGTGTCAAAAAGATTGCCAGAATCGAGAACTCGCTTTGCAAAACAAAATCCACCAGTTGCACACTAAAACTTTTAATCCAAAACTTGAGCAACTGGATGATCTAAACGTGTCTTTGAAGTGTCAAATTTCAAAATATGAACAAGAAATTTCAAAAGTTAAAAAGGAATATAGTGTCATATTTGATTTACTCAAAAAGACTCGTGCTCAAGCGTCAAAAGATATTGACGATCATCTTGCATATACCAAAGATGTTTTACGACAAAATGGTCTCACTCGTTCTGAAAATCTAGATTTGTTACACAAAATCCATGACTTTAAAGCGGAGTTGGTGAAATGTAAACAAGATAGGGATAGTAACACTGTAATAACTGCACCTAAACAGATTCAAAACGACTCTAGAACATCTAACGACAAACCACAAGAAACTAATGTGCTTCCCTCTACTAAAACATGAATAGTTGCCTCTTTTCCCAACGCCCGCACTTCACAGCCTAGGAGCAATACAAGGAAGAATAGGAAGTTGTGACGTAAGAAAAGAACAATAAAGAATGCTGAAGTAGAAGAACACTCTAGGACTTTGAATAAAACTCAAGTTGCACCCACTTTAGATATTGCGTCTGACAAATGTAATGAACAAAGTGATGTAACGAATGTCGAATCTTTAAGTACTCTTAATGTTTTGTTTAAAGCTTCTTGTGTTGGTTGTCGTAAAAGCATGTTTTCTGGTTGTCATGATAAATGTGTTGCTAAGGCTATCTTATCTCGTAAGCTGAATACTAGAAAACGTAATACCTCTAGGCCCACTAATGCTTCTAAGTCTGTGCTAGGCAAACCGCCTTATAGTGTTTTTGCAAACATCATTGATGTACCTGTAGCACCCACTTCACCTCCTAGGAAGAACTTATCACCTAGTGCATTCACTAAGACCAAAGCTAAGACTAGTTGGAGATGGCAGAAATGGTTACATAATACACTAGGATTTCAATGGATACCTAAAATCATAAACATGTGTGTTTCACCTATAACAGCATCGAAACCCTCTAACTCTTCGGGTTCCACATCTACTTCTATTCCATCTATGTCGTCTGTGTGTAATGCAGGTGATACAGATCATCCTCTGGATTGTTGATAGCGGATGTTCCCGACACATGATGTCACACCTCGCCGCAGCGGAAACACGAGGTGCAACAGTAGGTAGTACATTGCATAAGTTATAGGTAACACCATACAAGATCTAAAGGAAAACATTATATTTTACAATAAGTTTTTACATCGTTTCAAAAGATAAGTCATAATACATTTAACACAAGTTCCCAATGATAACATCTGTTTTTAAACATTTGCAAAAGATAACATAACATAAGTGAAAGAGTGCCCATGCAATGCATCCGAAAATTCACCACTTACTTCTGATCACCTGAAAAGCATGATAAAAACAGGTCAACTATGGCCATAGTTGGTGAGTTCACAGGTTTAGTACACCAAGTAGTTTCCAAAACAAGAAATTTAATTGGTTGTCAAGTTTTAAAAGGGTCCATTATGTATGCGGCGTATTCATGCCTTAAAGGTTCCACTACTTAAGCCGATTCAGCCGAAAATTGCCCCTACGTGCAACATGCTCTAACCTAGCATGAGAAGGTGATACTATGCACTCCGGTTAGTGGAGTGAGGGGATGGCTCTACCCCTAAATAGCGCTATCCATAGACATCAACGGCTCATCCCGTACAGTGGGAATGAGTTAATAAGTAGTATAGTACCAGGGGACTTTAAAGTTGTTCTCAGGCGCCAAACATAAGCATACATACCAGTTTGCACAGTATAGCAGAGCATAGCTCAGTAGATTGAATCAGTTCAGTAAATCCATAATTTCATGAATGCACAACCAATTTAGTTTTAAGTAATCATAGCATGCTTTTCACCCCAAAAAGAGTAAAACAGTAAAATGGGGCTGTGAAACTCACCTTAACTAGCAAGACGGGAGTACAAGTACAAGAGAAGTATAATGAGTATATACTAAGCAACCCTCGAACGTAGACCTCCTAGACGCGACCTATTGGAAGTAAGAAAATTACATATTAAAAATCTAAATGATATGCTCGGGTAAAAGAACGACAACTAGTTAAGTCACCTATTTAGACTCGAAAATAAAATACATTACATTTATATAAAAACTATACTATTGAACCAAAAAGCTAGCAAACCTTACATGTCAACCATTGCAGTTTTAATGTTCAAGTTTGGGTTAATCAAATATACGTTATTTTCCTGAGAAGCAAATTTACATATTCGAATACTCGAATATGTCATCTGCGTTTAACATAACAATCCAGTTTTCCAACTTGTATAAGTTACATTTAATAAAGTATAGTTTTCACAAACTAAATATTAAATTCAAGAAAAAAAAAATCTATTTTACAACCTAACAAAGGATTCAAAACATACCTTTATTATACAATTTTCAATATTGTTCTATTTCGCTTAGCCGTTAATGGTGACGCCAATATTATTTATTTGTTTATTTATTTATTTTTTTTTGACAAACTAATGTATCAATCAATTGAGCAAGTAAGGAATAATAGAAAAAAAAATAATAAAAAAAGAAACAGTGCCATGTTTTATGTTTATATATTTATAGAGGAGGTTCTCCTTTTTGGATATTGTGTGAACAAGCAAAATAAACATCCAATAATTCATTAAAACTGCAGTCATGAAACATCATTAAAAAAAATGAATTTGCATTCAATATGCAACTGTTTAAAAAAATTAACCAATTATTTATATGTTGTTATGCATAATTTTTTTTACGCCATTAAAAGAGATGATCCATCATATCAATGATATGATGGATAAAGAAATTAATAAAGAAAAGAAATTTTTTAAGCATATTGATATGATGGATCATCTCTTTTAATGGCGTAAAAAAAATTATGCATAACAACATATAAATAATTGGTTAATTTTTTTAAACAGTTGCATATTGAATGCAAATTCATTTTTTTTAATGATGTCTCATGACTGCAGTTTTAATGAATTATTGGATGTTTATTTTGCTTGTTCACACAATATCCAAAGAGGAGAACCTCCTCTATAAATATATAAACATAAAACATGGCACTGTTTCTTTTTTTATTATTTTTTTTCTATTATTCCTTACTTGCTCAATTGATTGATACATTAGTTTGTCAAAAAAATAAATAAATAAATAATATTGGCGTCACCATTAACGGCTAAGCGAAATAGAACAATATTGAAAATTGTATAATAAAGGTATGTTTTGAATCCTTTGTTAGGTTGTAAAATAGATTTTTTTTTCTTGAATTTAATATTTAGTTTGTGAAAACTATACTTTATTAAATGTAACTTATACAAGTTGGAAAACTGGATTGTTATGTTAAACGCAGATGACATATTCGAGTATTCGAATATGTAAATTTGCTTCTCAGGAAAATAACGTATATTTGATTAACCCAAACTTGAACATTAAAACTGCAATGGTTGACATGTAAGGTTTGCTAGCTTTTTGGTTCAATAGTATAGTTTTTATATAAATGTAATGTATTTTATTTTCGAGTCTAAATGGGTGCCTTAACTAGTTGTCGTTCTTTTACCCGAGCATATCATTTAGATTTTTAATATGTAATTTTCTTACTTCCAATAGGTCGCGTCTAGGAGGTCTACGTTCGAGGGTTGCTTAGTATATACTCATTATATTTCTCTTGTACTTGTACTCCCGTCTTGCTAGTTAAGGTGAGTTTCACAGCCCCATTTTACTGTTTTACTCTTTTTGGGGTGAAAAGCATGCTATGATTACTTAAAACTAAATTGGTTGTGCATTCATGAAATTATGGATTTACTGAACTGATTCAATCTACTGAGCTATGCTCTGCTATACTGTGCAAACTGGTATGTATGCTTATGTTTGGCGCCTGAGAACAACTGTAAAAGTCCCCTGGTACTATACTACTTATTAACTCATTCCCACTGTACGGGACGAGCCGTTGATGTCTATGGATAGCGCTATTTAGGGGTAGATCCATCCCCTCACTCCACTAACCGGAGTGCATAATATCACCTTCTCATGCTAGGTTAGAGCATGTTGCACGTAGGGGCAATTTTCGGCTGAATCGGCTTAAGTAGTGGAACCTTAAAGGCATGAATACGCCGCATACATAATGGACCCTTTTAAAACTTGACAACCAATTAAATTTCTTGTTTTGGAAACTACTTGGTGTACTAAACCTGTGAACTCACCAACTATGGCCATAGTTGACCTGTTTTTATCATGCTTTTCAGGTGATCAGAAGTAAGTGGTGAATTTTCGGATGCATTGCATGGGCACTCTTTCACTTATGTTATGTTATCTTTTGCAAATGTTTAAAAACAGATGTTATCGTTGGGAACTTGTGTTAAATGTATTATGACTTATCTTTTGAAACGATGTAAAAACTTATTGTAAAATATAATGTTTTCCTTTAGATCTTGTATGGTGTTACCTATAACTTATGCAATGTACTACCTACTGTTGCACCTCGTGTTTCCGCTGCGGCGAGGTGTGACAGAAGTGGTATCAGAGCCAAGGTTATAGAGAATGCCGGTTTTTCCGAACAAAACCCCCAACTATAACCAAAATTTTACCTTCTTAAAACACCATACATTATAATTTCGTTTTAACTACTAGTCTGACTAATCCGAGCAGTGCATTATTGTTCTTAAATTATACATAGCCTGATCACCTATGTTTAATTTGGGAAGGATCATGCAATACTGGGATTAGTACATTTCAAATATTATTAAATCGATTTTCCACTTGATTCCCTGAAAAGCATAACTATGGCGCATGTGCATTACATATCGTTAACATTCATATTTCCACTATTAGTACTTAAGCATGACTTTATTTCTGACATGTCTCTACTTAAATGTATTACACTATGTTTCTGAGTATAAATTTTATTTCGGTCACTTTCCATTCACAGTATGTCGCACTCCTCGTCTCCCCATACAGCTCCCTCCACTAGTGACTCAGGACACACTGCTAGTCTTTCTAGACACCCCACAATGGACTCTGAGGAGGAGCCCATGGAAGATACCGAGTCTGAGCATGAGGTGAGTAATGAGAGACCCGCTAGTATTCCCAATCCCACACATGCACCGACATCCATTCTATCTCCTCCAACTACCCATGGCCCAATTAGGAGGCAAACTGCAAGGATGAGTGTCCGGATCCCAGAGAGAATATTGTTAGGGACATCCTCACATCAGAATCTTGTACGGGAAATGGGTCCCCGGTCATCATTACCAGCTAGAGGTGAGTATTACCTTGGTGGGCCATCATCATCATCTGACCCATACGCCGCCGCACAACTGAGTGACAGGTATAGTAGGCAGAATCATATGAGCCACACTGGATACCCTATAGGACCTCGACCAGACGTGGATACGTACCCCGACTTGGTTACTGGAGTTCCAATGAGTCAAGAGTCAGGGATGACATTGGAAGAGCTTGGGAGGATGCAACAATTAGCTGCAGAGCTTCTAGGCTGCATGATAGGAGTTGAGTATCAGGCAAAACTTCTACTTGATTTTTCTGGGATAGCTGAGAGGTTGACATAGCAGGTAACCAGGGCTTTAGGTACAGCTAATGAGGCTAGAGAGATTAGCCAGAGGGTTTGGTACTTTTATTTGTCCGCAGTGATATTCTTACTGATCTTGGTGTTGGTACTTGCCCTGATGGTTGTGTTTCCGGGTTAGCTGTGACTGGGTCGATGTAGTCTTTTGTTTAAACTTATGTACATGTAGATATCCTTGTAAATATTTAGTTGTATGGTTTATTTGTACGTAGACGGTAGGGTTATGTTTGTATCAAAATCTTATATTATAATGTAAGGCTAAATGCCAAATTTTGTCAAATGTTAGTAACCAAATCATGTATGAAAGAATGTTTATCATTTTCCTTATATAAATCTTTGTAACGTCTTTATTTGTATGATTTCTATTGTGATAAATTTCAAATTTACATTATATTATGTATACTACTTGAAATTCATTTTGGTCAAAACTTTACTTAAATAAATTTTTGTGATAAATTGTAGAACCATGTCTGGACGAAGGAACATACGCAACACCAACACAACCACCAACAATGAGGATCAGTCTAACAATTTGGAAGGGATAGTAGCCCGACAGCTTAATGCGGCAATACCAGACCTTATCACTCGACTTACTGAATCCCTTAATGCCAACCGCGGGAATCCAGGAGGAAACCCCATAAACAATAATCAAGGATGTACCTACAAGACATTTATGTCTTGCAAGCCCAAGGAATACCATGGAAAGGAAGGTGCTGTTGGACTGTTGTCTTGGATAGAAAGCATGGATTTTGTGCTCCATATCAGCAAGTGTTCAGGTGATCAAAAGGTGGAGTACGCATCTTGTCTACTCCAAGGTAGGGCTTTGACCTGGTGGAACACTCAAGTGCAAATTCGTGGACGCGAAGCTGCATTTCAACTAACTTGGGAAGAGTTCAAGAAATTGATGCTTGAAGAATATTGTCCTAAAGGTGAGGTGCAGAAGTTGGAGTCAGAATTTTGGAATCATACTATGGTAGGTAGTGATATAGACAAGTATACCACCCGATTCCATGAACTTGCAAGGCTAGTGCCTCACATGGTCACTCCAGAGGACAAGCGTATTGATCGTTATATATGGGGATTGGCTCCTGAGATCCGAGGGATGGTCACTTCAGCAAACCCACTTATTATACAAAGTGCAGTGGTTTTGGCAAATCGCCTAACCAATGATGCGATTAGAGCTGGAGTGTGGAAAAGGGACAATGTTGGGAACAAAAGGAGAGAAGATAATCAATCAAAGAACCGGGGTAGAGTTTACCCAGACAAAAGACAGAGGATTACATGGAATTTTGGAATGATAGCCCAAGGACCAAATCAGTATGTTGGTCAACTCCCGCAATGCACCAAGTGCCGTTTCCATCACACAGGAAATTTCCCGGTGTGTGGAAAGTGTAAGCAAGTGGGTCACTTCGCCGATTATTGTACAAGTAGGGTTATAAATGATAGACCATGGCTGACTTGCTTTGAGTGTGGAAGTCGAGATCATCTAAGGAGAACCTGTCCAAGATTGAATAGAGCCCCGGGCCAAGGAAACCAGAATCGCCCAAATCCAGCATTGGCTAATCAAGGAAGGAATCGCCCAAATCCAGCATTGGCTAATCAAGGAAGGAATCGCCCAAATCCAGCACTGGCTATTGAAGGAAATCCAAACCAGAGGAATAATGACAATCAAGCTCGTGGAAGAGTTTACCTCATGGGTGCCAATGAAGCTCGTCAGGACCCAAACATCGTGACAGGTACTTTTTCTTTAAACAACCATTATGCCACCGTACTATTTGATTCTGGCGCCGATTATAGTTTCATTTCCACAGAATTTATGCCCTTAATTAATGCAAAACTTAGTATACTGAACCCTAGTTATGAAATTGAAGTAGCAAATGGTCAAAGGGTAGAAGCCAATAGAATTGTTCGTGGGTGCAATTTAGTGTTAGAAGGCCATGCTTTTGCTATCGACTTAATACCTTTTGGTCATGGAAGTTTTGACGTAATCGTGGGAATGAACTGGTTATCAAAGTTTAAGGCCGAAATTGTTTGCCATGAGAAGGTAGTTCGAATACCCTTATCGAGCGGTGAAGTACTAAAGGTTTATGGAGAGCAGCCCGAAGGAAAGTTGAAGCACCTTATGAACATAAAAACAGGTGAACGGAAACTCGAAGACATCCCTGTTGTAAGGAAATTCCCTAAAGTATTTCCTGAAGACCTATCAGGATTACCCCCTCTTCGACAAGTTGAATTTCACATAGACTTAATCCCTGGAGCAACACCAATGGTGAAGTCACCATACCGTTTGGCACCTACTGAAATGCAAGAATTGTTTAATCAACTCCAAGACCTCCAAAATAAGGGTTTCATTCGACCTAGTTGTTCACCATGGGGAGCACCCGTGTTATTTGTCAAGAAGAAGGATGGTTCGTTCCGGATGTGTATAGACTACCGCGAGCTGAACAAATTGACCGTTAAGAACCGCTACCCTCTCCCAAGAATTGATGACCCGTTCGATCAATTGCAAGGATCGCGTTACTTTTCCAAGATAGACCTTCGTTCCGGTTACCATCAGTTAAGAGTACACGAAGCCGACATTCCAAAGACAGCGTTTAGAACTCGATATGGACATTTCGAGTTTACAGTTATGCCTTTCGGTCTAACCAATGCACCTGCGATCTTCATGGATCTAATGAACCGCGTATGTAAACCATACCTAGATAAATTTGTCATTGTGTTTATCGATGACATCCTAATCTATTCGAAGTCCAAAGAAGAACATGCAGTTCATCTTAAGTTAATCTTAGAGTTGCTCAAGAAAGAGAAGTTGTTCGCCAAATTTTCAAAGTGTGAATTTTGGCTGAAAGAAGTAAATTTCCTTGGGCATGTGATTGATAACAATGGAATTCATGTGGACCCTAGTAAGGTTGAAGCGGTAAAGAATTGGGAAGCCCCTAGATCACCGATAGAAATTCGCTCGTTCTTAGGATTGGCAGGTTATTACCGACGATTCATTGCGAACTTCTCTAGAATTTCCAAACCTCTCACCTTACTAACTCAAAAAGACAAGCAGTTTGATTGGGGAGAAGAACAAGAAGTAGCCTTTCAAATGTTGAAAGATAAATTGTGTAATGCCCCAATTCTAACACTCCCTGATGGACCAGACGACTTTGTGGTTTATTGTGATGCGTCAAACCGAGGCTTTGGATGCGTATTGATGCAAAGGGGTAAGGTAATTGCATACGCATCCCGACAGCTAAAAATTCATGAGAAGAATTATACCACCCATGATCTAGAGCTTGGTGCTGTTGTATTCGCTCTCAAAACCTGGAGACACTATTTGTATGGGACAAAGAGTGTTATTTACACTGATCATAAAAGTCTTCAACACATTTTCGACCAAAAGGAGTTGAATATGCGGCAGAGGCGATGGATTGAGCTTTTCAGTGATTACGACTGCGAGATTCGCTATCATCCGGGAAAAGCAAACGTAGTGGCTGACGCGTTAAGTAGGAAGGAAAGGGTTAAAAGAAGGCGAGTACGGGCTATGAGTATCACAATTCATTCGGGTATCAAGGGCAAGATACTGGAAGCTCAAAATGAAGCGTCCAAGGACTTAAATGCACCAGCAGAAATGCTAAGAGGGTTAGAAAGACAGATGGAGAGAAAAGTTGACGGTGGATTATACTTTTTAGATCGAATATGGGTTCCGTCAACAGGCAATGTAAGGACCCTGATAATGGATGAAGCTCACACAACAAAGTACTCTGTTCATCCAGGAGCAGATAAGATGTACTACGACCTTAGAGATATGTACTGGTGGCCTGGAATGAAAAAGGACATAGCCATGTATGTCAGCAAGTGTCTGACTTGCTCGAAGGTTAAGGCTGAACACCAAAAACCCTCAGGATTGCTACAGCAGCCAGAGATTCCTGAGTGGAAATGGGAGAGAATAACCATGGACTTCATTACGAAACTACCCAGAACTAGTAGTGGGCATGACACAATTTGGGTTATTGTAGATAGATTGACAAAGTCTGCACATTTTCTAGCAATTCGTGAGGACTACAAGATGGAGAAGCTAGCAAGAATTTACATTAACGAGATAGTAGCAAGACACGGAGTGCCTGTGTCTATCATATTCGATCGTGATAGTCGGTTCACGTCACGATTTTAGCAGAAATTACAGAAGGCATTGGGAACACGTTTAGACATGAGTACGACCTATCATCCTCAGACTGATGGTCAGAGTGAGCGTACTATCCAGACATTGGAAGACATGCTTAGAGCATGTGCTGTTGACTTTGGAGGAAGTTGGGATACACATCTTCCCCTAGTTGAGTTCTCTTACAACAACAGTTATCATTCAAGCATTAAACGTCCCCCATTTGAAGCATTGTACGGGCGAAAATGTCGATCACCTATTATTTGGGCTGAAGTTGGAGAAAGTCAACTAACGGGACCAGAAATCATGCAGGAAACAACCGATAAGATATTTCAAATCAAGGAAAAGCTCAAGGCAGCAAGAGATCGCCAAAAGAGCTATGCTGATAATCGACGTAGGCCCCTAGAGTTTAGCGTCGGCGATAAAGTTTTACTCAAGGTATCACCTTAGAAAGGTATGGTTCGATTTGGTAAAAGGGGCAAGTTAGCACCAAGGTATGTGGGACCGTTCGAGATTGTTGAACGAATTGGTCCTGTAGCTTACCGACTAAGATTGCCTCAAGAAATGAGTGGCATTCATGATACGTTTCATGTGTCAAACCTAAAAAAATGCCTGGCAGATACAGACTTACACGTGCCCCTAGACGAACTCAAGATAGATGAAAACTTACGCTTCATTGAAGAACCACTAGAGATCATGGACCGTGAGGTCAAGAGATTGAAACAGAGTCGAATCCCCATCGTGAAGGTCCGGTGGAATTCACGACGTGGTCCTGAATTTACTTGGGAGCGCGAGGACCAAATCAAACGCAAGTACCCACACCTGTTCACGAATGCCTCGTCTCTAGAGGAAACAAGTTGAATTTTGGGGACAAAATTCCTTTCAACGGGGAGATACTATAACAACCGTCTTAGCTCAGGTTAGTGACTGGTAGTATTTTATAACACTTCTTTACTCAACCTTTGCTTTTAAGTTAGTTTTGCGTTAGCGGGTCACTTTCGTACCTTGTGTTTACTTTCCTTAGGCACACTCGTGTTATAAACGTACTCTCGACCAACAATTTTATTTAACGTTAACTAACTATCAATGATATGCTCAAACTATTTTAAAATAGTTAGTGTCACGCATACTTAAAAATATACTCTATTTTTAAGTATATATGTCTTTTTAAGTATAACCCGGTGTTTCACATGCGCGTTTATGTTTTAGATTTAAGACATTTTGTGTACATAAAAAAAAATAATAATAATGAATGAATGAATGAATGTATTTTTTTACACGTGGTATAGCTACAGAATGGCAAAAAGCAAATGATAGTATGAGTTTCATTCACTATTTATCTTAAGTTGCCACCAAGTTATAACTACATGATGTGTTGGCCATCAAAAAAAAAAGTGTGGCAAGTCTATAACTAAGCATAGGTCCTAGAGTAAGTTTCTTTGTAACTCGTAAATACAATTCACATCATATCTGTAATACCCCAAAATAATGGTTTGCAGCGGAAGTAAGTGTTACCGGGGTATTACTTGATTGAAACCACAACACAATGTATATAACAACATTTTAACTTGAGAAATCGTATTTCGTAAAGATTTATGTTTACATCTTTCAAAATATATATTATAGAATGTAGGCCCATAAAAGAATTAAGGTGGTCCCCAAATTTACATCAGAGTCTTCCATGACCATACCATGCCAATGCCCAAGCGCCTCCAAAGTTTAGCTAACGCCATCCTGAAAATACATGCTAAAAGTGTCAACACAAAGGTTGGTGAGTTCACAGGTTTTAGTACACCAAGTAGTTTCCAAAACAGTAAGATCAATTGGTTGTCAAAGTTTCGAAAGGGTCCATTATGTATGCAACACGTTCATGGCATAAAGGTTCCACTACTTAAGCCGATTCAGCCGAACATTTCCCCTACGTGTAACATGCTCTAACCTAGCATGAGAAGGTGATACTATGCACTCCGGTTAGTCGAGTGAGGGGATGGCTCTACCCCTAAATAGCGCTATCCATAGTTATCAACGGCTCGTCCCGTACAGTGGGAGCGAGTTAATAAGTAGTGTTGTACCAGAGGACTTTTACAGTTGTTCTCAGGCGCCAAACATAAGCATACATACCAGTTTGCACAGTACAGCATAGCATAGCTCAGTAAATTGAATCAGTTCATTAAATCCATAATTTCATGAATGCACAACCAATTTTGTTTTAAGTAATCATAGCATGCTTTTCACCCCAAAAGAGTAAAACAGTAAAATGGGGCTGTGAAACTCACCTTAGTCTGGAGAAATACAAGAATCACAACTAACACGACTGGCATCGAGAAATGTAACACAATAGTATCACAAGGTAGCAACGTACAACGATACAAGAGTACGGACACAACGGTACGGCATTGGCCTAATAGTGTATGGTTTATCTCAGAATGCGTCTCGTAACGTAAATAAGTTTTTCAAAAGATAAGTGTTTTAGTTTTCGTGGAATACTCGTAATGAGAATTATAAGAGTTTTATTGTCATAATCCGTAAGAAAAGTTTAGTATTATCATTCATGTGGTGGTATGAAATCACAGACTCGAAATACAACTCACGCTAAACACAACTCACACCAAGGCATGATGTATATCCCAATACATTATAAGGAATAGTCAAGAAATATTGACCAAGACTCAAGTTGAGTAGATAATGACGAAAGGGAAATTGAGACATTAACGACACACAAGGAAAAATAAACAAGGAAGTTATAAAAGAAGTCGAGGTATATAATACGTCACCGGTATTGTATAAGAAAGAAATCAAGAAATTAAATTAATGATAAAACAATAGAATCTGACACAATTCCGGAAACTTCAAAATAAAGAAGAGAAAGTCTTTTATAAAAGAAAACATAATTTTAAAAATATTCCAAATGAATTATAAGAAATTATAAGATTTTTATAAATTTTAGGATTTTTCATCTTTTTGTCGGAATTTGAGTAAATAAAGTTTTCATAAATAAAATCTAAGTATAGAAATTTTATAAGATTTTGCCGTGGCCCAATCTTTTATGAAACGTTCTCAAGTCAATAGACAATATAAATTCCCCAACACTTGCAATATATCAATGTCATCTTAAATAAATCAAATCCGTCTTATATCCGATAAGTTCGGATATAAATACAAATAATATTAGTCCGATAATGTCAATTCAATGTCCAAAATATGTTCGGTGGTTTAGATAGTATCGATAGGTAGTCCAATAATCTCAAGTCCAGCATCAATAACCTTTTGTTTAAACGTCATATATGTGTCGACTTGTCTAAAGTTTGTCTAATATAATTCAATATAAGTCTAATTTATAGTCCAATTTCCAAGTGATCTAAGTCATGATCAGATGTATTTGTCCATAAAGTACATGTATTGTCCAAATAATATCAATTTGATATGAGTTCGAGTGACTTAAGTCATATTCCAATGTTAATCATCAAGTCCCATGTATTTTTAGTCCGATAATATGTTACACGTTAGTCCATTAATCCTTTTTATACTTAGCCATATTGGCTTATTAAGACATTTTATGTTTAGTCCAATAATGTCTTAGCCCATTACGGTTTAACAGATCCAACCAAGTGAACCCAATGTCCACAAAATGTATATTAAGCACAAATATAAGCAACTTTTACAATTACCAGTTTAGAACAAGTATGTAAATCATATAAAGAATGGAAAACGAACACTACTTGTGTCGAGGGTAAAAACAACTTAAACACCCTCTTGGGTGGTTTGAGCTTGAGAACAAACAACATACCCAAAGTGGGTTCGACGTAATCAACAAACAACCATAACGACACCCCTTCGGGGCTGTTGTGTATCGAGAGCAATAAGGCAATCCAGACGCACCCTTTTTGGGTCGTTGGTGGTCCGAAACAAAACGATCAAACACACCCCTCGTGGGGTGGCTGTGAACGAGTAGGAAAGCAATAAACCTGGCGCACCCTTGTTTGAGCTGAGACACGCAAAAGCAAACACCCCTTTGGGGTGGGCTTTTCTTTTGAATCCGAGACAACCAGACGCACCCTGTGGGTGTGGTCAGACATGGAGCTAAAACCATAACAAATACAACACCTATCGGTGTTGGTTGTACCAACCCGAGGGTCGACCTTTCTCTTTTGACCGAAAGCAAAACAAACCCCATACCGGGTTGTGGAAGTGACCCGCGAACAAAAACAAACGCACCCTTGTGCTCCTTCTGGTCCGAACTAGAATTATAACAAACAAGCACACCATTTGAGGGTTTGGACTGCTGAATCAAACACTACCTTGAGGCTGCTTTCACCGAGAACCAGCCAAACAAACCACCACTGTGGGTGTTTCTGTCGCAAACCGAGAATCAAAATAACCAAAAACACCACTTTTTACCAAACAATTTTACCACACGGTATAGCTACAGAATGGCCAAAAGCAAATGCTAGTATGAGTTTCATTCACTATTTATCTTAAGTTGCCACCAAGTTATAACTACATGATGTGTTGGCCATCAAATAAAAAGTGTGGCAAGTCTATAACTAAGCATAGGTCCTAGAGTAAGTTTCTTTGTAACTCGTAAATACAATTCACATCATATTTGCCTTATATTTTTTTAGTCAGTTCCACTCTTAAGAAAGTAGCTTGGAAGATTTTGTTTGCCTTGTATTTGGGTAATCTTTTATACGCATAAAAAAAATGATTTATCATTCATCATTTTTTTTTTTTTTTTTTTTTTTTATGTACACAAAATGTCTTAAATCTAAAACATAAACGCGCATGTGAAACACCAGGTTATACTTAAAAAGACATATATATACTTAAAAATAGAGTATATTTTTAAGTATGGGTGACACTAACTATTTTAAAATAGTTTGAGCATATCATTGATAGTTAGTTAACGTTAAATAAAATTGTAGGTCGAGAGTACGTTTATAACACGAGGGTGCCTAAGGAAAGTAAACACAAGGTACGAAAGTGACCCGCTAATGCAAAACTAACTTAAAAGCAAAGGTTGAGTAAAGAAGTGTTATAAAATACTACCGGTCACTAACCTGAGCTAAGACGGTTGTTATACATGACAGGCAATCTCAAATTGTTATCAAACTTTGTTGCAAAGTTCATTGGCACTGTCAGATTCGAGAATGATCACTTCGCAGCTATCATGGGCTACGGAGATTACATCAATGGCAACATCGAAATTAGCAGGGTTTATTTTGTGGAAGGTCTCGGTCGTAATCTCTTCTCAGTTGGTCAATTCTGTGATGGAGATTTGGAAGTTGATTTTCTGGAGAAAACTTGTTTCATTCGTGATCTACAAGGAAACGATCTTATGTCTGGCACCCGCAATTCAAGTCTTTATACAATCTCAATGCAAGACATGATTGCTTCATCTCCCATCTTCCTACTTTCAAAGGCTATATCTACAAAATATTGGCTATGGCACTGTCGTCTCTCACATTTAAACTTTCAAACCATAACCAATCTTGCATGACACAAACTTGTTGAAGGTCTCCCAAGATTTCGGTATTCTAAAGATCACCTTTGCTCAGCTTGTGAACAAGGGAAAAGCACTCGTGCTCACTTTCCTTCAAAGGTGGAACACAGCTCACATCATGTGCTTCGTCTTCTTCACATGGACATATGTGGCCCGATGCGCGTGCAGACGATTAATGGCAAACGTTACATCTTGGTAATTGTTGATGACTACTCAAGATGGACTTGGGTTTATTTTCTTCGAAGTAAAGATCAAGCTCCACAGATGATCATCACTTTTCTCATGAAAATTCAAGTTCAGCTCCGGAACACAGTCAGACAAATCAGAACAGACAAAAGAACTGAATTTGTGAATCAAACTCTTCGTGCATATTATGAGAAAGTGGGAATTGAGCATCAAACATCCATTGCACGAACACCGGAACAAAACGGAGTTGTTGAAAGACGAAACCGTACATTAGTGGAAGCTGCAAGAACGATGTTAATCAATGCTAAACTTCTAGATTACTTGTGGGCTGAAGCCGTGTCAACTGCATGCTACACTCAGAATCGCTCAATGATTACCAAACGCCACAACAAAACACCTTATGAGCTTATCCACAACCATAAATCGAATCTCAAACACTTTCACGTATTTGGATCCCTTTGTTATCCGAATAATGATCGTGATGACTTTGGTAAGCTCAAAGCCAAAGCTGACATTGGAGCCTTTATAGGATATTGTGAAAATTCTAAGGGTTTCCAGATCTGGAATCGTCGTACAAAGCAGGTTATGGAAACAATTCATGCAAATTTTGATGAGCTTACTGATATGGCTTCTGAGCATAATAGCTTGGAACCCGGTCATAACCGTTTAAACTTCCCTCAAACCCCATCATCAGCTGAACCCAGTTTACAACTAACTCGACTTCAAAAGGAACACCTATTTGCTCCTCTGTTTAGTGATGATCTTGATGCACGTGCTCCCGGTGTATCCAATGTTTCCGTTGCTTAATCTGATCAAAATCAAATACCTGATACACCTGCTACAACAACTACTGTTGAGGAAGCACCACCAGTTGAATCTACAACAACAGTTGAACAAACCGCATCCAACGACGCTGAACCAGCTGATGATGTTCTGAACAATGAAGTACCCCCACCTGCAGATTATGATCCAAATGCGTTCTTTAATCCTTTTGCAAATGCTTCTGCTACTTCTGATGTTGCGGAATCATCAACAAGTCATTTGCATCCTCCTAATCTGTAAAATGTATATCAACATCAACCTTTCACACATCGTTGGACGAAAGACCATCCTCTTGAGAACATTATTGGTAACCCAACTCAACCAGTCGTAACTAGACAACGTCTTCACACAGACGGTGAACATTGCATTTATGCACTCACTGTCTGCCAATCTGAACCTAAAAACATTAAAGATGCAATGACCAAAGACAACTGGATTGAATCCATGCAAGAAGAACTCAATCAGTTCAAACGTCTTGAAGTATGGGAATTGGTTGAAAGACCAACAGGGGTCTTCGTCATTGGTCTCAAATGGATTTGGAAAAACAAATTGGATGCTGAAGGATCCGTAATCAGAAATAAGTCACGTCTGGTGGCTAAGGGTTATAGACAGGAAGAGGGTATTGACTTTGAAGAATCATTCGCTCCGGTTGCTCGTCTTGAGGCTGTACAGATTTTTCTGGCATTTGCGGCTCACATGAATATCACGGTCTTTCAGATGGATGTCAAAACTGCTTTTCTCAATGGACAACTGAAAGAAACGGTCTATGTTAGCCAGCCAGAAGGATTCGTTGATCCAGAGTTCCCTAATCACGTCTACAAAATGAAGAAGGCTCTCTACGGTCTCAAACAAGCCCCTCGGGCGTGGTATGATAAGTTATCATCCTTTCTTATCGCCAATAATTTCGTCAAAGGTTCGGTCGACCCTACACTATTCATACAATATCACGGGGCACACATTTTAATAGTTCAAATTTACGTGGATGACATCATTTTTGGGTCAACACATCTAAAGTACTCAAACGCTTTTTCAAAACTAATGAAAAAACATTTTGAAATGTCCATGATGGGTGAACTTACGTTCTTTCTAGGACTGCAAGTTCATCAATCACCCCGTGGTATTTTCTTGAGTCAGTCCAAATATGCCCTTGAAATCTTAAACAAACATGGAATGCAAAAGTGTGACACCTATGCCACACCAATGGCACATACCAAGAAACTAGACACTGATTTGCATGGGAAATTGGTTGACCCTACAAAATACCGAAGTATCATTGGGTCTCTCATGTATCTAACAGCCAGTAGACCTGATATTGTCTTTGTTGTATATCTTTGCTCCCGTTATCAGTCGAGACCAACTGAAACTCACCTCTCTGAGGCTAAAAGAATCCTCCGATACATCAAGGGAACCATTAACTTGGGGATTTGGTATCCGAAGGATTCTGGTTTTGAACTAATAGCCTTTTCAGACGCTGATCACGCAGGTTGCTTAGATTCTCGGAAAAGTACTTCAGGAGCCCTACAATTTCTTGGTGATAAACTGGTGTCATGGCAATCGAAGAAGCAGGATTGTACATCGCTGTCCTCAACAGAAGCAGAATATGTAGCCATGTCGTCATGTTGTGCTCAAGTCATTTGGATGAGAACACAACTCAAAGACTATGGTTACGTATTTGACAGAATCCCGATGTACTGCGACAATCGAAGTGCCATTGCGTTCTCGTGCAACTCTGTTCAACATTCGAAATCAAAGCACATCGATCTTCGATATCATTTCATCAAGGAGCACGTGGAAAAGGGTACCGTTGAATTATACTTTGTGGGTACTGAATACCAACTGGCAGATCTTCTCACCAAAGCCTTAGCTCCTGCTAGGTTTAATGAGTTGGTCCACCGGATTGGTATGCGGTGTTTGACTCCAGAGGAACTGCATGAACTTTTAAAACATTCTTAAAACCCGTCAAACACCAAAACCTATTTTGTAAATATTTTCAAAAACAAAATACAAAAATATAAAATCTGATAAAACTTCAAAAATATTCTTCTATCTATATTTCTTTTAACATGGCAAGTACAAATCTTCCGTCAACACTTTACTCTTTCAAAAATTCAGTATTTTCTCGGTCAAGTGTTGAGGGGGAGAAAGTAAATATTTTTCGGTTTCATAAAACCTTGTACTTGCATGTTACCTTATCCCGGTTGTTTCTTTGATAATGGTGGTCACATTTCTGGTTTACTGACACTCCCCGGGCTCAAATTTATAAAATTTCATTATTTCTTAAGTCGAGGGGGAGTGTCGTCAAGCTTCTTTCCAAATATCATTCCTTACGTAACGAAAATGGAAGTTATGGACTTTGGATGAAAATGGTTAAGGTGGAGGGACCAAAGGTGTCAAAAGTCTAAACTAATTTTTTTAAAAACAAAACCCTTCCACCAACTATTCTTACACATTTATTACTTACATTTAATACCTCAACCACTTCATCCTACGCCTATCCTTTAATCTTCAAAACCGTGTTTTTGATCTCAAATTTGTAAGTGTTTAATCATTCTTGGTGTTAAAACAAACAATGGTTTTGATTTATTTGAAAATCCAACGGCTAGATTTAACCCTAGCATTGATTTCATGTTTTACGCATATGCGTATGAACATGGAATCATGTTTGGGTGTTATTTGGTAAAATGGCTGTGTTAAAATGTTGATATGATTACTCTTAAACCATTTCTATCATCCAAATCCACCTAGAAACAAAAATTGACCATTTTTCAAATTTAGGGTTTATACGTGGATTTGGGTGTTTTCTTATGAGTGTGTTTCTGTGTAATTAGATAGTTGTATGATGATTGAAACATAGTTAATTAACCAAAACCACACTTGAATCTTACCCAGAAACAAGTAATTGAAAGTAATTAAGATTTAGGGTTTAGACTCATAAAAATTAGGTACTTTTGATCCATTAGGTTTTTGATGTTAAAACATATTGCAACATAGTCATATAACCTCTAAGATATCACAGAAATTATTTGGTGTCAATCCTATGGCTAAAACTCTTATTCGTAAAAAATTGAATCCTAGGGTTTAAGGTTTTACGCGTAAGAGTATTCTACGCGTAATTGTTTTGAGTGAAACTTCATGTTAGACTGAAAGAGATTGTATGTGGTGTTAATGAAAGTGTTATGATTCACTTGTTTCAGGTTATTATGCGTGAAATATTCAAAATCAAGGTTAACTGAGCTCCTACGCATAAGGATCACCTTATGCGTAGAATGTTATGCGTAAGAGAAATCTTACGCGTAACCTTTACGCGTAAGGTTCTACAAAGGGGACTACGCGTATCCTGTGAAGGATATGCGTAAACTTGAGTCTTACGCACAAGGTTTACCCTTACGAGTAGACCTTACGCGTAAACTCCAACACACGCTTACGCGTAAGCTCTATGCTAAGGGATCTTTTTCCTACGCGTAACATTTTTTACGTTTAAGATAAGATCCTACGCATAAGCTTATGCCTACGCGTATGGTTAACTGTTTACGCATAAGCTTGGAATTTTATGCCTAAGCCTTATTTTAACCAAAATTATGAATTGTTACACGTACAAACTTGTAAATAAATAAATCATAACGTCACGAAACCAAAATGTCATTAATAAGCTTAAATGTTTAATAAGTTGTGAAAATAAGTGAAAACTTGGACTTTAAAACTCAAAGTTAATCTACTCACGAAACTTATCACGACATCTTTGGACTATTGGACTAACAAGTGACATTGGATTCGTAACAATCATTAACATATCATATTCAATAATCAGACAATAAAATCAACTTTTGACTAAATAATGTCTTTCGATATGTTGGTTCTTTTGGCTAAATATCTTTCAGATCACGATATGGACGTCCAAATGGAAAACGTTGATGCACCAAATGTTCTCACAGTTGAAGACATCTTCCCTAATGGTTACCCAATGAAGATTGGAAAGAATAATCTCAGAGTCGACTTTGACAACTTCACGTGTTCTGAGTCATCTTGTCAGATTGCAGTGGATATTCTGAAGACTCACCATTATCAGAACATGCTCACAAATTCTGCTACTGTGCCGGAGATCTACATTCACCAATTCTGGCACACTATACAAAAGGTCAAAGGTCAAAGTGTTGTGACGGTGACGCTTAACAACAAACCAGTCACCATCACTACTGCAAATTTAAGGGCTGTTCTTCTTCTTCCAACCATCGAGCCTACTGAATTCTCTGCTACTCCTACGGAAGAGGTCGTTCTCCAATTCATGGTCGACATCGGCTATGATGAAGCTGCTGGAGTTATCACAAAACACTCTTCAGTAGATCTCAAGAACATTCCTCAACCATGGAGAACACTGCACATAATGATTGCTAAATCCGTTTCCGGACGTGACAGTGGCTATGAGCATCCGAAGCTCATGGAACTTCAAATATTTTGGGGCATGGTCAACATGAAACACATTGAATTTGCAGCTTTGATTTGGGACGACATGATGACTTACCTGAGAAGGCCTGGCTCCAAGACCCCTTATGTCAGATACACAAAACTGTTGATCAAAAGGATTCTTGAAACCAATCCAGACATTCCCCAAAGACTTGAAGATCCCAACCATCACTCCGTGCTACTTGAACCCACGCTCAACATGGTAAGATTCAAAGAATCTACCACGAAGAAACAGGGTGTAGTGTTGCCAGATTATCTTCTTACTGATGTTATCAAAGGACTTCAAACGTACAAACGATATCTGGTAGCAGTTGAAGCAGGCAAAGTAGGTTTCATTGATGCTAAGTCTTCTGGTACTCCTGTTAGGAAGACCAGGAGAAGCAGTGCAGGAAGTGTTACAAGCACTGGAAGTCCCTTAAAGTATCCAAAGAGAAATCCCTCCAGAAAAAGGAAAGTACCATCAACGGTTGCTATTCCAAATCCTAAACCAGAACCCAGACTAATGGATGAGGACTCAGAGGGCACTGAATCAGATGAAGAGGTTACCTACTCAGAATCTGCTATCGATGATACTTTGAGAGTAGAAAAATATCCCAGTCCAAAAGATGATAAAGGTAAAACTCCAGTTGTTGATCCAGAAGAAGAAAAGATCTCAGATGAAGAACGACTGGATGAAGACAGAGACTACAGGAAAAAGCTGAAGAATCTCAGACTCCAACACGTTGCTAAGGAGTTCGAACTACAACAAACTCGTGGCCCTGGAGGGTCAAGTGGTGGAACTCAAACCACACAAGTTTCTGATATGGTTAATCAACCCGGCAAGGGAACGGGTGCCACCACCCACAAATCTGAACAGAAGAAACTAGAGGATTCTATCACCTATGACTTTGAGGAACCAGAAATGGAGAAGTCTGAGAAAATTCCTGAAGAAGATGTTGAGGTTGCGGCTAAAGAAAAAGCAGAAAAAGAAGCTCAAGCCAAAGCAGAGGAAGAAGCTAGGGTTCAGGCGGAAGAAAAGGCTCAAGCCAAAAAGGAAGCCAAAGATTATCTTCTAGATAGTCCCGCACATAGCAAGGAACAAACTTCTGAGCCACCAAAGGACTCTGAGCCTCCTCATGAATCATCATCGTCAGACTCATCTTCTCACTCATCTCCACCACCATCCAAAGCAACCACCAAATCCGCATCCAGATCGATTAAGAAACCAACTGACACTTGGGCATCCCGTGCAAAAGCAAAGATTGTTAAAGCTGTCAAGAAAGTAAGGAAGAAGAACGTTGTCAACAAGAAACTCAATCAACTTGCTGACAGAGTCAACCTTCTTCAAAACGGGATAAACCAAATGTTGAGAGAACGGGAACAGATCCAGAAGTTTCTCAATCGAGATGTCCAGGGTGAAATGAATAAGACGATTAGGGAATATACTCATAAGTTCCTTATCGACATTGTTCCTGGAGTGACAAGAGAGATGTTCACCAGACAACTCTATCCGAATCTCATGCAGTTGGTCAAGCAAACGATAAGATCTACGCCTTTAACAGTAGCAATCAACCCAACTGAGCCTACAGCTTTCTCCAATGCATAATTGGTTTCCAAGCTAGTACTACAAATGTCTAAACGATCCACAACGTTTACTTCTGACGAAGCTAAACTATTTGAGGCATTGCTGGGATATCAACTCCAAACATCTTGCAAAGCGGAAGCTGAACAGGCTAAGCGTCCTAGAGACGATGATGATGATGCGGATAAAGACAAAGAAACGAAACACAAGAAGAAGTCTGGTGAATCCTCCTCTATGCCACCACCACCCCAAAGGACTCCAACCGAAAGAAGATCTCCTCCACGTTCGACTCCTACTGAGAAACCTCAGGACTCTGAGTCACCACCCCAAACAGAGAAAACCGTTGATCATTTCGAATACACTAGTGGTGACGATGAAGAAGTCCCTGAGCCCCAACAACAACCACCTCTTCTGCAACAACAAAGAAACCAGAATCATCATCAAAGCCAAAGAAAATGAAGAAGAAGACCGATGTTCTCTCATGGCTAGATGAAGACACAACCGAAGAATACGATTGGTTTTCTAGACTTGTTGATGCTACTCCCTCATTACCAGAAGGTCAAGAAATGGTAGATGGCCGTACTATGCAGCATGTGAAGCTGATTCAAGAACAGTTTAAAGTGAAGAAGATGACTAAGGCTGAACTAAGGAGAATCAAGAATGATGCCTTCCAACTGCTTAAAGACAGCTCAGAAAGTGCAATTGAAGTCGAATACCATCTCGACAACATTGCACGAGCCATGTCGAACAATATCGATTGGCTCAATCCCGAAGCTAACATCGACTTCACAAGACAAGACAAGGCTCCTTACTACACTGATTGGACAAAACCCCTTCCAATAATTGGCCGACCGGATCAACCTCAAATTCCATACCGTTACTTCTTCAACAATGATTTTGAGTTTCTTCTACACGGTAGCGATGTGACAAGGAAGTACGCTACATCACTCACATTTCCTTTCCCGGCAGCAATCTACTCTCACAATCCAACCATCGAGGAAGAAGCCACACATATGTTTGCCGATCAAGTGGAAAAGTATGACCTTGATGCGCTGTATGGGATTCATCATTGGCCTGAACGCCGAATAATCTTCTATAGAAGCTGCCAGGTTCTCAAGTCTAAAAAGGAAGTGTTTAGTGAAAAACGGATCATTGCTATTCAACATGTTACCATGTCGTCAAAGTGGGACTACACATTCCTTAAGAAGATTGTGGTCAAACGACAAGACGAAGAGGAATATGACTTCTGTGAAGCGGATTTTCCGAGATTGTCACTAAATGACATTGAAGATATGTATCTTGCGAAGGTACAAGGACGAATGCGACAATTCTCTACAACTATCCAACGCGAGTACATCAAGTCTCTGCTTATCTTCATCAGAAGCATCGTGATCCAAGAACGTGTAGAAGATATTCAACTTGCCGTGGAATCTTATCAGAAGCATGTTAACCTCACAAAACCTCAGCTAGACCATCCCGACATAAACCAACTTGCTCAGTACGCCCTCATCAAGAAGCCATTTGGGGTAGTCTACCGAAGTGAACTACATCACAATTGCTTTATGGCGTGCAAAGAGCTTCACAAGTTTGGGGATCATACATTGAAGAAAGTCAGGGACGGATTAGCTTATCGGTTAAAGGAGATTCATGAAGGCATAGGATCGAAGAAGAGATGGAATTCAAGGGATAGGAGGGATGTTAAGAAGATCATCACGCGGATTGATGAAAGGTTGTTCAGAAGGGATCAGATCAAAACTTTGGAGAGTTTCGTTGGTGGTCGTCAAAGCATTTCTCTCACGGGCTATTAACGTCCAGAACGCATTCCCGGAGTTATTGCTGGAATACCTGAGACACCTGGTACCCCTTGATCTGTTTCTTTTATAATTATCTGGATGTGTGATTTATATATTATTATGGCTTGTGCACACATAACAGTGTACAACCCGTACTTGTAAATAAAGGACTCTGTGGTACGCTTCAGTGCCACAATCCTTATAAAAGGAGCGAAAGCTTCTTACTTTTAAGTAAAACTAATCAAAACTTTCATTTTTTAAAGTTTTGCTCAAAAGGACAAGTACTTCCCCTTATGATTTTTTTTCAAAACCTCAAAAGTTAATATAACTTGTTGAGGGGGAGTATTTGCTTAAAAACTTTGTTCACAAAATTGTTCTTCGTGGTAATCTTCCCGCAAAACTCGAAATGGACATATTCAATATCAAATTTCGTCAAAAATAACATTTATATGCCATTTTTGAGGGGGATAAAAATTATGTGATAAGAAATATGTTGTGAATTGCAAATGAATCGTCGTGCAAAAGACTTAACCAATGAATTGACGAGATCCTAAATGTTAGTAACTCGAAAAGACTTGTCCGGGACGGGTAATCATTTCAAACTAGTTCGCTAGTGATGTAAACGTGTCTCGCAAAGGACTTGTCCTATTAGAATGTACCATTCGAGAAACTCTTGGTAGACATGAACTTTGACGGGTTTGACAATGTTTCGAGGTTTGTCCACACCTTCAAGGTAGTTATTAGAGCTAGTTATCACCTAAAAGCTGACAATGTACCAAATACTCAAGCACGTGTGGAGGGGGAGTATTTCTGCAAAATCCTTAACTCTCAACAGTGGTACAAAATGCTTTTAATCATAACCACTTTGAGAGATTTTTCATGAAAATGGTTTTATGGCAACATAGGTTAGTCATGGAGTTATAAGGTGACTAAGGTTAGGAATAACCGTCCTATGATCCGCCAGAGCCGGAGGGATCTACCCAAGGACACCACCAATAGTTAGAATCTAGAAGTCCTTAGGTATGATTATTAAAAAGGAGAAAAAGAGAATTGGAGAAAGAAGGAGTTGAAGAATTAAAAAGAAAAGTAAAGAAAAGGGTGAAAAGAAATAGCCCTCCAGATTATTCACCTTAGGGCAGGGTTCAATTCATATACTACTGGTTGTCACTTGATGACACCGGTATTGAAGATCAAAGTCGTCATGGACCCAGTGACGCATGCACTAAACCTTCTTAGCCACTCAAGTTTCTCTCAACAGAAGCTTGCTTCATTCTCACTGGGAACCCTACGTAAACTATCGGCTTTCTCTTAGAGATTACTGGTATTGAAGAAGGAGACTATCTCCCTAGTCTCCGCTCAGGAAAACCAAAGCGCACTATTGAGTCTAGAGCCACGAGATTCATCAAAAGATCTCTTAGGTACACTTGACATTTCATCACTTGTCGGTCAACAAAAGGGACGCAAGTGATACATTATCAAGTCCTACACAGATCTTAGCAATCTGTCGAGAACATTTATGAGAGGTTCAAAAATGTGATCCTCAGTGATTGAATGGAAACTCCTGCCCAGGGTCAACATCAAACAGCCCTGACAGCAGGTCACTTCGGTAACTCCTTGTGGGTTACGCTTAGTGTGTCTCAAAATGGTCTACAGTCGTGGGGTGATGCTTCGGTATACCTCAGCGACTCACCTGAACTGTAGGTATACTTCGGTACATCGCGTTATCTCACTTGTGGGAATCCAATTTAGGAACAGCCTTAAAGAGAATTAGAGACGTGTTTTCACTCTATGCTGTTAACACACTCGAAGTTCAAACTTTTAAGCGCTGGATTATTTCTAACCCATGTTTTTTGTTTTCTTCTTATGGATGCTTGCGGATGGAAAAAATCGTGCAAATTCTTCACATGCTCATACCAACAACAACACTAATTAAAGTTCTCTCAAAAGGCAACACAAAGTTAGAATGATTCTTCGTCAAAGTCAAAGAATCTACAAAGTTTAAAGACTAAGAGAACTACATCAATTCTGAAATCCAACGATAAAGAGTGTGTGAGCATGTTGAAGAAAGACGTGGAGACACTGAAGCAACGAAGCAGATCTGATGCAGATAACCACAACATACTATCACTACCACCACAAAGAACAAAGATCAAAGAACAAAGATTAATGAAGACTTCAAAGCTGAAAAATTCAAAGTAAACAAGATCCTCACACTGGGGAGATTGTTGGAATTAAGTCACTTCTTCTCACAAGAAAGAAGAATGTCAGAAGACGTCAAAGCAACTATTACATCAGCACCTACATCATTTTTCACTCATATCAGCAATTACCAACACTTAGGGGGAGATTGTTGGAATCACTACAAAACTAGATTACAAGTGTTAGTAATTAATATGTAATAGTTAGCTTAATTAGGCCTTTATGTTAGTTATTATGCTAAGGCTTATGTAGAAGGCCCATAAGCCTTGGCCCAAGCCTAATAAGGAAAGGAAGGGACTAGGAGTGTTGCCCTAGCTCCCTCTCCTATAAATAGCCTTGTAAACCTTCCTTAGAAGGTTGGTTGTTCATTTTATCATATCACGTTTACGCATAAACCTTTCTTATTCATATTCGTGTGTGTTAACTTGTTCAACCGATCACTCTCGTATCACATTTCTTATATTGATGCTTGTGTTACATAAATGGGAACCTAACATTTATGTAATTATGTTGTAATAATACGATTCAAGGGATATCAAAAGAATTCAATATCTAATACTAAAAAAATGTTGAATCGATATTCACTTAATTGTTTTGTTGTATAATGCAGTGAAACTGGCATCCAATAACAGGAAAAAAAGCAAGAAATTTAACTACTTTAGCTATCCATTCTAGGATTAATGCATGACTGACGGACCAGAGTTCTAGCTATAACTGTATGTGTAGTTGGTTCAATGTTATGGGTAATGGTGATAGCTTTGTTCATAAACTCTTAGTGTTGATAATCACAGGCCCAAATTTTTTGTTTATAAAGCCTAAACACGTGTCTCTTAAATACTTAATACCTAACGGGTTGTCAAACCCGCTAAAAAACTTGATATGGAGTAATACATTGATATGGGGCATTATAAATCAAAATAAAGCCATCCAATTTCAAGATGAAGAAGGGTATTGTGAAGGAAAAACTAAATTGCATGCAAATGGATTTTACAATTTTGAGCTTAATGAAAAGAGTAATGAACAAATCCAATATACCAAAGCATGACAGGCGCTCCCAAAGAAAGTTTAATGAATTCCCAAAGATTACTAAACGCGAATCAACTGAACCATGACCATGCTCTACCAAACGTACCGCTAAGCCACAACCATGAACCACCATAATGCCCCCCACCGATTCTTTTGTGGGTTTTCCGATGAGATATCATATGGTAATCCAATAACAATGTCCCCCACGTATCCTTTTCTTATCTGCACATAAAAGGAAATAAGAGAGAATTAACTTTTAGTTCGCAACTGTATGAGGCACAACTTTAATTTGTGTTATGTACCTAATGATTTATGAAAGAAAACCTAAACTAAATTATAGCAGTATAATAGTTTAGCATATATCAAGTCTAAAAAATGTCACTAAACCTATGCTTCAATGATGCACGATCCGACACATGAGCTCTTGAACTTATGTCCTACGAATAAGCTATACGCTCAACCAAGCGGCCTCATAAGCCGAAAAAAGTGACTGAATAAGCCATAAGCTCAACCAAGCAGCTTCATAAGCCGAAAAAAGTGATCGCATGAGCTTTCCCATAATCAAATAAGGTCACGGTAACCTCACAACTCTATATTTCAAAGCCCACAAAACTGAACACAATTAAACCCAAATCAATCAACATTTCAGCTCCCTATTGCTCCGAAAAAACTTTTTGTAACACATGGGATATGTAAGAGGTGTTTGGAGTATGTTTATGTCTAAACATTTTCATTTGTCAAAGTGGCTTAACTGCAGAAACATTTTCAGCAAAGGACATAAAGAGCAAGATTCAATAAAAATAAGCATACACTCAAATAGTTAACAACCTATATGAATCCCATCAAACCCACATAAAATTAAGCATAAAGTCACAAACTTTACAGCTTGAAATTAACAAACTAACCCAAAAAGTGAACAATCCTTAAGTCTACACATTGTACATAGTCGAATTATTTCATCCTAAGCAAAAAATGCAACACGTCAACATGATAAACTCACAGCAAAACATAAAAAAAGTATTGTATCCTAATATTACCATGATATATTGCAGCAACATTCGCCGATACCTATCATGCTTATGCTCACCACCATCCAATCGATCCTCTCGCACAAACCTGGAAAAGCAATTTCCATCCGCGATGACTTCTATTTTTTTCAAGCTTAAAGCATCAAACCAAATAAGATTCCGCTATATCCAACTTCCACTTATAATTTGGGGGTTTGTGTTAGCTTATTTATTGGATTTTTTAGCTAATTTAAGCTGAACTTGATAAACTCATTAAACCGTAAAACGTGAAAAAGTGAATCTTTGAGCTTATTAAAACTTCTATAAGCTCGTGAGCTTATTTATCGAGCTCACGAGCTTATAGAAGTTTTAATAAGCTCAGAGATTCACTTTTTCATGTTTTACGGTTTAATGAGTTTATCAAGTTCAGAAATAATTCGACTATGTACAATGTGTAGACTTAAGTATTGTTCACTTTTTGGGTTAGTTTGTTAAAACTTTTATAACAATTGATCAACAGTAAACATACCTAAACATGTCACACTAACACGATTTCCCATGAGAATTACCCATCCAGATTCACGGATGTTTGGATTTGTGTTGCCGTTGGTGCGTTTTTGGGTTTTCAAGGTGAAATTAGTGTGTGTTTTTTGTTGAAGAGATTTTAGTTTGGTGGATTTTATGAGATGGAGAAGAATGAAAGGCTGTGGAATTTTCTAGTAGTTGAAAGAAAGTTGGAGAAGATAGAATGAGAGGCGGTGAAGTTTAATAGCGGGATTTGCACTGTATAGACCACTGTTCTGCACTGTTTTGCTCAACTGCATTTATTTTGTGCCCCTTTCCTCAAATGTATTTATTTTTACACCCATTCATGTATAGACATTTGTCCCACTATAACAATCTAACCAATGATGAATGGACACGACAGTGTGTTACACTGTTTATGCAAGAAATCGTTCCCGATCTTTAGTATATAGGATAATTTAGTTAATAAGAAGTTACAATCCAATGATTAGCTTATTGATGTTGCATTAAAAAATTTAGAGGGACTGGTTAGTTATTTTGAAAATTATAGGGAAACTGGGTATGAAAATGCTATTTCTCAAGCTGAACATATCGCAAAAACCATTGGAGTTAAACCTGAGTTTCCTGTAAAATGTGCTCCTTGTAGGAAAAAACATTTTGATGAGATACCGAATACTAAAAGAGAACAACAATATGCTAAAGAGAAGTTTAGAACTGATTACTTTCTTGTTTTAGTTGATATGGCTCTAACACAATTAAATAGCATATTTGAACAAATGAAATATTTTGAACCTATCTTTAGTTTCATGTTTGACGCCTCAAAATTATTTTATTTAGATGATACCAACTTGAAGGAATGTTGTTCGAATCTCGAATCTGCTTTGACAAATGATAAAGATTGTGATATTGACCGGAATGATTTGTTTATGGAGTTACAAATTTTGCAGGACATGTTGCCTAATGGAGCATACGAGGGAGAAAGACCTTGGACATCCATTCAAATCATGGATACGAAGAAAATGGATATGTTCCCGAATATTTTACTTGCATACAAGATATTATTAACCATTCCGGTCACGGTAGCATCTGCAAAAAGAAGCTTTTCAAAATTAAAGATATTGAAGTCTTATATGCAGAGTACAATGAGTCAAGAGAGGCTCAACGGGTTAGCGATCGTGAGTATTGAAAGTAGTTTTTTAGCAAATGTCGATTATGACAAGATAAATGATGTTTTTGCTTCAAGAAACGCACGAAGACATCGATTTAGGTGATCAATTTTGTCGAACTTGTATTCGGAGTTTATCTCCTCATATTGTATCATTTTATTTAATGAATAAAAAAATCGGCGTGGGGATGAGCCGCCTGGCTTGACCAGGGCCTAAAAAATATGTTGTTTGTTTAAAAGGGGCATATTCACTCGGTTCGCCCAGGGCATCCAAAATCTCAGGAACGGCCCTGGCGAGACAAACAATGTTACATTTAGGAATGGCAATGGGGCGGGGCGGCTATCCCCATCCCCAAACCCGATTACAAAAGTCATCCCCAAACCCGCCCCAATCCCCATTGGGGATCTTATCGGGGCGCCCCGTTGGGGCGAGCTGCTCCCCTAACCCGCCCCATTCCCCATTGGGGTCTTATCGGGTTGTTTTTATTGAGCGTGACGCTCCATCATACTCGTGTTGTTCCCCGTTTACTCTTATTTTTACACTATTAACAATATGATTTTATGAAATAACTTGAAGCGAGATCCTATTAATATTAAATTAAGTATTGGAATAATTTGATACTTTTTTAGAATACTATGACACAAAACAAGCTTCTATCATCACAATTTGAAATATTACAAAGATAAAAACTAACAAAAATTTGAGAATTACATTTTTGGTACGCAAATACTAACACAATATTTTATGTATATACACATATTTATATGTATATATATATATGTATTTCGGGGCGGGGCGGGGCGGGGATGATGTGCCCCGTCCCCGCCTCAAACCCGATAAGAATCCCCGTTAAGGCCCCGAAACCCGCCCCAAAACCCGATAAGCACGCCCCGCCCCAAAAAGTTCGGGTTTCGGGTTTCCCGATCGGGTTTGGGTTTTTTTGCCATCCTTAGTTACATTCATATTCCAACCAAACATATCATAGTTAATTTTAGGGATAAGGTACATGGAGGCCACTCAAGTTTTCAACTTTTAACATATAGGTCACCGATTTATTGAAACAAACTTATAGGCCGGCCAACTATATTTTGTTTTTGTTTACACCAATTCTGGCCAAATTTATGCCCGAAAACTATAAAGTATAAATAAGAAACAAACCTCTAACTTATTCAAGCAAGACGAATGAAAAGTTTAATGTGAAATACCGATTATTCTTTTATTTTAAGTGTGAATTATATTATTCAAGGTTTTCAAGATCGATATCCTACCTAGGATCGTTTTCGTCTTTTCAAGATCGTAATCGTAAGACCAGATCGGGATCTTAAGATCCTACGCTAATGTTATTTCTTAATAGTTTTTGTAATATTATACAAATCCACAAATTATTATACATTATTAACACAAAATACTATGAATGTTTCATAAAAATGTTGTCCTAAATTATCATTATGAAATGTTTATAAAGATTAACATGCTGTTTTTTGAATTCTAAAAAAAAAAAAAAAAAAAAAAAAACCAAAAAGTTGTAGTTTTTTAGTTTGTATATAATATGAGAAAAGTAAGATCAGATCGGATTAGATCTTAAGACCGTAAGGTCAAGATCGAGATCCTATAAGATCTTAAGCTTGCAAAGATCCTATGTAGGATCTGAATCGTTTTTGCTTTGCAGTATCGTAAAATCGTAAGATCCTAAGATCAGGATCGGGATCGGGATCCTGACAACTATGATTATTATTAAAACTACTTTAGAAGGATAAAATTCAAATTTCACGAATGGTTTTTTATTCATATTTGTTTAATGGGCAAATGTTTTTAAAAGGTATCATACTTGCCACCATTTGCTTTTGTGGGTAGCGAACAAAAATATTTGCTTTTGTGGGTAGTTTTCTTAATTTCAAATTCATCTTTTTTTTTCGGTATTTTGCGAAATTTTTGGACATCTTGCCCCTCATAGCTAACAAAATTTTTTTTCTCGAAGGGCAAAAATGTCACATATTACCCTAATAAGGATGAATTTTGAAAGAAAAGTACTCACAAAAGCAAAAAAAATTGTTCGCTGCCCACAAAAGCAAATGGTGGCAAATATGATACCTTTTAAAAACATTTGCCCTAGTTTAATATGTTATTGTTAGTTTCATTCTTGCCGTTTAATAATTATCCGGATTAAATTTGACCAGAATCGGTGTAAAAGAAGATAAATGCATAATTTGATGGTCTATAAGTTATTTTTAAAAGATGAGTGTCCTATATGAGAAAAACTTAAAAGTTGGGTGGCTCCCGATATATTATCTCTAATAATGGAAAGTACATATAAATGAACCATAAACTTTAAAATCTTGTAATGAAAAGTTGAAGATATGAAAATTACCTTAATATAAACTACAAAACCATTGATACTTCATCTAAATTACAATTGTTGTGCTACTGGAATTCTTTATAACCCAAAAGAACATAGAATGTCAATAGAAACATCTTTTCACCATGTTGAAATTACAATATATTTAAACATCAGAAACTTTTCTAATTGATGGATATGCGGCAGTTTATTCTTTGTGATTTCAAAATGAAGATATACTAAGCAATAGAAATAAAATTACAATCATCTCCCATAGAAGCATACTTTAATTATCAAAGGAAGTTGGAAGCGGAAGCAGTTGATTACAACAACTATTTATCCCCTGTTTCACCGTTTAGCTAATGGATTTATTTGAAGATATCTTATCCGATATAGTTAATAGATTGAAGATCAAAATCAACCTTCCCTTCCTTTTGATCCAGCTTTAATAATCTTCTTTTCTTTCTATGTATATTTAATAATTTGAATTTTTAAATTGAACGATTTTACATGAATTTGCCCATTAGCTTCACGAATGCAGTCCAAGTGATGGACCTAATCACCAAATTTTACGTCAAATACAATAAATGAGTATGTTCAAATGTGGAACAATAATGTCCTAATATTATAAGCATAATGTGCAGCAAGAAATTATAGATTAAAAGTTAAATAAAGATACAAAATGCAAGATAATCTAAAATTCTGTTTGCCTGTCATCTTATTGTAATCAGTTGTAAAAGTCTTATGCAAGAAATTATAGGGGGTGGCGGCACAACTTGTTGCCCGTTTACCTGCCATCTTATTGTAATCCGTTGTACAAGTCTGTTTTGATCAGTAATGGAAAATTGAGAGCGTGCATTGTCAAAAAGAAAAGATAATCTAAATGAATATTCTAATTGTAGCAATAAATAACACTCTCTCATTATAAGTTCACAATGATATTACTTTGTGAGTAAACTCCAAAAATAAATAAATCAATCTTATTAAGTCTTAGTTATGCAACTCTTTGAATGATGGTAAAGCGGATTATCAATTCCTCATGTGCAGTAGAAGTTTTCTTGAAGATTTACCACAAGCTATCTAGTCCTATCTTTTCAGGTCATTTGAGAAACTTTTATTTCTTTGCTCAAAAAAATAAAAGAAATTTTATTTCTTATATTACAAATCAGGATACCATTTTATCATTATTTATTCATTTCTTATAATAAAAAAATTCAAACACTCAAACATTTGATCAATACAATTTCATATCACAAGATTTACACCATAATACAATATTTTACTACCATTTAATGATGTTTATCAATTTAATGTTCATCACTTCATCTAAATCAAAAACCTCCAAATTTAATGAATAAGAAACGGTTGCAAGCAAGGGCGAAGCCAAAAACTTTTTCTTGAGAGGCATGCTTTGATAAGTTTTAGAAACTCTACTAAAAATTGAGTCTTGGTGGGGCAAATCACAAAAAATGCCAAATATTTTAGAAAATTTACACTAAAACTTTTTTCGCTAGGGGGCACGCCCCCTTTGAACCCCCCCCCCCTCATCTCCGCTACTAGTTGCAAGTATATAAGAACTGTTGGTTACAGAACCACTTAAAGCATAACATATAACCCTAATGAAAGTTCACTATACTGACCAATGGGAATTTGAAAAATCTAAACTACACCAAGAGGACACAAACCGTTGGCCAATTTCACCAAAAACATGTATTAAATAGCCTAACATGGTAAGGCATTGGCATGTAGTATCTTATATTAAAAATCACTATATAATATTGCTAAATCAGTTAGAACGATCATAACTTACCAATATTAGGAACAACTGCACTTAACCCTTCATCTATGTTTCTTTCTACATCAAGATTGAGAACAAACTTATCAACCATTGGCTGAATTGCCATCTGTAACACCCCCAAAAATGGTACAGCGGAAGCACACATGTCACGGGTGCTACTAAATTGATATCACAACACAAGTATAGGATAACTGGTTTTCATTAAGAATATTTTCATTCATTGTTGAAAAAAAAAATTACATCATTGTTTAGTGCGGAAAACAAGCCAATAATAAAGAGGTCCTCATTTAAGTTTATCAGAGAAATCTATAACCATGCCATGCCTTTGCCTTGCGCCTCCAAAGTTAAACTATCGCCTTTAAACCTGAAAATACATGCTGAAAAGTGTCAACACGAGGTTGGTGAGTTCATAGGTTTATTCAAATACGTTTATGAGTTCAAGAGTGATGAAGTAACCCTTCAGTTTTTGTGACCATGGTGTCATCGTGTTTACCTTGAAATAAAACTTCATTTGTGGACATTGTGTGGGTATATGACCATTACAACGAATATAATGTCATATAGTGTGACTATTACGCTAGCACTAAGTTCATGCAACTGAAGCTTAACCATAGTGTGCATGCCTTTAGAAGCATGTTAAAATATGGCCTAGCAAGTGTTGAAATCCCTAAACACATGAATCTCGACATGATATACGTCTGGTTGCCTATCCGATCAACCCGAACGAGGGAGTCACCCCCTACAGATCTATTTATAGCATTCGCGCTTCCCAGCAGGAATTGACGGTTCATGAGTTCAACCTAAAATTTGGGATTTAGGGCTTAGGCTACTCTGCGTACATAGTTTAATCAATTAAAAAATTTGTGTGGTCCCGAAAATATTTTGCGTGATTCTCACGTATGTAACTTTAAACAGTTAAGTTTGTTAGAAAACAATCAATAGTGTGGTAGGTAAACACATCATGCATTTAAATAATCATTCATTTTAGTCAAACAACACAGTTTGAGTAATACACAATTTTCTGTAAATGAACATTGAGTTTAAGGAAAACGAGCATGTATATTCCCCCAAAACAGATATAAAATAGTTAAAAAGTGGGGGCTATGAACTCACCTCAACAATAAGTCGTCTGAAGTGAATTAAATCATATAGTGATTGTGAGTGGCTCCGACACGCAACCTAATTTAGTACGACAAGTTTTAGTCTACAAATTTAGGTTTAAGACTCGATAAGTTCAAGAAAAATTTTCAAGTGTTTGAATTGTTGTTGCTTGTGTGGCATCACTTAGTTTAAAACAGTTTTCAAAAGTTTAGGCATATTGGCTTATGGACGTGTATACGCAGAAAGTATGTCAAGGATGGATGAGGCTTTTGTTTGATGATAACCGAATGACGATGTGCAAAAAAATAGTATGTTAGTGCAAATATTACGATATTTAATCTATATAGTCTCATTTGTTTTGATTGATGACAAACATGTAACTTGATACATGACGTAAAATGTACAAGTTACTCATAATCATATTTTATCTCAACATACATTCAACACCTCTCAACGTCTCGTGTCCTCGTCTGATACAACACAGGTTCGTACATGTTTGTTATGTTGCATTATGATCAAACCCCTTAACAAACTACTTAGGATGTTTAAAATACTTTTAGAGTCATCTAGTATTTTATAAGTTAGCCATTTTATCTCGAACCTCATTTTACATTTTGCATTCACAAGTATTTTATACAAATACATCTTTTGTAAAAAGTCTAACAAAAGTATTTTATACAAATACATCTTTTGTAAAAAGTCTAACAAATATAAACTTTATTTTAGCAAAATATAAATATAGTTGAGTCCTTTGCATATATAGCTACAAGTCTTTCTTAAAGACAAATAGATTTTAACATAAGTTACAAATTGTTTGTTCATAAGATAGCAGTTTTTTCATTCTAAGAAAAGTGTCACATTAGGTGTTAAAAACAAATAAAGTGTCACATTAGGTGTCTAAGTAAAATTACTTTTTACAATGAGTAAAAATGTATGTGGAAAACGAAGGGGGGGTTAAATAGTTTTACCGATTTTAATTTAAGTTTCAAAGATTTAGATTTGATTTTATGTGAATTCGTATGGATGGATAGATAGTATGAAATAATAAGTAAAGTAAATAATGAAAGCAAGTAAAGTAAAGGATAGAAAGTAGCGACATAAGTGATTTATAGTGGTTCAGCTACAAGGACACCTTCATTGCCCTACTCCACTCCCCGAGTACCCCACTCGAGAGTTCAAGCACTATGTCAACAAGCTCCTTTAACTTGGCGGAGAAACCTCACAATGTCGCTTACACTTTTTCCGGTACAAAGCTAAATACCGAGTTCTTCCACGAGGTTGAACCAAACCTTTACACAACTATTACACAACAACTATGTGAAATATGAATTACAAGATCTTGCTACAGAAATCTTGTGGATGGACAAATCAATCAAGGACCCTTTGCTTGGATGACTTGTAGTATAGCGTGATCTCGCCTTTGTGAAGGACCTATATGAGAATCACAACAAAATATAGAAGAACTACTAGAATGATCAAATGATCAGATGTTAGGAGAGTGAGATAATATATGAGAGAGTTGTAAGAAGAAGGGTGCGTAACAATGAAGAAATGGCTCACTATTTATAGGAATAAAAGCCTTCTGTCCTACGGTTCCGGCGGATCCCTTACTTGGGGGATCCGACCAGTGCAATACCAGGGATTCGAAAGTCTGGGTCAGAACAGTCCGGATTTTGGGTTGCAAACCGTGTTATGGGTTATGGGTATGAGCCATGGGTCATGAACTTTGGGTCATGGGTACCCAACAAGATACAATGTATCTAGACAATGGGTCATGGGTCTTGGGTCATGGGTCATGGATAATACCCAACATGATGTCATGCAATGGGTCATGGGTTATGGATTAGCTCCATGGGTATGGGTCATGGGTCTTGGATATTACCCATCCTATTACATAAACTATTACAACAATTAAATTATTACAACATTTTATGTAAATGACCAAATGTATATACTTTGCAAAATAACATGTATTCTTATAATTTTACTTATGATAACTTTATATTTGTTATCAACAAAACACAACGAGATCGCTAAATATGAATAAACATTTTTACAGTTTATTTGTATTAACAATCTCCCCCTTTTGTTGATGACAAAACATAACGTTATGATGAGTAAAACTTAAGATTAGATGTACATTTTGAAAGTATATGTAAGTTTTACTTCTTCTCCCCCTTTTTTGTCGAAACAAAAAGTGAGCCTAGTAAAGAAATAAATTGTGGAAGAAAAATAAATATGATCCACAAAGCACTAGCTCCCCCTAGAATAGGGCGTCAAGTGAGAAAATATAATACCTACAAAAAGATATTAGTAATAACATGTAATATAATCTTGTATAAGACGAGAAACAAGATAAAAAGCCAAAATACGTAAACAAAGCCTTGTAATAAAATATCAAAATGTAGTGGTATATATGCCACATATAAATGTAAAACTAAGAAACAAGGATTGTTCTTTAAAATGACCCAAAAGAAAAAAAATAGAGAAAATATTAATGTCATTCCTTTCATGCTTGCATAGGTGTTAATTATGGAAGTTTTTGTGAGTGATAATGTTGATGCGATCAAGGATATGGTTGAGAATAAACCGCATCTCGTCCCTTATTTCCATTGTGAGATCCCTAGTATATTGACAATGTTCGCAAAAGAGATAGCGAGGGAGGTGTGAGTGGATGGTTTCCGGGTAGGTTTGATTTTTGAAGTGCGGAATAGGTGGTGGAAATGTTGGAAAATATGGATCAAAGTCCAAGATGTTGGTGAATGGTGGTGGATAAGAGCCTAGATGTTCTTGTAAGGTGATGGGAGGTAGAGGTGGTGATGTTTCAAGCTCTTTGAAGAATGTATTTGGAGATGTTGGAGGTGTTAAAAAGACTAGCTCTTTTGGGATTATGTTGGAGGCTAGTTGGGTAGTTTTTGATGGTTGAGATGGAGCGGGTGGTGGACTAGACAAGGGTAGTGGAATTGTTTTTGAAGTCTTAACGAGTTCTGCTAAGGTGATTTGAGTGTCAAGTTGAGACTCAGTTGGTGAGTGTTTAGGAGATGATGAAAGTGTTATATTATAGTCATTTGGTGGAGAATGAGTAGTTGGTGATGGGCTATTTGACAATGGTCTAGCTAAGAAACAAGGGCGGATGCTAATCCGTCCAGTTTTCCTAGTTTTTGGTGGTGGTGGTACTACGAAAGGTGGTAGGATGAAGTTTCGTATTTCTTGAAAAGGGTTATTTTCACTAGATAGTTTATCATTGTTTGATGATCTTTTGGGTGACATGATGATGATTGTTTGTGAGGTTGAAAGTGATGGATATGCAAGCATTTTGGAACCTTATTTATAGAGCAAATAATGCATTGCAATGAATGCTAAAACCAAAATATGGACTATAATCTAATGATTAGATATGAATTTAAGACAAGTGATCATGAGAACACAAGTATTAAGTAACATATTTATTAGTGATAAAGCTAAAATGTTGAATATTTGAAAGTTTCTGGCCGAAGTAAGAAAAATAAGAGAAAAATCTGGCTACTGTGACACGGTTCCCACGGTTCCAACCCTTCAAATATCCGTCCAACGTAAATGCTGGGATCTGTGGAACTGGTGATCTCAGGCAGCTGAAAATTTTGTTTTTAGAAACAATAGTGCCTAGTGTGTGCCTATATGAAAACCATGTGGAGTTGCGGTTATCTCGACTCTTTTAAAGAAGAAAAATAAACATATAAGTGAAAGAAAAATATGTATATATTTACGTGAGATAACCCGAGTGCTCCTTAATTCATTTTTGCTTGATTGAATGTCCCCGAAAACACATATTAGTTATGTATTCCCTTTAGCATTCAAAAGACATGAGATGCAATGAAAAAGGTTTTTACTTTGTATTAACGAGGAACAAAATTTTTTGTCCTAGACGTGAGAGTGATTTAAGGAAAATGATACGGGGAGAAATATCTTTTTAGAAAATATTTCGAAGAATTTCGTATATAGAAAATATCTTGTGTTTTGAAAATAAATCCCCATATTGTTTGTGAGTTGTGTGAAACAGAGATCCAAGACTCAGAAAAGAAGGTAAGGCAAACATTTACGTACCTTGTAGAATGAAAATATTTTACGACGATTGTTCCATAAGACCAAGACCTAGATGAAGCAAGTTGAATTGTTCCCGCTTCAACGGTTTGGTGAGGACGTCGGCTATGTTGTCTTCGGATGACACTTTCTCAATCGAAATGTTCCCTTTTTGAACATTATATCTTAAGAAGTGATGACGGATCTCTATATGCTTGGTACGAGAATGTAACACCTGATTTTTGCTAAGATCAATAGCACCCTTGTTGTCGCATAAAATGGCAATGTCACTTAGAAAGATGTCGTAGTCAACTAACGCTTGTTTCATCCATAGTGCTTGTTGGCATGCTTTGCCGGCAGACACATATTCGGCTTCGGTTTTTGAGATGGCTAAAGCCGTTTGCTTCTTTGAGAACCAAGATATTAAACAACACCCCATGAAAGTGCAAACACCACTTGTCTTTTTCGGTCAACATAATCACCTGCATGGTCAGAATCCGCATATACAATAGTTTCTACCCCCGTCCCCTTGGGATACCATATTACTAATTGAGTTATACCCTTAGCATATCTAAATATTCTTTCGACGGCTTCTAGATGTGAAGTTTTAGGGTCTTCTTGAAACCTAGCACAAAGACATACACTAAACATGATATCCGGCCGACTAGCCGTAAGGTAGAGAAGACTACCAATCATGCCACGGTATTTGGTGTTATCAACGGATTCACCGTCTTCATCTTTGGTGAGTTTGGTATCGGATGACATTGGTGTTCTTATTGGTTTTGACTCTTCTAATTCGAATTTCTTTAGCATTTCTTTTATGTATTTGGATTGATTAAAGAAGATACCATCTTCTAGTTGTTTGATTTGTAGACCAAGAAAGAAACTTAATTCTCCCATCATACTCATTTCAAACTCATCATGCATGATTCTTGAGAAATCATCACACATGTCTTGATAAGTCGATCCTAATATAATATCGTCCACGTATATTTGAACAATAATTATTTGTGACTCCTTTTTCTTTGTAAAAAGTGTATTGTCAACTAACCCCATGGTATAGTAATTTTTGATTAAAAAGGATTTGAGACTATCATACCAAGCTTTTGGGGCTTGTTTAAGACCATAGAGAGCTTTCTTTAGTTTGTATACGTGTTTAGGTTTTTCGAAATCGATAAAGCCCGGAGGTTGAGCTACATATACATCTTCATTTATAAAACCATTTAGAAAAGCACTTTTAACATCCATTTAAAAAAGCTTAAGATCATGAGCACAAGCATAAGCAAGAAGGATTCTTATAGAATCTAATCTAGATACGGGAGCATAAGTCTCATCAAAGTCTATGCCTTCTTGTTGGTTATATCCTTGAGCAACAAGTCTAGCTTTATTTCTAACAAGTCTAGCTTTATTTCTAGACACGACACCGTTTACATCTAATTTGATTTTATATACCCATTTTGTCCCGATTATGGTTTGGTTTTTAGGTGGAGGGACAAGTGTCCAAACATTGTTAGAAAAAAATTGATTTAACTCCTCTTGCATAGCCATTACCCAACTTTCATCTTTTATGGCTTCTTGAGTGTTTTTAGGTTCTATGGTTGATACAAAACAAAATAGACTACTTTGGTTTTGGACTTGAGATCTTAGGGTTCTTTCATTTAACTTTCCTATAACCTTTTCTATGGGATGATCTTTAGACTTTTTAACATTGATGATTTCATTGTTTAATGGTTCATCTTCTTTATTTATATTTTCTTTGATTTCTAAGACTTCACTTTCGATTAACTCTTCATCGACAAGAGGTAAGGTAATTTTAGGTGGACTCTCGTCAAATTTTACGTTTAAAGATTCTTCAACTTTCATGGTTTCTTTATTTAGTATTACGTATGCTTTACTATTAGGAGAATATCCTAAGAAGATACCTTCGGTTGATTTTGGATCGAATTTAGTTAAATAATCTTTAGTATTAAGTATGAAGCATTTACTACCAAAGACTCAAAAGTGTTATAACAAAGGCTTTTTGCCTCGTAGTAACTCGTATGGAGTTTTTCCTAAGAATGGTCTAATTAGGACTCGCTTTAGTATATAGGTTGATGTGTCGACGGCATTGCACCAAAAATTTTGAGGAATAGATTGCTCATTAATCATGGTGCGACTCATTTCTTGTAGGGTTCTATTTTTCCTTCAACTACCCATTTGATTGTGGAGTGCGAGGAGCCGAGAAATTATGGTAATACCATTAGCATCACAAAAAGCTCCGAATTGCACTTCATTATCAAATTCCCGACAATGATCCGTTCTAATTGACACAATGGGACTTCCTAGTTTTCTTTGGATTTTCTTTCTTAAGATTTCAGAGTAATCGAACTTTTCAGTTTTATTCTTTAAAAATTTAGTCCATGTATACCTAGAGTAATCATCCACTATAACCAAGGTATAGAAGTTGCCTTCGTAACTTTGGATAGCGGATGGACAAAATAAATCCATATGTAGTAATTCTAGACACTTAGTTGTAGAAACCATATTTTTAGCTTTATGACTAGCATGGACTTGTTTTCCTATGTTACAAGCATTACAAAAATGATGTTCGTATTTTTGTTTAGGTAGGTTTCTTACTAGTTCTTTGGATGATAGCGATTGAAGAAGTCGCATATTGGCGTGACCCAATCTTTGATGCTATAAGGTCGAAGTATCATCCATAGAGGTAAGACAAAGCTTGTCTTTTGGTTCATTTCCAATTTTAATGACATAGACTCCATGTTTTCTAATGCCTCTTCCTATAGTAATACCATTTTTCAAGATTTTACAACCGGTTTCGCTAAAAAGTACGTTGCACTTTTTATCACATATTTGACCTATACTTAGTAGATTAAAGTTTAGGTTTTCTACGTGACAAACATCGTTAATGGTTAAGGATTTGTGAGAAATTTTACCTTTACCGATGATTTTGCTCTTGCTATTTCCGAACACCACATTTCCTCCATTGAAGGATTCGTATGTGGAGAACAATGCTTTATTACCGGTCATATGCCTTGTGCACCCGTTATCCTTGATCCATTCGTCCTGATCTAAGTCAACCTTTAGGCACACCTAAGAAAACAATTAACTCAAAATTTTGGTCCCCATTTGTTCATAGGTCCATTGGTGTTATACATTTAATTCATATGAGGCATAAAATGGTGAGAAAGCATTCCAAGGTGTAAAGTTTTGAAATGGAAAACGATTTTGTGTATTAGCATTCCATCCCATTTGATGGTGGTTACTTCTAGGATAAACATTGTTTGGCCTTCTTATATTTGTGTTTGGTTTAGAAAATGATGGACCTTTGTTTTTCATAAAACTTTGACTTTGTTTTAGGGGATGTGGTTGTTTGACACTTCTAACAGTAACATGAGTTGGTTTCTTTTTGTTAAAAATAACAAAGTCGGTTCTAGAAGACGTGGTTGCGTTATTTCTACTATTTACTGGTACAGACCCACGGGTCCCTAAATTTATACTAGACGGTTTCTTTTTCAAGGGATTCGTCGGATTCGTGACTACAGTAGCCTTTTTTCAATTGCTTTAACGAATTGTGTTTCCTTAATCTCGTTAGTTGATGAAATGTGTTCCTGAGTACCTAATCCCTTTTGATTATTACCCGTTTTAACACTATCAAGTATTTTATCAAGAGTATTAGTACTGGTTCTAGCAATCTTAGAATCAAGATGATCAACTAACGTTTGAAATTCTACACAAAGCTTGCATTCACTATCTACTTCTTTTTCCTTTTCTAATCTTTTTAATTTATATTTTAGTTCAAGAACTTCCTTTTCTAAATGGTCATTTTTGTTTTTCAAAATCTTGTTTTTGTTAATTACTTTGAGACTAATTTTGCAAAGCTTATCATATTCAAGATGCAAGGATTCATCATCTAATGATGAACTACTATAATATAGAGAGTCGGAACATACCTCGTTGGAGTCTTTTGCCATGAGACAAATTTCTTCCTTCTCCTCCTCACTCATTCCCCACGAGCCACTCACGAACGCCTTTTGTTCGTCACGTTTGGGACACTCACTAATGAAGTAATTAGGATCCCCGCATTTGTAACACTTGCGTTCGTCCTTTACTTCTTGTCGTCTTTGCTTTTTCGCAACCTTTTCTTGTCGTCATAAGGTTGCTTGACATATCTTCCTTTTCTCCGAAAGAACTTCTTGAAGTCGTGTACCGCCATTGCATACTCTTCGTCATCACTTTCCGAAGATGAGGTTTCTTCATCACTTGAGACTTTCTTGGCTTTAAAGCAAGAGATTTATGTTTCTCTTTCTTTTCCTTTGAGACCTAGGAGTCTTTAGTGAGAACGAGCTCACAGACTTTTAGGTTGCCTATGAGTTCATCGAGAGTGAGGATTGACAAGTCTTTAGATTCTTCGATGGTCGTCACCTTCGGTCTCCACTTTGATGGAAGCGCCCTTAGAAATCTCCTGACATGATTACGACTAGAAAAAGACTCGTCAAGTGCTTGTAATGAAGTAATAATAGTATTAAAGCTAGCAAAAGAATTATCAATACTATCCTTATCCAATATTGAAAATTGTTCATATTGTTGAACAAATAAATCAATTTTGTTGTTTTTAACTAGTTGATTTCCTTGGTGTTTTACAACCAAAGAGTTCCAAATTTCTTTAGCAGTTTTATGCATAGAAATTAGGGGTGTGCACGGTTCGGTTTGGGTGGGGTTTTGGCTAAAACCGAAACCGAACCACAATGTTCGGTTTTTGTAGAACCCAAAACCGAAACCGTTCGGTTTTTGGCGGTTCGGTTTTTTCGGTTTGTTATCGGTTTCGGTTTGGTTTTTCGGTTTTTTTGGTTTCTAACCGTTAATATTTGGATATGGCCAAATTATACCAACAAACTTGTTTTACGTACAAAATTAGTTATTCTTCTTTACTTTTTTTTAATCTAAGCATAATAATGTTTATTGCATAATTCTACAATTACAAACATATAAATGAGACATACACATACAAGTGAATATACACGCAATCATTATCGAATACTTATTGGTTTATTCACACAAAACATGCGACACGACAAACACACATATAAATATAAACATTAAGATAAATATATTATAAATCCACTTACAAAATGAATATTAATATATAAATTTGATTTATTTAGTTATTTAATCATATTATATTAATTAGATATTAGATATTATTATATAATAAAACCGGTTCGGTTCGGTTCGGTTTTTGCGGTTTGGTTTTTGGATGAAAACCGAAACCGAACCGCATTTTTCGGTTTCTAAAAAAGTAAAAACCGTACCATCGGTTTTTAGTTTCGGTCGGTTTTTTCGGTTTGTTTTGCTCACCCCTAATAGAAATTCTTTCAAATTCCTTTTTTAGGTAAGGCATAGTATAAAACCATTTTTGCCTCACTATTTTTGGAAAGCTTTTACTTTTGGTCGTCGGTGAGACGATCATGAGCAATGTTTTCTTCATTGCCGGTTTTATCATCTTTTGTAGTTGCTTGAAAATCACCTTCAACAATAATATACCAAAGATCAATATCTTTTGATTTTACATAATTTAAAATCTATTTTTCAAATAAATAAAACTATTAGTTTCAAGTGGAGATCGTTGCATAAATTGCCCTCCTCTATAATTTTCAAAACTCATTGTGATCGTAAAGTTTTTAAAATACATATTACTTTAAAACTTTTGTAAACCTTGCTCTTGATGCCAATTGTGAAAAACTAGAAGGGGGGGGGGGTTGAATAGTTTTACCGATTTTAATTTAAGTTTCAAAGATTTAGATTTGATCTTATGTGAATTCGTATGGATGGATAGATAGTATGAAACAATAAGTAAAGTAAATAATGAAAGCAAGTAAAGTAAATGATAGAAAGTAGCGACACAAGTGATTTATAGTGGTTCGGCTACAAGGACACCTTCCTTGCCCTACTCCACTCCCCGAGTACCCCACTCGAGAGTTCAAGCACTATGTCAACAAGCTCCTTTAACTTGGCGGAGAAACATCACAACGTCGCTTACTTTTTTTGGTACAAAGCTAAATACCGAGTTCTTCCACGAGGTAGAACCAAACCTTTACACAACTATTACACAAAAACTATGTGAAATATGAATAACAAGATCTTGCTACAGAAATCTTGTGGATGGACAAATCAATCAAGGACCCTTTGCTTGGATGACTTGTAGTATAGCGTGATCTCGCCTTTGTGAAGGAACTATATGAGAATCACAACAAAATATAGAAGAACTACTAGAATGATCAAATGGTCAGAGGTTAGGAGAGTGAGATTATATATGAGAGAGTTGTAAGAAGAATGGTGAGTAACAATGAAGAAATGACTCACTATTTATAGGCATAAAAGCCTCCTGTCCCACGGTTCCGGCGGATCCCTCACTTGGGGGATCCGGCCAGTGCAATACCAGGGATTCGGAAGTCTGGGTCAGAACAGTCCGGATTTTGGGTTAAAAACCGGGTTATGGGTTATGGGTATGGGCCATGGGTCATGGGTACCCAACAAGATACAATGTATCTAGCTCTTGGGTCTTGGATCTTGGGTCATGGGTAATGGACATTGGGCCATGGGTCATGGATAATACCCAACATGATTTCATGCATGATGTCATGCAATGGGTCATGGGTTATGGATTAGCTCCATGGGTATGGGTTATGGGTCTTGGATATTACCCATCCTATTACATAAACTATTACAACAATTAAATTATTACAACATTTTATGTAAATAACCAAATGTATATACTTTGCAAAATAATATGTATTCTTATCATTTTACTTATGATAACTTTATATTTGTTATCAACAAAACACAACGAGATCACTAAATATGAATAAACATTTTTACGTTTATTTGTATTAACAATGTATCTCATAATAACATAAGTAATCAAACATTTATAGTAACTCATCAACTAATTAACTACTTCTTAATTAAACTTTATTTAGTTAGCTAATATACATTTTTACAAAGTTTACTTGTTAAAATGGAAATACATATTAAATCATGGCATGAATCATCTTTGCAATCTTTGGAATATTTGTGAATATCTTGGATAGATTTCCACTCAAAGTATCACATGTAAGATCTTGGTAAGATATGGTGAATATTTGGTTAGATTTGTGAAGATTTTCTGACAGGCCCCACGGAACCAAAAATTAACACGGACGGACCCAATTTTTTGGTTCCGTGTGATCCGTGGTTTGCTGACCTCTTTTGTCTATAAATAGAGCTCATTGTTTTCTCATTTGATCTCCTTTCAACACACATTCTCTCTATCCTGCTTCCATCATTTAGATCTGTAGATAACAATGTAGTAACATACATTAATCACCCTCATCATCACATGATCATAATGCTTCTTATATTCATCATTGTTGTAAGCATACTTTACATTTTGATCAACAAAGGAAAGCTTAGAGATCTAGCCATCCTCATTCCCCACAAGCATACACACATAAAGATCTATCACAACAAGCTTAGGGAACTTGCGATCTTAATCAATTGAAGGCTTCCTATCAATGGAAGTTCATTTAGAAGTAGTCATTCATATCGAAGTAGTCATTCATATCCATTAGACATATGTGTAATGGATCATCATTGTAAACATTATTGCATCATCATAACACTTTCACCAAACTAGATTAGATGGTTTATGTGTTTGTGCCATAAAACACAAGGTTTTAATGTTGGTTCATAAAACATAACGAGAGTGGTTGTACCCGGGAAAGAACTCGACATCTAGCTTAGTGTCGGAAATATTGTATAGGTGATGTTAGGTTGGTTCTACCTCGAACAAGAACCCGGTATTTAGCTTTGTACCGAAAAAAGTGTAAGCGACGTTTGTAAGGTTTTCTCCACCAAGAAGGGAGCTTGTTGATCTAGTGAAGTAGGGCGAAGAGGAGCTCCGTGACCGAACTACTATAAATCCTTGTGTCTGGTTTGCACTTTCCTTATTTATTACTTTAATTTTATACTTGCACTATTTTATTGTTTGTGATGTGGCTTAATATTTATGCTAGTGTGACAACTTGTCTTATCTATGATCTATATTAGTCACAAACAATCATTGGCAATTTTCATATTACAACAAGCTTGATAAGCTATTTGACACAAAACACATAAAGTTTTTAAAACGATAACGTATTCACCCTCCCCCCTCTACGTTTTCACAATTGGTATCAGAGCCTCGTGGCTCTTATTTTCAAAACAAATGGTTTTTAAAATAGAGTACGATCCATGTATCATTTTACCCATGAAGAGGATACATTATGAAAAGTATTTGTATGTCTGATGCTTACTTGCTTTGTTGTTAAATATGCTTTGTTATACTAGCTTGAAGGTTTCCTTGAAAAATAATAGAAAAGTTATTTTGAAAGAAGTTGTAAGTGTCGTATTATGTGCTTTGAGCAAATATACGGACAATACGACTTTTAAAGGAGCGTTTGGGACAACTACAAATTTCGTTGAAAAATCATCTATGTAAATGTTTTGATAAGTCACATAAGTAGAAATGATGTTAAAATGTGTAATATATGTTTACTATCAAATCTAGTAAGTCCAACACGCTTTGTTAATGTCAAAATACGATTTTTGGCGAATCTGGTACAGGACCCACGGATCCTTTTTTTTACAAAGGGCGGATCCCTTTAAAAGGTTTCGTCGGATCCGTGTGTCTCTGTTCAGCAGCTTTGGCCAACTTCAAAAAATCAGAACTAATTAACCGTAAATCCGTAGAAGTCGTGCCACCTATCATTTTAAAGGGATATGAGTCTACTTTCATTTAAAAATACTCTTAAGGCTTGGATCTAATCCTAAAATGAGTAAAATAAATCAAATACTATAGCATGTAAAAAATATTAAGTTTCATTTTGACACAGATACTCAAACTTTTGAATCGGCCAAATTTAAGTTGGTATCCCTTGAACATTGATATAATTTCTCTTGAAACTAAAGAATTTGGTGATATTTATATATATATAGGAAACTAATCAAGCTTGGTATACATCATCATATTTAAACACAAAGTGACGAAAAGTATCTTTTTTTTATGCTATGCTAAATGACTACTTGTTTTGGTTTATGTTGGTTGCATATAAGTTGATTACTTATTGCAAATTGTTTCTTACAATTTTTTGCTTGTGTAGCATAAGTATCAATCCTGCCATGTTATTTATTCGCTTGTTTGTCGATTTCTAGTTTATGCACAATAGGACATTTACTAGATTTTGTGCACTAAGTTAAGGAAATTGTTTGTGCATTGCTTATAGACATAGATCACTCTCTTCGAATATGCTATATTAAAATCTTGCATAACTCACTTTGTTAGGAATTAGAAATTCCCGGTATTAAAGAGTCGGTCACCTCAAGTATATGTAATCGTTAGAAAGCTCGTAGTCGTAGTTCTTTTAAGTTAAGTAGTAATTTAGTTAAGTATCACCGTGGAGGACGGACGGGTCTTTACCCACTGTATGCCTGATCCACAGCCCAAAGTGTGGCGAGTTATGTAAGACTATAAATACTCTCTACCTTCCAAGGTAGAGAGTTGGAGCTCATAATAATATCTTTCACTTTCTCTCACTAAGTTCCCTAAACCTCTAACTTTCTCTCTCTAGAATTCCATCTATATGCTACTTTGTGTTATGGTTTGATGTGCATGTGAAAAGTAATATCCTAACAATTGGTATCAAGAGCCATGGTTAGATCATATCTTGCACATCTTTGGATTTATAGTGGTTTTTAGGTGGTTTTTGAGTTTGAAAAAGTTTAGTGGTTTTTGCATCATTTGGTTGATCTCTTGTGTTAAAGTTTGAATTTTGTTGGTACTTTTATGTTTAGAATCATCAAAAGTGTTTAGGTTTTCATTTGGTAAGATTGAATCATCGTGGTTGGGTTGTTTTTGGATTGAAAAGTGAAGTTTATTTGGTTTTTCAAGCTAGCGACTTAGCTCTCGGAATAGTTTCTTGGTAGCGACTTGCTTCACAGTTTTGTAGCGACTTACAGTGTTAAAGCTAGCGAGTTAGATCTAGCGAGTTAAAGGACAAGTAGTGGAATCTCCACTACGGGTAGCGACTTGTGGTAGCGACTTAGTCAGTAGCGAGTTGCTCTTTAGCGACTTGTGTTTCTAGCGACTTGTGTAGCGAATTGCTGCCAAAATTTGGTTAGCGACTTGGTCTGTAGCGAGTTACTACTTAGCGACTTGCTTTTCTGTTAGCGACTTGGGTTTCTAGCGACTTGGCTTTCTAGCGAGTTAATTGGTAGCGACTTAGTGCATTTGTCTCTAGCGACTTAGTGCATTTGTCTCTAGCGACTTAGTGCATTACCATCTAGCGACTTGAGTGATTGTTTACGGTTTTCTCTTGATTTAGTAAAATCCCGTGAAAGAATCTATTTCCCGGTTTAATCATAGAGTTATAAAATCCCGTATAATCTGATAACATGTCTACCAACGTTCCTACTGTCATCTCCACTGTTGCCGAGGATGTACAAGCAGCTGGATCAGATACTCGTCCACCCATGCTTAACAGAACTGACTACGATTCTTGGGCTCAACGAATCAGATTGTATTGCCTTGGAAAGGAAAATGGTGTCAATATTCTCAAATCCATTGATGAAGGACCATATCGAGTTGAAACGACTAGAGACATACTTGATACTAATGAAGATGGTACTCCTATTTACGGAATGGACAGACCTAAGATGTATGATGAGCTTGATGATAAGGAGAAAAAGAGATTTGATGCAGATATCAGGGCTTCAAACATTGTTCTTCAAGGTCTTCCTAAAGACATCTACAAGCTGATCAATCATAACACTGAAGCAAAGGCAGTTTGGGACAATGTTAAGATGCTTCTCTCAGGTTCAGAACTAACTGTGGAAGACAGAGAATCCCAACTCTATGACGAATTTGAGCACTTCAAGATGAAACCAGATGAGAGTGTCTATGAGTACTATGTGAGATTTCATAAGTTAGTGAATGACATGAGGAACATCAGAATGACTATGCCTAACATTCAGCTCAACTCAATGTTTGTGAACAACATGAATCCCGAATGGCACAAGTTTGTCACAGCTGTGAAGCTCACTAAAGGATTGAAGAATACAAACTATGAGCAACTCTATGCCTTCCTCCTTCAGAATGAGAGACATGCCATGTTTGAAAAATTGATTCTCAATCAGTTCAAAACCAACCAGGGAGAGACAAGCTCGTCTAATGATTCAACAGCCTTCTACTCAAACATCGGAATCACAACCAAAGCATCACAAGTCATACCCTTGGGGAATGGTAATCACAAACTCATTCCTGATCCCATGTTCAAACAAGCTGATGCTGATGCACACGTGGGTAACATCATCAATCAACTAGCTCTCCTCATTAGTCAAAACATGAACTCTCTCTCACAAACCAACAACAACCTCAGAACTGCATCTAACCCACATAATCAAGCCACTGTTAAAGATGGAAGGATCGTGGTGCAACCAGTTCAGGAAAGACAGTATGATCAGGGAAGAGGTGGAGCTGGGAGAGGTTATGTTGGAAACCAGAATCGAGGAAGAAATGGTAACCAAGGTCAACCTAAGCCAATCAAATGCTATAACTGTGGTGGTGAAGGACACATTGCAAGGAACTGCACATCTCCAAAACGTCCACAGAATGCTGATTATTTCAGAGATAAGATGTTGCTGGCACAAGCTCAGGACAATGGTGCTGCGTTGGATGAAGAGGAATTGCTGTTTCTTGCTGAGGGCAATGCCAAGACCTATGATGCAGATGTGGATGAGCAGCCTATTCAGGAGATAGGTCACAATCATCAGAACGCCTTTCAAGTCGCTGACTGTGATGCATACGACTCGGATGTAGATGATGGACCTACTGCACACACAATCTTTATGGCTAGCATCTCTCCAATGGTTTCTCCCAAGATTTCTTCTTCACCACAAACTGGCCCATCCAAGGACAAACTCATCTCTGAGGTATTAAAACTATACGATGATGCTGATGTGCAACAGATGCATGACAAAGTACAATCAACTGAAACTATTGAATCAAACGTTGAAAATATGGGTAATAACAATATTGTCCCATATGATCAATACGTGAAACAAAGTGAAAGTGAAGTTGTACCAAGTGATGCATCTTCTGCAGTCAACAATGACTATGTCTTTGATGAATACACTGCATGTGCTCCTGATGATTCCATAATTTCTGAACTAAATGCCTATAAAGAACGTGTTGCTATTTATGAACAACGCGCTAAATTTGAGTTGACCACTCGTGAGCAGGAAATGGATGACCAAGTGCGTACAGTAATTAGAAAAAGTAATTTTAGAGAAGAAGTATTGAAACAAGAATTAAATTCTTTGCAAGAAAAACTTTCTAAAACAGCTAAGCAAAAACAAGAACTTCAAGAAAATGTGAAAATGCTTAAGCAAGAATTTAATGCAAAAGAATCAAAGCTCTTGAGAGATTTTTCTAATCTGAAAACTTTGAAAAACAAACTTGAAAACAAGTTGTACATGCAAGGAAACACCATTCAGACTGCTCACATGATCACTAAGCATAGAGTTCTAAGCGATAAGCATAGTGTTCCCATAATAGACAAACCCAACCCTGAGTATGGAAAGATAGCAAAAGCAGCTCAAAGTGTTATCTATGATGGAAATGAGATTCTTAAACCTAGACAAAAACCTAGTTGCGTTGAGTGCACTGAGGATGACAAGAAATTAGATGAAGTAACTAGGGAGAAGATGAATAAGAAACTAAATGATCCTAAGTGCAAAGAGAAGAAAGTAATTATCACTCCCCATGACTACAAGAAGGAAAACTGGATTTCCTTGAACAAGTTCAAGACTCAGACATTGTTGACTCCCGAACAAGTCTTCTGGAAAATGGATTTAGATAAGCTGAAAGCTGAAAATATTGCAGTAACAAACCCTCCCCTTTGGAAAATGCCTAGAGCAACTGTGTATCCTCCTAACACACCAATGCATCTTGTTCCTAGAACAATTGCCACTAAAAGCAAGACCTTAATTAGCCAATACGTTATTTTTCAACTATTTGTTGATTTTGAGAAAACTTGCAAGAAAAGGATCACACCCACTGGCATAACTGAAGGAGAAAGGGGTTTTGAACAAATGAAAGAATGTTATTTAACTGAGGTCATGCCTTTCTTTAAACTTCTAAAAGATCACTTTGAGAGTCTTAAAAAGGGGATAGAAACAGACATTAAGGGAATGGAAAAGGAATTTGATGCAATAATAGTTGAAATTAGTGACTATGAGCGTGCACTAAAATATAATGAGATTGAGAGAAAGAACCTGCATACATTAAATGAGAATCTTATTACTGAATGTGTTGCTCAAGATGTCTTTTTCACTGCTTCAAATTGCTCTATTAATGCTTCCAAATTTCATGAACTATCTGTGGCCCTGAAAGTCTCCCATGATCGTGTCATTGAGCTTGAAAAAACTAATTCCAAACTAAATGAGAAAATTGAACTGGATGATCATGACAATTTGGTTAAACATTTTTCTAAACTAGAAGTTGAGTATTTTAATCTACAACTAAAATATCAACATCTCAAAGAAAATGTCAAAACTTCAAATATCAAGACATCTTCAGATGCTCCAGAGTTTGATGCAGTTTTTCAAATTAACAAACGAGATGAACAGATTCAAGCTCAGTGTAACACGATCAGAAAGTTGAAAGCCCAAATCTCTCAATTAAAGGGTCAAACGAACAATATGACAGGCTCCCAAATGCCTCCTCATTTAGATTCTCAGAATTCTCAAACGTTTCATCTTCAAAACCTAGTAAATGCTTTACAAAAGGAAAACGAAAGTTTTCTAGAAGAAAATGAAAAGGTTAAACGTCATTTCAATGAGTTATTTGAATCAATTAAAGTCACTCGTAACAAAAACAACGAACAAATAGCTTCATTGCAAAAAGAAATTGAGAATCTGAAGAGTCAGGTAAAAGGGAAAATGCCAATGATCAATGGGGAGAATGTTGTATCTAAGGTTCACTCTAGTAATAAATATGCTTTATCTGTGACATATGTCCCCCCTCATCTAAGGAACAACAAACTTGCCATTCAAACATATTTCTCATCCCTTAAGGATTGCTTAGAATGCCTGCGTGAGATTGTTGAAGAGGATAAGCTAGAGAAACCTCATGATAATGCAATTGGACATGCATGCTTATATGCCAAACGATCTCAAGAAATCTTAGAATGTTTGATCACAATATGCCCAAAGACATTAGGTGAGAGAGTTAACCCTTTGATTCCATGCTCAATGCCTAAGGCCAAACATGATATGCAATCGATTCCCAAAGTTTTGAATGAGAGGAGTAGTGTACCATTGAGTAGTTCAGATTCTAGATCTGTCAATGCTAGGAAAGTGAACTCAAATGTGCCTTCTAGGAGTGCTAATCCCAGTACCTCTAGTGTTAAGAAAGTGAACCTTAGTGCACCTGCATGTAGCTCAGATCCCAGCACATCTAAACAGGTGGTGCAAAGAGTAGTAAAACAAACTAATGTTCCCATTCCCTCTACAGGAGTAATCAGTGACATTAAAGGGAGCAGGTCAAAGTCTCAAGACAATACAAGGAATGATAGGACCTCTCAAGCTAAGAATGTGCACTGGAAGAAAGTAGAAGAACAATCTAGGAACCTTAAGTTTGAATCGAATAAAACGAATCGTGTTGATTCTAGTATTAGCCATAGGCGTACTGTAATTAATTCGAATTCTGATACTATTTGCAAAACTTGTATTGATGATTGCTTGAATTCTGTTTCTAATCATGGATGTGATGTCAATGTTTTGCCTAATGAAGTTAATTGTCCAGTTAATATTGTTAATGCTAAAATTCATGCTAAAAAGGCTAAAAGGCAAAAGCGAAAGAAAGTTAGAAAACAATGGAAACCCACAGGAAGAACATTCAGCAGAATAGGTTTTTATTGGATACCTGTTGGTCATAAGACCAATCAGATAATGCCCACTAGAAAATGGATACCTACTGGTAGAACTATTCCCTTAAGAAGTGGTCACACTGTAAACAGGGCTAATACAGACACTAGTATTGCATCTATTCACAATGATTCCATTGCCTCACTTTCTGATATGAATGCTTATATTTCTGATGTGGGTGGTCCATCCATTGTAACTAACCAAATGGAACCCATTCTTGCATGGGGATCCCAATTATCCAGTTATCCATTCTTGTCTGTGTTCAACTGCAGATCGTTCAAATCGTTCTGTGGTACCTGGACTCAGGCTGTTCCAAGCATATGACTGGAGACCGGTCACGGCTCATGAACTTCGTGAGCAAATTCATCGGGACTGTTAGATTTGGTAATGATCATTTTGGTGCTATTATGGGTTATGGAGATTATGTTGTTGGTGATAGTGTCATCTCCAGAGTGTATTATGTGGAAGGTTTAGGTCATAATCTGTTCTCTGTTGGTCAATTCTGTGACTCTGATCTAGAAGTAGCCTTCAGAAAACATACCTGCTTTGTTAGAGATCTTAATGGTAAGGAACTGTTGAAAGGAACTCGTGGCTCAAACCTTTACACCATCTCTATCGATGACATGATGAGAGCTTCACCAATCTGCTTGTTATCTAAGGCTTCCAAAACAAAGTCATGGTTATGGCATCGTCGTCTCAATCACTTGAACTTCGGCACCATCAACGATCTTTCCAGAAAGGACTTAGTTGTAGGTTTACCTAGACTAAAGTATGAAAAGGATCATCTTTGTTCAGCATGTCAATTGGGAAAAAGCAAGATGTTTGCCCATAAATCCAAACCTACTAACTCTGTCACTGAAGTTCTTCATATGATTCATATGGATTTATGTGGACCAATGAGGGTGCAGAATATCTTTGGGAAGAAATATGTGTTAGTTGTGGTTGATGATTACTCTAGATTCACCTGGGTCAAGTTCTTAAGGACAAAGGATGAAACTCCTGATATCATCATCAAACTCATCAAACAGCTGCAGGTTAGACTTAACAAAACTGTCAGAATTATCAGAACAGACAATGGAACTGAGTTTGTCAACAAACAACTTAGTGAATTCTATGAAAGCATTGGAATCAGCCATCAAAGAAGTGTTCCACGAACCCCTCAACAGAACGGTGTAGTTGAAAGACGAAATCGTACTCTTGTTGAAGCTGCTAGAACAATGCTGATCTACTCAAAGGTTCCAATGTTTCTCTGGGCTGAAGCTATTGCCACTGCATGCTACACACAAAATCGTTCCCTGATTCACACTATTCATGGAAAAACTCCATATGAACTTGTCCACAACAGAAAACCTAATCTATCTTCCCTTCGTGTGTTCGGTGCATTGTGCTATCCAACTAATGAGGGTCAAGACTTAGGCAAACTTAGGGCCAAAGCTGACATTGGAGTATTTGTAGGATATGCATCAAACAAAAAGGGATACCGAATCTACAACAAAAGAACCCGAAATATCATGGAAACAATTCACGTTACGTTTGATGAGCTGACCGGTCAAATGGCTCCTGGACACTCCAGCTCAGGACCCGCACTTCAAAACAGCCCCATTGGGTCATCCCTTGTTCAAAACTCCTCTCAAGAAACTCCATATGTACCTCCATCTGAAGATGATGTAAAGAAATTGTTTGATCCCATGTTTGATGAACTGTATGAGTCTACTACTAATGAGGTGCTGATCCCTACAACAGAGGATGCTCATATTCCAGTGAATGAAGTCAATCCATCAGTCTCAATATCTGTAAGTCAAGAAGCACCTGCTGCTGATCCCTCAGTCTCATCAACAAATCATCATTCTTCAAATGTACATCATGGAAATGTTTCTGGCATCAATGATGAAGTTAATCCCTTTGCGACTCCTGAAGATGCTCCATTTGAAAACATATTTGCTACTCCTGAATCATCATCAGAACCATCTTCTTCAGGAGACATCGACTCAGCTACCTCAGTTCCTCAACAAATGCCACATGAACACCTCAGAAAATGGACTCACGATCATCCATTAGACAACATCATTGGAAATCCCTCTCGTCCTGTATCAACCCGGAAGCAACTCACAACCGATGCCTTATGGTGCTTCTTCAACTCCGTACTATCTAAGATCGAACCAAAAGATGTTAAAACTGCTATGAATGAAGATAGCTGGTTCAATGCTATGCAAGATGAAATTCATGAGTTTGATCGTCTTGATGTATGGGAGTTAGTACCTGCTCCAGACTGTGCTATGATTATAGCTCTAAAATGGATCTTCAAAGTAAAACTTGATGAGCATGGTGATGTGTTGAAGAACAAGGCTCGATTAGTTGCTAAAGGATATCGTCAAGAGGAGGGTATAGACTTTGAAGAATCTTTTGCTCCAGTTGCTCGAATCGAGGCAATCAGAATCTTTCTGGCCAATGCTGCTAGTAAGAACATGGTAGTTTATCAGATGGATGTAAAGACGGCATTTCTAAACGGAGATCTTAAAGAAATCGTCTACGTCAGCCAACCTGAAGGATTTGTGAATCAAGAGCATCCTACTCACGTTTATCGTTTGAAGAAAGCTCTTTACGGTTTAAAGCAAGCTCCAAGGGCATGGTATGATACACTGTCAAAGTTTCTTCTATCAACCGGATTCATCAAAGGAGCAGTTGATCCTACATTGTTCACCAGGAAGTCAGGCAAACATTTGATTCATGTTCAAATTTATGTTGATGATATTATTTTTGCCTCGACTGACCCAATGGAATGTGATCGGTTTTCAAATGAAATGAGTTCAAAGTTTCAAATGTCAATGATGGGACAAATGTCATTTTTCTTGGGATTACAAATTTCTCAAAGTCCCGGAGGCATTTTCATTAATCAATCTAAATATGCAACAGAGATTTTAAAGAAATTTGGATTTGATTCAAGTGACCCTGTTGACACCCCCATGATTGACCAAACCAAACTAGATGAGGACCTCTCAGGGATCATGATTGACCAAACGAAATATCGAAGTATGATTGGATCCCTGATGTATCTCACTGCTAGTAGACCAGACATCTTGTTCGCTGTTTGCATGTGTGCTAGATACCAGGCTAAGCCTACTAAAAAGCACCTTGAAGCAGTTAAACGGGTCTTTCGGTATCTCCAAGGAACCATCAATATGGGACTATGGTACCCGAAGGACACCGGTATGTCACTAACGGCCTATGCAGATGCTGATCATGCAGGTTGTCAAGATACTCGTCGAAGTACGTCAGGAGGTGCTCAGTTTTTGGGTGATAAGCTTGTGAGCTGGTCCTCAAAGAAGCAAATGAGTACTTCTATTTCCTCTACAGAGGCTGAATACATAGCCATGTCATCTTGTTGTGCTCAAATCTTATGGATGAGATCTCAATTATCTGACTATGGCTTTGAATTCAACAAAATCCCTCTGTACTGTGATAATAAAAGTGCTATTGCTCTCTCATGCAACAACGTTCAACACTCAAGAGCAAAGCATATCGACATTCGACATCATTTCATCAGGGAACAAGTGGAAAAAGGTGTGGTGGAACTATATTTTGTGAGTTCTGAATATCAGTTAGCGGACATCTTCACCAAAGCTCTTCCAAGAGAACGTTTTGAGTTTATTCTTCCACGTCTTGGTTTGAAAAGCCTTCAACCAGAAACTCTCAAACGTCTTCAGGAGGAAGACGAGGAGTAAAGGTCTTTCTTCATCTATCTCTTGTATATATCTATTCAAAAAAAAAAAAAAAAAAAAAAAAAAAATCAAATAGAAAAATATAAAACTTTCAAAATCCATAAAAATTTGAAAAATTCGAAAAATCTTCAAAAAATATTGTCATTTTTGTCATGTTTCTTCCGGTTCGATAATATCTACGGTCTTTGTGCTGTCATTCAAAGAATGACACGGGTCTTTAGATGTTGTTCGAATTCTTAAAAAAAAAAAAAAAAAAAAAAAAAAAAAAAAAAAAAAAAATCAAAAAATCAAAAAATATTTTTTGGGAGAAAGAGAAATGGTTTATTGTCATTTTCAGGCAATAACCCGGTTTTAAAAGAAAGAACAGAGCCATGTTTTACCATGTTTTCAAATTCCATGCTCTGATTCTATAAACATTTATCTGCTGAAAACCAAATGCTTTGAAAAATAACTCGATCTCTATTTTTTTTGATAATCATCTGGACTTACTTGTCAAAATCTCTATCTCTCAATCAACAACCTATGTCATTGATTGAGGGGGAGAATGATTTCAATTAAATTAAAAAGTTATTTGGCATTAAACTGTTTTCAAAGGATATACATGCATGTTTTATAAATGGAGTTTAAAGTCTTAAAATCAGATCATATCAGTTCAAACGCGTTCATAATCAAGTCACAATTCTCCTTAAAAGCTTTCAAAATCAATTTAAATCTATAAGAGATCACAAATCTCAAATGATTTGATAATTGTGATCGGGGGAGAATGTGTGATTTAAATTAGATTTAAACTGATAAATAGGTAAATGGTTTTATAAGGATGTACATGCTATCCTGCCCACATGTGACAAACGATTTCAAATTTTCCATGCACATGTTGAGGGGGAGCATCTATCTTAAACCTTTGATATGAAACGAGATCATTCATCCTAATGTGCAGGTTCCCTCTAGTATGTGCAAAACTCTTTTCAAACCTCGAGGCACATATTGAGGGGGAGCAAATTCATGGAAACCTCATCCTTCCCGGAAATGCTATACCCACTTGATCTGTTGAGGGAAGTGATGTTGATATCTTTTAGAAAATGGTAATCAAAAGAAGTTAATTCTTTCTCTTGCCTCCGTGTGCAAAACATTCTCAAATACTTGATGCACATGTTGAGGGGGAGTTCTCGTTCTAAAATATCAAAAAACAATTCAGGTACAAAAAGCTTTGATAATATATCACAAGTATCTGAATTGATTTTCAAATGGTTTCTATTGGATCCAATGGCAGATGAACAATACCAAATTGACCGACCAACTTTACTTTATGTACGGTGATATAAGGATGATAAGGTTAGGTATTGGTTCCCATGATCCGCCAGAACCGGAGGGATCTACCCAGGGACAATCCACTAGTTAGTGTAGAAGTCCTTAGGTATAATGATAAAAGGAGAAAAATGAGATAAGGGAAGAGTGCGGACTAAGACTGAGCTAGTACTGGAATAAACCCAACAAGGTTCTAGCTATGAAGTCTCGGTAAGCACTGAAGGGGTTGAAGAATTAAAAAGAATTGAATGAGAATAGGGTGAAAACAAATAGCCCTCCATTAATTCAACCTTAGGGCAGAAACCGGGTTCACTTCATATGCTACTGATGGTAACATCGGTATTGAAGACAAGACGTCATGGACCCAGTGACGCACTGCACTTCAACTTTCCAAACCACTCAAGTTCCTCTTAAAAGGACTTGTTTCATTCTCACGGGGAACCGACATTATCTATCGACTTTCTCTTAGAGATGGTTGATATTGAAGAAGGAGACCCTCTCCCTAGTCTCCGGCACAGGATCCAAATATGCACAAATTGAGTCTAGAGCCACGAGATCATCAATAAATCTCATTAGGACACTTTTAATGAAGACTCTCTGTTTCACACAATGTGGAAAGAGAGATTATATCTTGAGTCCTACGCATTATCCTTGTGGTATTGCCAGAACATCTAAGTGATGTGTTTACATATTCACAATGAAGATGGAAAGCCTTCTGGAGCCAACATCAAACAAGCTCCTGGTAGGTGGCATGTGAGATCTATTATATAGGTCAACCATGTGACAACTGAACAGAAACAATGGGGCGATTCAATCTCTTGAATCAATCCTGGTTCAGGTTATGGATTGACGGATGCCTTTGAAAAACCGGTCGTTGTGCTTAATATACTTTTTTCCTTAGCACATCGACTGTGTACTCATTTTTCAATCCAAAAGGTATTTTTATGATTGACAGTTGATTTTCAATAAAACCTTCGTTGTATTGCAAAAACAATTTCTATTGAGCAATACACGATTGTTTTTCAAATCTCTTTTCATCAATCAGTGGACTTAAAATTCGCTGGTTCACTCACTCCGTGTTATCTTCTTTGAGATGTTCCGGTTTGAGAACAGCTAGAACAGCTGCGAAACCCTGTCAAGGAAATTCTTCGGAATTATACCTGATCACAGGCAGTACATGTACTGATCAACGGGGAACCGTGGGCCGTGTACCTCAATTCAACGAAAGTGATCAAAGACACTTTCGTGCGATTTATTGCTAACTGTTGTTTGCAGGTACGCCCAACGTTTGCAGCTGATCAGAATGGAGCGGTCAATCCACAGCCGCATGCTCACTTAACACATTCATCTCAAAAGAAATCATGATTAGTGCATCAATGACTCTGATATTTTCACTCCATGCTTCTGCTACGCTGCTGCCAATATCATGAATCAACTAAAGTTTCCGCAACTCTGATGAGAAGATATCATGATCCAGAATGTGAGCATGTCGGTCCTAAAGTCACAACATCACATAATACCAACACCACAAAGGATGTGTCAGAGATTATTGATAGCTGATGATCTCAAAAGATGGCTCAAACTTATCATCACGTGGATCAGTAAAAGACCTCCACTTGAAGTAACCAAACATGCATTGTGAAGAATCAATGGCTACGAGCTTAGGAGCAAAGGACTACATCAAGAATGCAAGATCAATTGTTAAATGTTATATCTATTTGTATTCAATGTAATTTTGGTACATGATTGAGGTGACCTCCCTTAGGGGGAGATTGTTAGGAATTAGAAATTCCCGGTATTAAAGAGTCGGTCACCTCAAGTATATGTAATCGTTAGAAAGCTCGTAGTCGTAGTTCTTTTAAGTTAAGTAGTAATTTAGTTAAGTATCACCGTGGAGGACGGACGGGTCTTTACCCACTGTATGCCTGATCCACAGCCCAAAGTGTGGCGAGTTATGTAAGACTATAAATACTCTCTACCTTCCAAGGTAGAGAGTTGGAGCTCATAATAATATCTTTCACTTTCTCTCACTAAGTTCCCTAAACCTCTAACTTTCTCTCTCTAGAATTCCATCTATATGCTACTTTGTGTTATGGTTTGATGTGCATGTGAAAAGTAATATCCTAACACACTTAGTAATGAGTACTAAGTAAACTAGTCAAGTACTTTGAAAATTGTTGTTTTGCACAATCTCCCGCATATGAGTTCAAGTGTTAAAATGTGTCACTACTTTCAATGATAGTCTAAAACATATAGTATCATTTAAAAAAGTGTTTGGTACAATAACTAATAATGATGTATAAACTATTATGTGTTTACTGGGATGATAATTTTTGCTACTTATCTATCATGTAAACTAACGGTTTATCTTGCAGGTAGATAACATCTCAATGTTATCAATTTTCATTTTTCACGTTTTAGTGAAATTTCTAGTCATTGCATGATCTATACCCATACATGTGTTTATACCTCTTTTATTGTTGTTTTCCAATCACAACTAATTAGTTACACATGTTTTAGAAGAAATTACGAGATTTGAACGGGTTTGGGAGGTTCAAAAATACCCATTGTTAAGGAATTTGGCACCACGGATAGGGCGGAACCAAAAATATGGTTCCGACTGTGTAATTTTTTGTTACCGCCAAAATCTTACCTGCGGATGAGGCGGAACCAAAATCCGAGTTCCTCCCGTGTAATTTTTTTGGTTCCGCCGGCCTGCAATAAAATTTTTTTTGTTTAAATCCCGCACTCTAGCTCACTCACTTTTGTTACTAGGATACTTCTCACTATTATTCAATCACATTAGGATCAAGTTACCTCACTTGCATCTATAGGATGAGCATTTCCCACCAAAATTTGAAATTTCTCAAAAATCACTCAAGGAACTTTTCTCTATAAATGAAGGAACCCTTTATTTGGTTCCTTGCAATCCGTGGACCACTGTTTTCAAAGATGTTGTAATCATTACACACATTAACTGCATTCTTCCATCCTTTACTCATCCTTCACCCATTAGCTTGACTTGTTTTGTGACTTGACAACTTCCTAACAAATCCAGACTCATTATCTGCAAAGATTACATACAACATTAAAACTACAAGTCTAACTCATGACTGTAGATATTGACTTGTTTCTACATATGTTGCCTCACTTAGTTAACATGAAAATTGTTAGAATTTATAAAATCCATATGAAAGACTCATTCACCCCGACTGTTATTTAGCACAATTTAGTTCGTAGTCTTAAACGTAGAATGGTTAGTTAAAGTATCACCATGGAGTCGGGTCGGGTCTTTACCCACTGTCAGCCCGCTTCACAGCCCGTAGGGGCGTTTAGTGTATGCCTATAAATACCCTCTTCCAACCAAGGGAGAGGGTTGGAACTTCATTTGGTTACAACCTAATCTATTTCATTTTCTCTCACTAGAAGTCTCCCATTCTCCTCTCTTTCTCTCTCTATACACGGCCAAACATCAAGAATCATATGTGTTTATGTTAGTTAGTATCCTACATTTGGTATCAAGAGCCATGGTTTGATCTTTTAGATTGTGGGTGCTCGGATTTGTAGTTTGGTTCTTGTAGTTTAGTTTGGTTCATATGGTTTTCATACAAAATACCTTGGTTTGATCTTGTTTATGGTTAGATTCGTTAGTTGTTTGTACTTTCATGTTTAGGGGTGTTGTATGAGTCTTCTTGAGTGACTAGTTGGTGTATTTCTTAATTGTAGTGGAAGTTTGAGTCGTATTTGTGAAGTTAGAAAGTTTTTTCTTAGTTGCGGTTTGAGCCACGGTGTTGTGTTTTGTGGCAGCCTCGGCAGTCTTTTGTTGCGTTTTGGTAAGGTTCAGGACTGTGGTTTGGTTTGTAGCTAAAAAGGGAAAAGGACAAAAATTGGTGACAACGACTTTTTGTCATCTTGTGGTTTGTCTGTTTCCTTCTACGGTTTGCCAATAGCTGCGTTTTTCCTTCTGCGATTTGAAGACTGCAAGTTGAGAGTTGCGACTTGTGTTTGCGTTTTGAGGCTTGCGATTTGAGGACTGCGAGTCGAGAATTGCGACTTATGTTTGCAGTTTGAGGGTTTTTATTTGAAGACTGCGCTTTAAGAGTTGCGACTTGACTTCTGCGGTTTGCCTTAAGCTGCGTTTTGACATTTGCGGTTTGACAAAGACACTGAGATTTGACCTATGCGGTTTGACATTGCGTTTTGATCAAGACAATTTCATTTTGGTATTGCAGTTTGTGTTACATTGCAGGTTGCGGTTTGGCAGTTGTGGTTTGCTAGCTGCGGTTTGAGTATTGCGTTTTGCCAGTTGCGGTTTGTCTCTGCGGTTTGTGTGTTGCGTTTTGGTATTGCGATTTGTGTTATATTTCAGGTTGCGGTTTAAGTGTTGTGTTTTGCCAGTTGAGCTTTGTTGCAGTTTGGTAGTTGCGATTTGCCTCTACGATTTGAGGTTGTGATTTGCCTTCTAAAGACCATTTTTCAAGACTAATTAAACGTTGTGCTGTCAAAATTCTATTTCATGGTTTACCTTTGATTTTGTAAAATCCCACGAAAGATTCTATTTCTCGGTTTAAATCATAAATTTGTAAATCTCGTGTAAAGTTCACATCATGTCTACTGTTTCTGATGACATTCAAGCTGTCGGGTCCGATACCCGCCCTCCTATGCTAGATAGGACGAACTATGAATCATGGGCACAACGAATTAGATTATATTGTTTGGTTAAGGAAAATGGCATCAACATTCTTCGATCTATTGATGAAGGACCGTTTCAGTTGGGCACAACCAGAGACACAATCTCTACTGCTAATGATGGAACTGTCACTCTTGGAATGGACAGACCACGTACCTACAATGATCTCGATAAGAAGGAAAAGAAGCAGTATGATGCAGACATAAGAGCTTCCAAAATTGTGCTTCAAGGGCTTCCCAAGGATATCTACAAACTCATTAACCACAACACTGTAGCAAAAGCAGTTTGGGATAATGTTAAAATGCTTTTTGCTGGATCTGAATTGACTAAAGAAGATAGAGAATCACAGTTGTATGATGAGTTTGAACACTTCCAGGTGAAACCGGGTGAGAATATCACTGAATACTATGTTAGATTTCACAAACTCCTCAATGACATGAGAATCATCAAGATGAAAATGCCAAACATTCAGCTCAACTCCAAGTTTGTGAATAACATGACACCCGAGTGGGATAGGTTTGTAACAGCAGTGAAGCTTAACAAAGGTTTGTGAAACACAAACTATGAACAAATGTTTGTATACCTACAACAACATCAAAAATATGCTGCCTATGATCATCTAATTATGGAAAGATTCAATCCAACAACAATGAATAGTCCTCTTGCACTTGTTTTAAATGTTCAACATGTTACCCAATCATCACAAACTCAAGGTTATCAGTACTCATCCTCTTCACAGAATCAGACACTTTTGCATGATTCAGGATACACTCCAACTGATAAGATGCTTGAAAATCTTTCCAGCCAAGTCGCCTTGCTGGCTCAACAATTCAGAGCAACCCTACCTCAAACCAACAACCAACTTCAAACTTCATCAAATCCACGCAATCAAGAAACTGTGGAGGATGGAAGGGTTGTAGTTCAGAATGTTTAAGGGCGACATAACATGAACCAAAGAGTTGTTGCTAGGGGAAATGGTGCGACTGGTGTTGATGGTGCACAAAACAAAGGTGGGAATGCCATGTCATGACAATTAAAGCAAATCAAGTGCTACAACTGTGGTGGTGTAGGACACATTGCTAGAAACTGAACTCAGCCAAAGCATCCACAAAACTCAGATTACATCAAGGATGTGATGCTGTTGATGCAAGCTCAAGAGAATTGTGTTGCGTTGGATGAAGAAGAGCTGTTGTTTTTAGCTGGAAAAGGGGTGAATACTTTTGATGCTGATGTTTATGACCAACCAGTCTATGATATAGCCCAGAATGATCCCAATATCTTTCAAGTCGATGAGTGTGATGCCTTCGACTCAGATGTTGATGATGAACCCACTGCTCAAACCATATTCATGGCAAACATATCTCCAATGGTCTCCTCACCTCAACAAGTTGGTCCCTCCAATGCATCAGTTATCTCTGAGGTACTCAAACTGTACGATATGGCTGATGAACAAAAGATTCCCAACGAAGTACAACAGACAAAAATTGTTGAGTCAGATACTGAAAATATGGGAAATAGCAATGTTATCCCATATGAGCAGTATGTGAAATACAACGAAGGTCAAGTTGTACCAAGTAGTGCATCTTTTGCTCTAAATGATGATTACATGTTGCATGAGTACATTGCATTCATCCCTGATGACTCATTGACCTCTACACTTAATATATATAAGGAATAAGTTGCCATATATGAACAACGTGTAAAATTTGAACTGACTGAGTATAAGCAGAAAATGGATAGTCAAATGCGTATACTGATCACTGAACATAATTCAAGGGAAGAAAAATTGAAACAGGAGTTACATTCTTTACAAGTGAAACTTAATCAAACTGTTAAGAAAAAAAAAGAAATACAAGAAAATGTAACAATGCTTAAACAGAATTTCAAAGAAAAGGGAACAAAACTCTTGAACGATTTTTCCAAACTTAAAACCTTAAAGAATAAAATTGAAAACAAGTTGTACGCATAAGACCAATCCATACAAACTACTCACATGATATTAAATCATAAGAAATTGGGTGATGAACATAGTGAGAAATCCATAGATGACCCAAATCCAGCTTACCTTAGGAAAGCTAAAGCTAAAGTGACCCAACTTGGCTTATATGATAGAAGTGAAATCATTAAACCTGGTCATGTCCCTGCTAGTGCACCAATATCAGAAGAGGATAGAAAGATAGAAAATGTATCTAGAGAAAAAATGGCTAAGAAAATGAATGACCCTATGAGTGTGAAAAGCCGGGTCAATCACAAACCTCACAATTGTTCAAAGGAGAACTTCTTAGCTACTTTCAAGCCTCAGACACAGTTGACCCCCGAACAAGTATTTTGGAAGTTAGACATGAAAAAGAAAAAGGCCAAAGAACTTATAATAAAAAAAATCCTCCCCTATTGAGATTACCGGCTACAATGGTGTACCTGCCTAATACCCCCACGCATTTAGTTCCTAGAATTCTTCCTACAAAATGTAAAATGTTAATTAGCATTTATGTAATCTATCAACTATTTTCTGATTTCGATAAAACATGTAAGAAAAGAATTACACCATCAACCATTACTGAAGGGGAAAGGGGGTTTGAGTAAACGAAAATGTGGTTATCTAACTAAGGTTATTCCATTCTTTGAACTAGTCAAAGAACATTTTGAGAGCATTCAAAAGGCTCTAGAAACTAAAGTTAAAGAAATGAAAGATGTGTTCAATGACATGGAAAACATGGTAAAACAAAATGCAATAGAGCTTAAAACTTATGAGATTGAGAGGAAGATGATAAGGATTTAAAACGTACACTTTTAGGGGGTCATTTAAGCCATTAATCGACCAATTTTATATTCGTTACTGCTTAATTTTGTACCTTTTCACTTTTTAGGTCTCTTGGAAGCAAAATGCTAGAATGAAGCACATTTGGACAAAAAGGAGTGAATACATGAAGAAAATGGCAAAGTCAAGATCAAAGCCACTCAAGCTACTCAAACTGAACCTGACGGCGTCCTAATCAAAGGGCAATGCCGTCCCTATATAGAGAATTGATCAAAACATACACCAGACGGCTCAATGGAAATTTTGTTCGTATAACCTGACGGCATCAGGCTTTGAAAAAGAAGGGCGTCACTGAGACTTTTCATCTCAGACGGCCCAGATCCAGAACCAAGACGACGTCCCAACTGAAGACTGACGGCATCACAACTCTAAGGTGACGCCGTCCCATCGATGACTTGGCCAAGACGAAAACCCTAATGACGGCGAGCTGACGGCGTCCCATCCAAAAGGAGACGCCGTCGCAAGTGTAAATCTATATATAGAATTCGATTTTTCTGCATTTAGGTAGGTAGACTTTTGGAGAAAAAATCCTAGTCGTTTGTAGTCCGATTTGGACAGTATCTTAGGGTCCCAAACCCTATTTTACACATCGAGATAAGTATTTTAATCTAAAGTATCATTATGTCTTCAATTGATTGTGTGTATGCTTGCTTGTTTAACATGTCTAGCTAAATTTCTTGTGTGTTTGCTTAGATCTATGAAACCTAGTTATTGATTATTGTTAGGTTGTTTTTTATCTTAATTGTAATTGGCTTAGGAGTGCAACTAGGCATCATTCGTTGTGTTTAATGCTTGCGTATGTTTTGTGAAAGTGAGGATTACGAATGAAATAGCTTAAGGGCTTGCGGATTTCGTATGCTAAACCCAAAAGATAACCTCAAAGAACTAGGGTATATGCACACCCTACGACCTTAGGAATACAACGCGTTAAGATAAGGTGTGACAATTCAACCGACCAATAAAAGATAACTAGGGAGTAATAGTATCTGGGTAAACACATTTTTAATCATCATACGAGCACACATCAAATAGACATAGCTACCCGTAGTAATAGATAATTAGATAAGTAGAAGTAATCGGTAGAAGTACCACCCCCAACCAATTGCCCCGAGATATTTACCTTAGCTTTCTAAAAAACCAATAAAAGAAAAAAAAAAAAGAATCATCCTCAACCCCCACCTTCTTGTAATACATTTCTTGCTAGCATTCCTATTCCCCTAGAGAACGATATCAATCCCCGAGGCTTATCCAATACTACACTACAACGATTAGGTTCACTGCATAGGTGGTTGAAAAACTTGCTCGAAGAAAAGGAAGTTCCTTTGACCCCGAACACGCTTCGTACGCGCATCAAGTTTTTAGCGCCGCTACCGGGGAATAGAATAGCTAGTTTGATCTTTATCTCATTTAGGTTCCCTTGCTTGATTCCTATCAAGTAAGATTTTTTCTCATTTTTAGCTTCCTTGTAGTCTATCCCCCTTCTTCGTGTCTTTGTTCGTAGCCCATCACTTTTCATCATGGAAGGTGATAACCCACCACCACATCAACCACTTCCCATCGACCCACCACCAATTGACCCGCCAAGAGGCCGTACTCTTGGTGAATACTCTAGACCGAACCATCAAGGCTATAGGAACACTATTGAGCTCCCCGGTCAAGCTCAAACTACGGCCCTGCGATCCGACACCATCCGGTTGGTGCAAAACGGATGTGCATTCCATGGACTTCGTTCCGAAGATCCTAACCAGCATCTCAAGGACTTCCTTAAAATTGTTGACTATATCGACCTTGATGCTACCACACGGGAGACCACGCGCTTGCGTCTCTTCCAATTCTCTCTACGGGACCAAGCTAGTAATTGGCTTGAGCGACTTCCCGCTGGATCCATCTCAAGTTGGGATGATCTCACCACTTATTTCCTCGCCCAATTTTTCCCACCGGGGAGAACTACCAAGCTTAGGAATGACATCTTGATGTTCCAACAACGTCAAGGCGAAACTCTCTACGAGGCATGAACTTGATTCAAGGAGTTACTCCATAAAGTCCCTCATTACGGCATCGATCTTTGGCTTCAAGTCCAAATCTTTTACGATCATGTCAACTTCTCAACTAGGCAAACCATCGACCAACCGGCCGGTGGCAAACTTAGTGAACTCACCGCGAAAGAATCGTGGGGTACAATAGAGGACCTTGCCCTCTATGACAACGAAAGTTGGAATGACCCCCGTGAGTTGCCCAAAACCGTCAAGGCAATCTCCTTGCCTCCCATTGACTCACAAACTTCCAATCGTAGGATGCTCAAACTTGAAGATCAAGTCAAATTCCTAATGAGCTCCTATGAGAATCCTAAGTATTCACACCAAGTGAACAAGGTCTCTTCCTTGTGTGAGATATGTAGTGGTCCCCACGACACTCGTGATTGCACAAGACTCCCTGAACAAGCTTTTGCGGACTATGCCTCTACGCGTACCGACTGAGCGGGAGATAAGTGGTACACTTTCAAGCCCGAGCAAAACAACTTAGGAAATTCCTACAACCCCTCTTGGAGAAATCACCCTAACCTTAGGTGGAGCCAAAACTTAAACCTGCCCCAAAACTCATCTAGTCCACCCAATAGGTCCAACCCTCCAAATACCGGGAATTCCACTAGCCTCGAGGCAATGGTGTCTAAATTCATGTCATCTCAAGAAGCTCGATTGACTAAGCTTGAAGCCGATTTCAAGCAACGACAAAGCGAGATGACAACCAAGCTCGACGCCCTCTTAAAAGCCTTCAATGACCGGGAAATTGGAGCACTCCCAAGTGACACTATAAAGAACCCAAAAGTGAATTTGATTTCTTCGACTTCATGTTCTTGCTCACCATGGGAGAGTGCATATCCATGCCCTTCACACCCAAAAGTCCACTCGGTCAATGCCATCAACACGAGTTCCAAGCAATCCCTCATGAGATACCAAGGACCCGAACCAATGGTCCAACCAACTCTTGAGAAACCCATCAACCAAGAACCCAAACCTAATCTAGAATAGGAGTATAAGGATCTCCACCAAGAAAAACCGGTTCTTGAAGTCTTGACTCATGCACCTTATTATAATGCTTTAAAAGAAAAATATGAGCAAGAACTAAAATTAGGAGAGCGTGGGTCCGCATTTATGCAAAATAAGTTACCTAAGAAGTTAGATGATCCCGGGATATTCATTCTTCCATGTAGCATTGGAAATTCCAAATCTTTCAACACATTAGCCGATTTAGGGTCAAGCATCAACCTTCTTCCGTTGTCCCTCCATAAAAGCCTTAACCTAGGTAAGATAGAACCAACGGAAACCATCTTAGGTTTAGCGGACGGTAGTATTGCATATCCGGTAGGGATATTTAAGGACATGGTAGTGCACGTAGGTCGATTAACTCTTTTGGCGGACTTCCATGTGCTAGACATGAATAAAGACCCGACATGCCCATTGTTAGTAGGAAGAGGATTCTTAGCTACCGCTAGTGCCATAATTGATTGTAAGATGTCTAAGATAGTGGTAGGAGAAGGGAGTGCTAGGTTAATTTATGATGTCAAGAAGCATATCTGCTATAAAGAGGATGAACAAATACCCTGTGAGATCATGTTGGATAGAAAACCATCTAGGTATGGACCTTGGACCAATAGAGATTTTGTAGGACCTCAACAACCTTTCTATCTAGAAGAGACCTTCGTGAGTAACTCAACTTTCAGTGAACAACAATTGGCTAGGGACATTGAAGTGAACCCGTTTGAGGATACCTTAGTGTTTAGGAAGATGACCGAGTTCCTAGGAACCTTGCCCGTTAATCTTAACATGAATTGGTGGAAAGTTGAGAGTGAGAAGCGTAAGTATAATTGGAATTGGGATAGACCACCTAGTGATGAAGATGGAGAATGGCACATTAGGATGACAATCTATGACCCCAATGGAAAGAAGTTTGAAAAGGCATACCAGACTGAGCGTACTAATAGGAAATTAAAAGATAAGTTTGATCCCTATGACATTCTTGAGGATAAACTTACCTACATGGGTACGTAGGAGCACGACCTCGAGTCTAGCTACAAAACTCATAAATAAAGAAAAGCGCTTCGTGGGAGGCAACCCATGCTTAATTTTTTGCTTGTTTGTGTGCCATATATCTTTTTCATTGTTGTTTATTCTCATGTTAGATTTTGTGAAAATGTGATGCGCGTACGAAGCGCGTTCGGGGTCCAAGGAACTTCCTTTTCTTCGAGCAAGTTTTTCAACCACCTAGGCAGTGAAGCTAATCGTTGTAGTGTAGTATTGGGTAAGCCTTGGGGATTGATATCGTTCTCTAGGGGAATAGGAATGCTAGCAAGAAATGTATTACGAGAAGGTGGGGGTTGAGGATGATTCTTTTTTATCTTTTATTGGTTTTTTAGAAAGCTAAGGTAAAATTTCGGGGCAATTGGTTTGGGGGTGGTACTTATACCGATTACTCTACTTATCTAATTATCTAATTACTACGGGTAGTCTTATGTCTAATTGATGTGTGCTCGTATGATGATTAAAAATGTGTTTACCTAGATACTATTACTCCTTAGTTATCTTTTATTGGTCGGTTAAATTGTCACACCTTATCTTAACGCGTTGTATTCCTAAGGTCGTAGGGTGTGCATATGCCCTAGTTCTTTGAGGTTATCTTTCGGGTTTAGCCTACGAAATCCGCAAGCCCTTAAGCTATTTCTTTCATAAGCCTCACTTCACAAAACATACTCAAGCATTAAACACAACGAATGATGCCTAGTTGCACTTCTAAGCCAATTTACAACTAAGATAAGAAACAACCTAACAATAATTAATAACTAGGTTTCATAGATCTAAGAAAACACACAAGAAATTTAGCTAGACATGTTAAACAAGCAAGCATACACACAATCAATTGAAGACATAATGATACTTTGGATTAAAATACTTATCTCAATGTGTAAAATAGGGTTTGGGACCCTAAGATACTGTCCAAATCGGACTACAAACGAATTAGGGTTTTTACTCCAAAAGTCTACCTCTTAAAATGCAGAAAAATTGAATTCTATATATAGATTTACACTTGCGACGGCGTCACCTTTTGGATGGGACGCTGTCAGCTCGCCGTCATTAGGGTTTTCGTCTTGGCCAAGTCATCGATGGGACGGCGTCACCTTAGAGTTGTGACGCCGTCGGTCTTCAGTTGGGACATCGTCTTGATTCTGGATCTGGGTCGTCTGAGATGAAAAGTCTGAGTGACGCCCTTCTTCTTCAAAGCCTGACGCCGTCAGGTTATACGAACAAAAATTCCACTGAGCCATCTCGTGCATGTTTTGATCAAGTCTGTAAAAGGGATGGCGTCGCCCTTTGATTGGGACGCCGTCAGGTTCAGTTTGAGCAGCTTGAGTTGCTTCGATCTTGACTTTGCCATTTTATTCATGTATTCGCTCCTTTTCGTCCAAATGTGCTTCATTCCAGCATTTTGCTTCCATGAGACCTAAAAAGTGAAAAGGAATGAAATTAAGCAGTAATGGATATAAAAGTGGTCTATTAAGGGCTTAAATGACCCCTTAAAAGCGTACGTTTTAAATCCTTATCAAATATCCCTACACTTGGTATTTGCATGTCCTCAAGCAAATATGCTTTTGGCCAATTAATTTATAAGTTAAGGGGCATGAAACATAGGTTTAAAATAATTCGCAACAAGTAAAAGCACCGCAATATTCATAACAAGCACAGAAATTATATACTAGCACCTCACAAGGGGTGTTTGGATTCTCTAATCTCTCGGGTTTATATGAAATATAATAAATGTAAATGGAAGATAAACACTCATTACCTTGCATAGTACATAGATTACCATAGGCTTGAGACTAGATCAAACCTCCACCGCTTTGGCGTAAGCACCTAGGAACAACTATCTAAGAGGTCTTTGCAAGGGTTGTAACGTTAGGCTTACGGTAGGGAAACAAAGGGTTTTGTTGGATAGGCGATATTTAGTGGTGGCAAGTCAAAAATCTTATGTTACAAGCATGAAAAGCGTGGCGTTGCTAAGCCAAGACTCGACTCACTAACTCTAGATAACTTGAATCAAAACATACATAAATTTAAAGACATAAACATAAAGATAGAAGTAGAATGGTAGCCCCCTTTTTTTTTGCATACATTTTTACTCTACCATCCTCTACGATAACATCAAAATATAAGGGATTTATAGGAGCATCCCTACACTTGAGTTTTTATTTCTCTAACACTAATTGACTCGATTTGAAAAGATCAAAACACTTGGAGTATTTAATTACGTAGACAAAGGGAATTTGAATTTAATTTCCTTCCCGTTACTCCATAAAATATTACTTTTACCCATGAGTCCCAATCATCCCAAAACTGTGTACAAAAGATATGACTCGACTTAGCAACCATGCAAGTAACTAGATATTTGAACTAAGGGTTTAGTAATGATAACAATAATGCACTAAAGGTGAGTGCATACAAGGTAGGCTAAGGCGATTTGGGTGTAACATTTGGGGGTTGATTGTAAACAATGCTCTTCATTGATATTCCGGAAAACTGAAACATCACGAGAACCGCGAAAAGTATAGTCTCTGAGGGGTTAACTAGGGGTATCGTGTACTAAAGATGAGTATATCGCAAGGGTGTGGGGTAATTACTCGACCGATGTGGAAGAAGTAATTATAATACAGGTTTCAAACAAGGGTTATCCTAATGCCTTTTATCACTTAGTTATTCCTAACTACACAAGTGTAGTCTCACTAGCGATCTCGGAATGCATCACAAAACAAGTTCTAGAATCTATTATACTACCAGTACACTCTCTAAGCATTAAAGGTGAATGTTTTTATTCTTAAAGATCTAGGGGCGAACCTCACATTTTTGAGGTGGAATTTGAGTGGTAAACGGTTTTGTGCTAGTCATATAACTCCAATACATGAGACGCTTTATTAAGAATAAAGTTTTAGCCAGTACATGTCATAAAAAAAATTTAAATTTGGTGCTAAAATTGCCCTAACAAATATTTCTCATAGTTTATTACACAATTTACCAAGGACAAGACAAATTATCAAGGATAAGAATAGTTTCTAAGTTTCCGTTTTATTCTCCCTCCCTACACTTAAACTGAACATTGTCCCTAATGTTCCCTGAAAGTATCAAAGTTATGATAAAGGAAGGTAAGTAAAACAGAAAGAAACTAGTACTCCCCTGATTAGCTCGGTAGGATCCGTGTGAAGTTGCGGTTAAATTCTTTTTCAAGAAAAATGCATAAGTGATAAGCTCCATCCAAATAGTGTTTCTTCTTCTTGCCAAATATAACCTGCACACTTATGAAAACAAACGAAACTTTCGCATAAAATCGGCGGTAAAACTATATATGACACAACTACACTAGGATATAATGCTTGTGGAATGGATGTTTGCAGTTTTTCTGGAAAATTAAGACCTGAGAATTTCCAAAATTTTATAAGTAGAACAGAAAACGAAAAATTGTATAAGTTGTTTCTGCTTGACCTGACGTCGTCAGGCTTTAATCCTGACGCCGTCAGGTTTTCATGACAAAAACTGGTATGCTGCGTTTTCCTGGAAAAATTCTGAAAAAATTACATCTTTAAAACCTAGAAAAATTTCTGCAAAACTCCATTATGACTCGATACAAGCATTTGAATCTAAAAAACACACATATACATCAATTTCACTAATTGTAATTCTCATGTTCATGTTCTTCAAAAACGTATGTAATCTTCCCTACACTTATCTTTTTGTAAAATACCTTTATATGTAACTAAGACGAGGTTAAAGACAAAATAAAGCATTTTCACAAAATCAAACATGAGAATAAACAATAATGAAAAAGATATACGACAAACAAACAAGCAAATAATTAAGCATGGGTTGCCTCCCATGAAGCGCTTTTCTTTATTTATGAGTCTTGTAGCTAGACTCGAAGTTGTGCTCCTACGTGACTTCCTTACCGTCATCTTTTTTCTTATGACGGTCTCTATTGGGGTTTTCCATGATATAATTATGCCCTATCGTGCATCTTTCTAAGAAGTCATCTTCCCCCCAATTTGTTCTATATTCCGGTCCTAATTTCAAACAATCCTTATAGAACCCAAAAATCTTATTCATCACATAGACTACTCCTCTCTTCTTATCCTCCTCATTCCTATAGTAGACCGATAGCTTAAGTTCCTTTTCATCATTGGATAGTGATGAAAATTTCTCAATCTTGAATGGCATTTGGTAAGCTACGTCATCGGTCTCATCCTTGAATCTAACTATTCTTAATGACGGATCATAAGTCATCCCGGTGTTTTCTATGAATGGCTTTCCTAGAACTACATGAGATAAGCTAGGATCTATGGCCGTACTAATATCCTCCACAATCACAAAATTCGTAAGGTACGTGAAACTACCTACATAGACGGGCAATCCCTTAAATCTACCAAGGAAATTACAACTAACTCTAGGATCATCGGGGTCTTGCCTATTTGGGATAGGTTTCTTCATTACCCAATTATAGTATGTGCTAGTCATGATGTTTATTGGGGACTTGCGATCAATGTAGGCCTTTGCCACGAAAAGATGTCCTATGCAACAAGGTATGTTAAGATTTATAGGATTTCCAAAAATGATTCGTGGGCTTCTCCTAACATACATGTGACGAAGGTCGTGTACTAGGTGTGGGTGGCATGAAAGTTCCTCTTCCGTAGGAAACTTATTGAAGTATTCATCACCTACTTCGTCTACTTCGTTGGTCGATTCTTCCTTAAGAGTTTCACTAAACTCAAGTAACGTCTCATGGTTCGCTTCGTCACTATTCCTATTTGGTTTCACTAAGGTGATGGCATTGACGAATTGAACATGCTTGGATGAAGAGGGATCCCTAGTTTCGAAATACTTGCTTGGGTCCTTAATTTTGACACCGGAAGCTTCGGGAGAATGTGTCGAGATGGCATTAACCTTTTCGGTGGTTTTCTTATCACTATTGGTCATGGCTTTCAAAAGGTTATCTATCTTCCTATCAATCTCGGCTTGTTGTTGGTTAAAGCGGTCCAAAAGCTTGGCTATTTGAGCTTCTTGGGATGTAACTAGGAGTTGCAACATCCCTTCTATGTTTTTTTGACTAGGGCCGTGAGAGTGGGGCCATGGGGAATCGTTAGAGGTGAATTCTTTGGTTTGTCCCTAATTATAGTTGGGTTTGCCCCTCCATGCTTCTCGGGCATCGTTGAAAGTCCTAGGTTTGGGTGTTGTGGGGAATCTCCCTCCCATTCCATTGGTACGCGAGGATGCGTAGTTCATGGAAGCTTGTTCGGGGAGTCTCGTGCAAGTACGAGTTTCATGGGGACCACTACATATCTCACATAAGGAAGAGACCTTGTTCACTTGGCGTGAAGACTTAGGATTCTCGTAGGAGCTCATTAGGAATTTGACTTGATCTTCAAGTTCGAGCATCCTACGATTGGAAGTTTGTGAGTCAATGGGAGGCAAGGAGATTGCCTTGATGGTTTTGGGCAACTCACGGGGGTCATTCCAACTTACGTTGTCATAGAGGGCAAGGTCCTCTATTGTACCCCACGATTCTTCCGCGGTAAGTTCACTAAGTTTGCCACCGGCCGCTTGGTCGATGGTTTGCCTAGTTGAGAAGTTGACATGATCGTAAAAGATTTGGACTTGAAGCCAAAGATCGATGTCGTGATGAGGGACTTTATGGAGTAAGTCCTTGAATCGAGTCTACGCCTCGTAGAGAGTTTCGCCTTGACGTTGTTGGAACATCAAGATGTCATTCCTAAGCTTGGTAGTTCTCCCCGGTGAGAAAAATTAGGCGAGGAAACGAGTGGTGAGATCATCCCAACTTGAGATGGATCCGGCGCGAAGTCGCTCAAGCCAATTACTAGCTTGGTCCCGTAGAGAGAATTGGAAGAGACGCAAGCGCCTGGTCTCCCGTGTGGTAGTATCAAGGTCGATAGAGTCAACAATTTTAAGGAAGTCCTTGAGATGCTGATTAGGATCTTCGGAACGAAGTCCATGGAATGCACATCCGTTTTGCACCAACCGGATGGTGTCGGATCACAGGGTTGTAGTTTGAGCTTGATCGGGGAGCTCAATGGTGTTCCTATAGCCTTGATGGCTCGGTCTAGAGTATTCACCAAGAATACGGCCTCTTGGAGGGTCAATTGGTGGTGGGTCGATGGGAAGTGGTTGATGTGGTGGTGGGTTATCGTTTGGTGGCGGGTTGACACCTTCCATGATGAAAACGTGTCACTTGTATATGTCGCAAAAAACGTCTCTAAAAAATCTTTTTCTTGTAGAGCAAAGTTATGCAACATTTAAGTAACATAAGTGTTCATACATTTTGTACCAATGTATCAACTAATAATCATATGAAGTAAAATGATAAATATAAGCATAATAATAATAATAACAACAATAACAATAATAATAATATGGATCTTATTATTTGTTAGTGTTTAAAAAAATACCTAATGTCGATTTGTTCACTTTCCGATGACGGGGAGTTATTAGAGTTCAGAAACTTCATTTTTTTTTTAAATGATACCCGAAAACACAGTGTAATTACAATATAAGTTATGGTTGAGTTATTTGTAAGATACCAAACAATTACTAAAAACCGAATATTATTTGTTTACGATCACATTGTATGTTTAAATTGATTACAAAATATATAAAGGCGTTAAGTGTTAATTTTTCAATTATAAAATACTTAACAATAATTTTAATGTTATGGTCAGCAAAACTTTCTAAATTTTTTTTGGTAAAGGTCATACATACCATCGCATCTCTCTTTCAGTTATTTTGTATTAACGACGTAATATTTCGTACTTTTCGATCTTTTTTCAGTCAACTTTTTTCAATACTTTAGCTCTTCTTTGCTCACATTTTCTTCATCTTTTACTAATAAAAACACCCACAACATCGTCTTTGTGGTGCACGATGGAGACCCCATCGAGGTAGAGATGGCCGGCAGGATGGAAATGAGGCGTTGTTCGTATAAAAGTGAGCTGACATGGCCTCTCTCATGAGTACTCCTTACACATTAAACACAATGGTGTGCCAAAAAAGAATACTTAAAACAATGATAGAGGTTAATAAGAGATTTTGAACTTGTTCATGCTTTCATTAGATGGTTTTGAACCTTTGTGGCATCGCAATAGAACTGTTATCATGTTTTGAACTTGGTTAAGGTTAAGTTAGGATGAAAAAAATAAATAAATAAATAAAATAAAAAAGTTTGAGTTTTAGCTCATTTTGTCATCAGCCAAAGTTTGAGTTATTAGCAAACTACTTTTTATAAGTGAAGGGCCTATCTTTAGTTAATTAGGATCCGAGTTTGTGTTTTCCTTTGTTGGTTGTAGGTGAACGCAGTAAGTATTCGCCAATCATACAATGTTTACATCCATGGAACATGGCCAACGAATTGACTTTGGTCATTGCCTCATTGGCATTTTGTCAGGGTCGTCCCCTGCATGATATCTTGTCTATATGGACATTGTGTTGTGACTTGATCGAATGGACTATGTTATTGAGCGAATCGAGCCATAGTATCATTCTACTACAAATAGGCAAATAGTATCAGCTATCTTTAGTTAGAATTGAAATTAACTTTACTTTGATTTGAGTTAGAGGTATCTAATAAAGTGTACACCGCTAGTTAAGTGTTCTTTGTTATTACAAATCTAAGTAGAAAAATAAGGCAAGAGGATTTAACATTTATATATCAAAATACCCACTTTACACATGCAATATGATGGTATCCCACATGAGTTTTTTATGCAGGAGGGCTAAGAAATGGGAAATTCAATGGGAAAAGTGGTTGGCGAGACCAACAGAATGTGGTGTTGTGAGAAACAGAGTGCGGTTGGTGGTTTTGATGGTTGATGCAGAGTGTTTGGTTCAAGTATGGTTTTCCTTGATATGGTCTGATGTGTGGGGGTACTGTATACTAATGTGGATGTATGGTATAACAGCTTTGCCATCTTTGTACTTTGCATTTGTTTTGTTCCTTGCACATAACTCATGTGGCATGGATAATTAGTCCCCACTGTAGTAGTTTAGTTCGTGGTGTATTTATAATCGTGAGGGTCTCTTTATGTGTGGTTGCCATCTCGTGAGGGTGTCCCTATGGGAGTTGCTGTATATCTAATTTGTTTCTATGGTTATAAAGTTATTGCCTTACAAAAAAAAGTAGTTTTGCCATTACCTTGGTGTTTCAACTTGGCTGGATCATTGCTCACACCTTTTTGGTTAACTAAAATTTTCACCTTAGACTTCTCTTGAGTTTGCTCCTTTGACGCAGACGTGGAGGCTTCATTAACCACTACTTTAGGTTTGGGACGGTAATAATAACTCGAAATTGGTTTACTTAGACGCACACCAGCTATTTTAGGAGCAGTGTGTTTTTTTCCTTTTCCACCTTTACGAGTCACTTCCACAAATCCGTCATCCGTCACCTCATTTGGACTAACCACTTTAACCAGTTTTGGGCACTGCCCATTCTTGTGCCCAAAGATCTTGCACGTATGACATTGTGGAGGTTGCCACTCGAACTCTATTTCAATTGTTTCCAACAAATGTCCAGGTTCATCAAGTAATGGAATTGCAACAACAAGAGATTCCAAAAGTGCATGGTGAGATGATACCTCAATGAGCGCTCTCGCGTATGTGTTTCTTCCCCATGAATCAGGGCACCTGTTACTTGTGTATGCATCCAACATTATGGGTCTCCCAAGCCTAGTCGCGATCAAACTCAGCCATGTTTCTGTAAATGCCGCCATAGGCACGTTGTGTTATTTCACCCAGACAGGGAAATTAGTGATTTCCTCTTTCTTCAACTTCATATTAGGAGACCATGTGTTCAATATCAAAGGAATTGTACGAATAAGCCATGGTCCGTTTTCCCGATCTTGCTCCATGCCCCTTTTAGTAGAGAATTTAAAAAAGAAAAAATCATTATTCAACATAACCTTCTCGATCTCATATTTAGCCCATGTGTTTTTGACGTAGTTTTCAACAATGGGAAATGCACGGCGTTTTCCAAGAAAATTACCCATATAAGGTAGTATTGGACTATTGGCAAAGCAGTTCCTAACCTCTTCAACTGAATCCGATGGTATAGCTAAATCAGCCTTTTCTACAATTTCATCCGTTATTAAGGAGCGATGGTATAACTTTACGTTCATACTTTTATTACTCCTATTAACGAATTCACACCTAATAAAAAAAGTTTTTGCTAACGATTGCTCTAAAGGTTGTTTTTAAGAGAGTATGCTTTACTACAAATGGTTGTTAGTATATATTAATCCAATCACAATTAAGTGTTACTTATGTATCAACTATTTCCGAAATTGTCTCCACTTTATCCGTGATAATCATCCAATGAGAATCAATGTATTGTAGTAAAGATTATTTGCTTAATCACAACCCATTAGATTATTGTTAACAAAATCTATTAAAAAAATAATAATAAAATAACATTTATATATTTGTTTTCTTCATTCATTGTATTTTCACTATTTTGGCATAAGCGGAGTTGAGAAAACGATATCTAACAACATTATGGAGAGAGTGATATTGTATTAATATAGGTATGATATAGATCATGGTTTTTATTGTATAAACTAAATCTTCGATACGTGTCCCTTCATAGGCAAATCACTTGGATCAAGTGCACACATCATTAATGTTATGGTCTTCACCATATGAAGGTTGTATCGATGTGTAGTACTTGCATATGAAACTGTAAATAAAAAGCTTATCGTGATATTCATTTGTACTTCTAAAAAAAGACAGATTATGTTATTGTTACCATCATTGTCTATAGTGGTAACAATTTTATTTATCTGAGTTACTCACAGAACTAGTGTCAAATCTTTTTATAACATAATATAAAAAACCCATTTCGTTCTAACAATTAATCGGGCATACTTTGTGTAGTTTCGTTGGACATTTGAAACTCATATATTGCAGAACAAATAAACTACCCTTAAAATGAGTGGTAAAAACAATTGATGTTTTTTTTGCAAGATTTTTATGTTTTAAATCTTGCGGGATTAGGTCAAATAATAGCAATATACTTTTTTAAATGTATCAATTTGGTACGTGAACTTTAAAAAGTTGTAAAAATATAACGAACTTTCATAAGTGTTTCAATTTAGTACGTGATGATGACGTGTCTTACCTGAAAGTTTGACACGTGGCACCACGTATTATGTGACACGTCATCATCACGTACCAAATTGAAACACTTATGAAAGTTTGTTACACTTCTACAATTTTTTAAAATCACGTATCAAATCAGTACATTTAAAAAAGTACATTGATATTGTACAACCTAATCACAAAGCTGACTAGATATAACTTTGAAGATAGTTAGAGAAATGGTCGAAAAGGATCACGAGAAACCCTGATTAAATATCATGCTTCTGAGTTAAAAAAAGTTGTCCACCACATGTAAGTTGAACAAGAAAAAATTTATGCATCTTATGTCGAAAAACATATAGTATGTGTTTAGTTAGAGGAAAACATCTATGTTGTTCATAAAATTCTTTGTACAAAACAAGGAAAACAGAGATCGCGTTCAATATCTTTATTTCAGAAAAAAAAAATCGCAAAACACAAATCACCTATTTCTTAAATTAGCAAAGAAAATTACAAAACATTTTTTTTGTTGTTTCCTTGTTTTCCTTTCAACGCAATACCCTCCTTTTCTTCTTTAAAACAAAAATACAAACATCAACTAAACACGCATTTTATATTTTCAAATATTTTATTTAAATAAATTTTCTTTTTAGATTTTTACAAAGTTTGAGATAGAAAATAATTTTTCAAACTGAACACACCTATCAAATCTTGATCAAAGAATGAATCAATGTGGGTCCTTGAATGGTTTGAGAACCTTCATGTTGTTGGTGGGTAAATCCCAAAACAGAGTAAGATAATCAATGTCAGCAGAAACAAATACCAAGTCAGCAGAAACAAATACCACTAGGTGGTTACCGGATATCACTTGGAATCGTGTGATCACTTTCCAAAGTAAACTATTCGACCCTAATGCCTGGGTTACACGAATATCTACTTGGGATAAGACCAAATGTAGTTATAGAATTAGGCACAATTCAATAACCCTTTTGCTTAGAAGTGTTTATCGTTTTCTGTGTGTCTTTCATGCATAATCAGATCTCCTATTTATAGGAGGTTACTCTGAGCTAGTCAAATAGAATTATGAGAATTAATCAGCCCATTAATTGCCTCATAATTATCTCCATTATAGCCGTTAGTGGTTACATGACCAATTAAACGTGGTCATTATGCAGTTGTAACTGCCACTTGAATAGGTCAAAGCCCGTTACAAGCAGTACTTTCATCAGTACTTTCATAGCACTATCAGTGGATACACTTCTTCAGTGGAAACACTGCTTCAGTGGAAACATTGCTTCAGAGGAAACACTGCTTCAGTGGAAACACTGCTTATCAGTGGAAACCACAAGCAGTACTTTCCACCAGCAGTACTTTCTACTAGCACTACCAATACAAACCACTATTAGAGTCAGGATGTTCATGGACCTTATGGGTGTACACTCCGTACCTCTTAACCCATTGCCAGGTGTGAACTAATCCCACAAGTGCACTAAATTTTCCAACAATCCTCCCCAAATTTAGTTCACTTCCTTTGCATGAAAAACAAACTTTAAACAAAACATGTGCATGAACGAAAATATCCTGAGGATTGAATTTTCATCTTAGTACATTACACGTTCAAATATTCGAGAATCAGGGTGTTATAAGAATTGAACCCTTCAACCCATTTGAATACCTGAAGATAAAATACACACAAGTTTTCCAACACTTATCAGCTCCTGACACTATACAAGCCATGTGTCCATATCCAAATTCATAAATGTTGTAAAAGCTAAAGTCCAAAGCTCCCTGAAGCGGCAAAACTTCAACATTTACATAGGTGGTTCCTCTTTATTCATGCTCCTGCCAAGCACTTTTTCAAGGAAAATTAACCATTAAGAAGTAAAGACTTCATCCTCCTTTCAGCAGGTTCTGAGCACAACCTTGGGATGTAAATAAAACATGTGCTCCAGTCCACTGAATGTTCAGATTTCCACATTGAACTCAGCTCCCAAGTTTCCTTAGGAGGGAGTTGGGTGTCCTAGCATTCAATGACTAAGTTGGACTTAAACCCATCCTTTTAGCAGACTTTATAACCAAGTCTCTAGCCAAACCCTTCGTCAAGTGATCAACTAAATTTTGTTGAGATCTAACAAACTCTATAGATACCACCCCATTCATGATAAGCTCACGAATCATGCTATGTCTGACACCTAAGTGTCTAGACTTACCATTGTACATCTGGCTATAAGCCTTAGCCAATGTAGCTGCACTATTACACCGGATAGAAATAGGTGCTATAGGTTTAGGCCACAATGGAACCTCAAGAAGCAAGTTTTTCAACCATTCAGTTTCTTTACCAGCAGCTGCTAAGGCCACAAATTCAGATTCCATTGTTGAACTGGTGATACAAGTTTGCTTCTTGGATGCCCAAGAAATTGCACCTCCACCAAGCAGGAATACCCAGCCACTGGTAGACGAATTGTCTTCAGTGTTACTGATCCAACTTGCATCAGTGTATCCTTCCAACACTGAAGGATAGCCAGTATATGAGAGACTATATTCCATAGTTCTCTTCAAATACTTCAGTACCCTGTGAACAGCTTGCCAGTGATGAGCACTAGGATTACTAGTATACCTGCTCAATTTTCCCACTGCAAAACCAATATCAGGTCTTGTACAAGTCATGGCATACATCAGGCAGCCAATTACCCTAGAATACTCAAGTTGAGATACAGCCTTGCCATGATTAGGCATCAACTTGTCACAAGTATCCATAGGTGTACTCACCGGAGTACAATCAAAGTAATTGAATTTCCTCAGTACCTTCTCAATATAATGAGACTGAGAGATAGAAATTCTTTTACTTTCATGTTTGATCCTTATACCAAGGATAACATCAGCCTCCCCCATATCTTTCATGGAGAACCTTGATGACAAAAATTCCTTTGTCAAGTCAACCTGATTTTGGTCAGTGCCAAAGATCAACATGTCATCAACATATAGACAAATGATGACTCCTTTACCAGATTCATCAAATTTGCTATATACACATTTGTCAGCTTGGTTAAGAACATAACCACTAGACAAAACCACTTCATCAGATTTTTGATGCCATTGCTTAGGTGCCTGCTTCAGTCCATAAAGAGACTTAATCAGTTTGCACACCTTGTTTTCATTGCCAGGCATGATGAAGCCCTGAGGTTGGTTCATATAAACCTCCTCTTCCAATTCACCATTTAAGAAAGCTGTCTTCACATCCATCTGATGAATAATCAGATTGTGAATTGATGCCAAAGCAATCAGCAGTCTTATGGTACTGATACGAGCCACAGGGGCATATGTATCAAAATAGTCTATCCCTGACTTTTGTTTAAAGCTCTGAATGACTAGTCTAGCCTTGAACGTTTCAATAGTTCCATCTACCTTCATTTTCCTTTTGAAAATCCATTTGCAACCAGGTGGTAGATCAACCAACACCAAAGTGTTGTTCCCCATGATGGAATCCATCTCATCATTGATTGCTTCTTTCCAGAAAGCAATATCCTGGGACTTCATTGCTTCTTCAAATGTCTTGGGATCATCCTCAACAATGAAGCAATAGGAGTATTGGTCTGAGACCTCATCCCTTGTTCCTTCAACTAAGTATAGTTGAAACTCAGGTCCAAATGACTTTGGAGTTCTGACCCTTTTGCTCTTCCTGAGCACAGGTTCAGGTTGTTGAACCACAACCTCATCAGGGACCACTGATGGTTCATCATCAGGGACCTCTGATACACCAGTGTCATGAGTTCCACTAGGAATCCTCTGACTTGGTCTAGGGACTGATGAGAATCTATTCTCATCAAAGTCTGCATCCCTTGATTCAATTATTGAGTTAATTGAAATATATTCATTAGGTTCAATAACATAGAACCTAAAAGCCTTGGAATGCTCAGCATATCCAACAAAGATGCAGTCAATGCCTCTTTCACCCAAAGTCTTTAGCTTTGGATTAGGGAGTCTTATAACAGCCCTACAACCCCAAACCTTGAGATAGTTCAGGTTGGGTTTCCTTTTAGTCCAGAGTTCATAAGGGGTAACCTTGTTCCTTTTGTTGGGAACCCTATTTAATAAATAGCAAGCTGTTAACATAGCTTCACCCCAGAACCCTTGATTCAGTCCTGAATAGGACAACATGGAATTAACCATCTCCTTCAGCACCCTGTTTTTCCTTTCAGAAATACCATTTTGCTGAAGAGTATAAGGGGCAGTCGTTTCATGGATTATACCAACAGACTGAAAATACAGAGTGTCCATGTACTCACCTCCCCTATCAGTCCTTAATCTTTTGATCAAAGACCCAAGTTGTAATTCAACTTCAGTTTTAAACACTTTGAATTTATCTAATGCTTCATCCTTTGTATGTAATAGATAGACATAACAAAACCTAGAAGCATCATCAATAAATGTCACAAAGTACTTCTTATTCCCCAAAGAAGGAGTGGCATGCAAATCACACAGGTCACTGTGTATTAGCTCCAAGAGCTCAGTCTCACGACTAACACCGTGAAAGGGTTTCTTGGTTATCTTGGTCAACATGCAAGTTTTACACTTTTCAGTGTCCATATCAAAAGCTGGGATTAACCCATCCTTAGACATATCTTGCATTCTTTTATAGTGTACATGGCCAAGTCTTGTATGCCATAGGGTAGAGTCAGTCAAATCAGTGATGGTCACAAATGCTGAATTAACACTATCAGTGACAATATTAAGCCTGAACATTTGATTACACAAATATCCAAAACCAATAAAAACACCATGCTTAGAAAGAACAAATTTATCAGACTCAATAACTTGTTTATATCCATGATTATTCAAAATACTACTTGAAACCAAGTTCTTCCTTATATCAGGAAAATGAATAACATTAAACAAAGTTACAATCTTTCCAGAACTAAATCTAAGATCTACACAACCATGACCATGCACCAATGTTGTTGACTCATTTCCCATGTGAAGAATAGAACCATCATTCAGTGACTCATAAGTCTTGAACCAGCTTCTATCTTTGCACACATGAACTGTTGCTCCAGAGTCAACCCACCACGCAACATCATCATCCTGCACATAATAAGATTCAGATACATATGTAACATAATAAATCTGAAAAGACTTATTAAACATATTCTGGCCTTTCAGTGAGTTGGCTGAACCACCACTCCCTGAACCATTAGTGCCTGATCCATTGGCTTTACCACCAACTTTAAAACCCTTGCAATCCCTTTTAATGTGACCAGTTTTGCCACATTTCCAACAAGTAGGTGTTGCCTTCTTGTTAGGATTTGCCCTTGTGTTGTCATGATATTTGCGTTTGCCTTTGTTGTCATTGTACCTGGTGGAGTTGTTATGCTCCACCATATTGACAACAGATGTACCAGTAGCATTGCTACTCTTTGGCTTGTCATTATCCTGCACCTTGAGAGATTCCTCAATGCGCAGATGACTGCCCAACTCAACCAGAGTTAACTCCTCCTTCTTATGTTTCAAGGTGTGCTTGAAGTCTTTCCAAGAAGGGGGAAGTTTATCAATGACACAAGAGACTTGAATAGCCTCATCCATGTGCATATTGTGTTGTGTAAACCTTCCAAGTATACCAAGAAGTTCATTGTATTGTTCCATAACTGGTCTTGAATCAGTCATTTTGTAATTTGTGAAATTACTTACAAGGAACTTCTTACTTGATGCATCCTCAGCCATATATTTGGCATCCAAGGAATCCCACAGTACTTTGGAAGATTCAAAGTTCTGATAAATATCAAATAGAGAATCAGACATACCATTGAGGATTAGACCTCTGCAAATGTAGTCATCATTCTCCCATTTGCTCCTCCTCCTGATCTGCTCCACTGTAGCATCATCCCCATCATCAGGAATATGAGTGGTTAGCACATAAACCACACTCATGCTTGACAGCAAGAAGTGCATCTTCTTCTGCCATCTCCTAAAATCCACTCCTTCAAACTTATCCAGCTTAGCAAAGTTTGAAGCCATGTGTTTCATTGCAGCAGCATCCATTGATTATCACAAATAGTTTACTTTGATTGTTGGTGGGTAAATCCCAAAACAGGGTAAGATAATCAATGTCAGCAGAAACAAATACCAAGTCAGCAGAAACAAATACCACTAGGTGGTTACCGGATATCACTTGGAATCGTGTGATCACTTTCTAAAGTAAACTATTCGACCCTAATGCCTGGGTTACACGAATATCTACTTGGGATAAGACCAAATGTAGTTATAGAATTAGGCACAATTCAATAACCCTTTTGCTTAGAAGTGTTAATCGTTTTCTGTGTGTACTTCATGCATAATCAGATCTCCTATTTATAGGAGGTTACTCTGAGCTAGTCAAATGGAATTATGAGAATTAATCGGCCCATTAATTGCCTCATAATTATCTCCATTATAGCCGTTAGTGGTTACATGACCAATTAAACGTGGTCATTATGCAGTTGTAACTGCCACTTGAATAGGTCAAAGTCCGTTACAAGCAGTACTTTCATCTGTACTTTCATAGCACTATCAATGGATACACTGCTTCAGTGGAAACACTGCTTCAGAGGAAACACTGCTTCAGTGGAAACACTGCTTATCAGTGGAAACCACAAGTCCACCAGCAGTACTTTCTACTAGCACTACCAATACAAACCACTATTAGAGTCAGGATATTCATGGACCTTATGGGTGTACACTCCGTACCTCCTAACCCATTGCTAAGTGTGAATTAATCCTACAAGTGCACTAAATTTTCCAACACATGTCAGCCCATAAAGTTTTCATGGGAGTGCATTTTAAATAGATTAGGCCTTTTTTGATGTTGTACATTAGAAAATGCGTGTGAGACAGTTGTAAAAGTGATGTGTTGGTTTTAAGTTGAAGTTTCATTTTTTTTAGACTTTGTCGACATGCTTTTCCATTCCCTTTTTAGTTTGCTTTTCAACTAAACTATCTTTCTCTATTTCATTTATTCTTCTCTTCTTTCTCTTCATTCACTGCTTGAGACTCCAGCGAAACCAAATGTCACGTCTGTCAAACATAATGAACGAGACTCAGAGAGATACCAATTTTAGGTATGTGAAACATAATACATCTACTGTCAAAGGATTTTAACGAACATTCGATACAATAACCAAAAAAATGTGGTATGTGGTATCAACTATCAAGTCTAAATTTAAATAAGACGGGTATTAAATACGTGTAAGCTAGGCTGTGAATGTGTCTATGCCGTCACAATAGGTACCACATGAAGTTTCTTGTTAAAAGGGTTGAATGTTAGTTCAATGAAAAGTTATGTCAAGAGTTTGATATTTTAATCATGCAATTGGTTTTGGGAGACCAGTGTCACTTTCAAGGATTTACCGTCTTTCTCTTTTGTTTTCCCTAATCAATAAAGTTATGTGAAATTATTTTGTTGAAACATAAGTCATATATACATTGGTAGGAAATACCATTTCGGTACAATATGAGGCAGGTGGGGTGGGCATGAGATTAGCATTAGATTAGATTACCCTCAACACTCACATTATTTCATCTTATTTTTTCAGCGTCACATCAACTTTTTCTCTCCTTTATCACAATCTCACTTTTTACTCCCAACCATCTCACATCACTTTACTTTTCAACACATTTTTTTATTTATTAAAATACCTTACTAAATATATCACTCACAAACTAAATAATAAATGTAATAAAAACCTCACTATACACGATGCCCCGAAAAGTGAACTCTTCACCTTTACCCCCTCTTTTGCTTCTTTGCCGATCACTCACAATGGACCTCCAAACATTTTGACACATGATGATTCTTTGTCATTTGCTCACTTTGCTACAATGGGAGTAGCCTTATGTAGTCAAAGAATTGTAACGTAAGCTATTTTGTAAACATACCAACATCCAACAAGGCAAGGGATATGAAGAACGTATCTTAAAAAAATCCATCTATGACGTTTCTGTTTCTAAAAAGAGTCCAAGAAAACTTTACAATAAGATTTTTTATATATAAGATTAAACATTTCATTAAGGGTTTTTTAATTCTATGTCGGGAATAGTTAATGCTGCTTCACATTCTAAGGCTTTCCAGCAATAATTTACGATCTAAATAAATTATTTTATTAATCACGCTTATTTTTATATCTGTACTTTTCTATTATTTTCAGGGAGAAATTATTAAAAACATCACCGTAATGATCATATCTATTGTTTTAACCATGGTTTTTAAGATCGAGATTTTACACAGAAACATTTTCGTCTTTGCAAGATTATGATTGTAAAATCGGATCGGGATCTTAAAATTCTACTGTAATGTTAGAGCAAATAGCAAAAGGGAATTGATACTTACACCATATTTTTTTATGTATGTATCATAATTTGTGCATTACAGTTTGTACCATACAATACTGTAATGCACAAAGTGTAGTGCATGCATCAAAAAATATGGTGTAAGTATCACCTCCCATAGCAAAATAGTCTATAGACTTTATTTATTATAATACAAACCATCCGTATGAGAACTAGTGTAACACCCCAACCCGACAAGGGTAAAAATATCACAAATACGGTTTCATATCAGAACCTTAAGTACTATACAATAGCGGAAGCCTTTACAAAATTTACAAAAGAAAATATAAATAACTTAATAATCAAAATAAATATAAGATCCCTATTTTCAAATCTTGCTCTCAGCTCTACTCTCAACCCAGATCATCTATCCCATAAGCTCATCTTGAATGCTTAACACCTGCCGCAGGAAAAGAAAATGCGGCTGAGCTTACAAAGCCCAGTGAACAGATATAACGAAACCAAAACTAAACAAAAACAGAAATACGAAATGAAATAAAGAAACGAATAACGAAGTCACAGCGGAATGAGGATAATGAATCACTGAGGATTCTGGGAAAGCACAAATATACAGAAATCCGAAAGAACACATAACAGATAAGAATAACACATAACACATTAATGACACAAACGTAAACACAATAAAATAACCAGGCACTTAACACATCAAGAAAATAGAGTACATATAAGCTAAACGAAAAGTCTAAAGGCTAACGGAAATAATTTCTAGAAAATAAACATGGCATTCCTTCAAGTCAATAAATCTACATTTAACACACTCAGTCCAATATTGTAGCAGCGGAAATAGCAGACAAATCATAGCAGTCATATATGCATATAGAAACACAATAGAGAAACTATAACTAAATGAACAAAAGACATAGCATAACAATTAGCAAGTTATCAAGTCAGATATCATAAGTTAAACCATTTCCCAGATCAAACTTTAGTATAGACAGAATTTAAACATGGCAGATCAAACATAAGCAGATACGAACACCAACGGATAATCAAAGTTCATGAATTATCTGAACAATTATACATAATGAACTTACAGAACAATCAATTATACACTAGCATAATCATCATACAGATCAACAAGGTCACATAATGGTAAACTAACATATAAACAGATGACAACATGCGAATCACATTTAAGCATATTAATCATATCCTAGCATGGCAAACGGTAGTCACATAAACATGTCAAAGCATAAACACATTCAATAAACATATAATAATTCAGTATGTAAATGGAAACATTGACAAATACGGAATCATAAACAGAATATCTAACACAGAAATAACAGATACAGATTTAGTTATCTACCACGAGCCCAGAACATATCATATCAGAAGTAACTTTCTGATTCGGAGGGGTGACCTCGGAATACCTTATATAATATGAGGGGAGACCTCAATAACAAATGGAGTAGCTAGCTCCCAGAATTTGTGAAGACGCGTATTGCACACGACATCATTCACCAGACAAATCATATCAGATAACATATCAGATCTAGGATGCATCCATACGCCCCAACAGACAGATAGTGGCCAAACTATCAATAAACAGATAACAGAAAGGGACGTGGCAGAACATCACTCTACTGCCCTAAAGTCATGTCAGAGGTGCATCACTGACACGAACATGGAACCCCCATGACTAGTGAAATAATGGCTCGGGTGTCAAACTAACTTAGGTCAAACAGATTGTCATAAATGACACAGATCATAATTCATCATAAAGGTCAAACAGATTTACAAATCAGAGTTTTCATATCATAAGTTCAAATCAGATGTTTCATGGTTCAATAAACAGAGATTTCATATAAGCAACGGATCAAACAAATCAGAAAGGGTTCATATCAAATGTTCAGAAATCAAAGGTTCATATCACAGTCACATATCATACGTTCATAATCAGAGGTTCATAATCAGATGTTCATAATCAGAAGTTCATAATCAGAAATTCATAATCAAACATAGCAAGGTTCAACAAACAGAAGTTCAGACAAACAGAGATTCACATAAACAGAAGGGAATCATAGCAATGGCATGGGGAACCCTAATAATTGAAATAGAAAAGCTAACGAAAAGAAAACGTCATAAGGAACCTTTACCGAAAAGGTCAGAATATCTGTACCTTAACGCAAATGAGGGAAAAGCAAATGAATGAACGAACACGAAGATACGACGCCACGTCTTCTTCAATGAATCTACACGGATTACGATTCGTATAATACTTATTAGCTCCTTTTATAAGCTTCTTATGCCTTTGTAAGTGTTTTACTTATTAGTATCATCTTTTAATCTTTCATTTTCTTAAATTCACATATGGACCAGACTTTAGCAATTTTTATAAAATACTTACTTAGCTCAAATGAAATCAAGTAAAATCCCAGGGGTTCCCATATGAGTTAAAAGATTTTCCAAAAATTGATGGGTTCTATCTCCATGCCAAATGGCCTATGGAAAATCACAAGTCCAGACCTGTCCAGAAAGTGATCAGAAAATACACCTTAAAAGTTTACATTTATTGGACCTGTTTAGACACCTTGGAAAAATTCCCAAAACTCCCAGAAATTCATTTATATCCTAAATGTCAATCCTGTAAAAGGAGAGCTCCCAATTCCTTATGGTTTGAAAATGAAAAATCAAACAATCCAACCAAATTTCAGACCCGTTTTCTCAGCTTTGACACTTGATCTTGTAAAATTCAAAAATACGACTTAGACAACTCCAAATTCGACCAAACCACTTGGAAAACTTAACTAAGACATAAAATAAACTTTTCCAACAAAAACCAAAATTATTACACTTATAAAATTTGATCTATGACACTCACAAATTCGACATATGATGCTGTCCAGTTTTAGGGTCCATTAAAACCATTATAAGCACATGTTTTACCTATCCAAACGCACCCATAACCCATGTAAGCTACACAACCTGATTTAATATCGTCATAGTAAGTTTATCATTCCATATTTTCTGTCTTACAAAATTATATACACCCTTTAAACAACCCATGCGACACATTAATTAACCAAACGAAATCCTAGTTTTTATGTTATCCGACTCAATTAATACCAATCATGTACATTCGTTTTAAGGCATGAAAGTCGACATAAATAAGAGAGAAACATGTCATTGAGAGGGTCAAAAAATCATATTCGAGGACATAATATGGGTTACACCTTATTCGACACATATATAGATTATTCCATGATTTTATGTAGCTTTATAACTAGATTTTACATAGCCTTGTTTTATGATTTTATGGGACATGTTATATTGAGTAACAAAACATGCGCATGAGGGCCATAAACACGGCCAGAACTCAGAAATCACACGAGACAAAGATGATTACGAAGGTACCTTAGTAGCGTGAGACGAAGAGAAGATAACATGATCAAAAACAAGTAATACACGACCCTATGATGCCCTAGAAGGCCACGACCAGCAGCAACCTTGACTAATAAGAACCCACGACATCTCCATGACCAAGAGCAAACCAAGACAACCCCCCACCTTCAGGCTAGAACCACGACCAGCCACCCCTTTGACGCCTCACAAAGCCCCTTTGTTGCCTCTTGTTGTCGACAGAAAGGTGAAAGAGAAGACAAGCCGTTATTTTTTTTTATCTAGGGTTTAGAAGTGTTTTAATGAAGCGTATGCTAAAAAAAAAAGGGGACTGATTCAAGAGGGTCGGTTTTGACGAGCCAAGGGATGGGCCAAGCCCAAATTCCAAGTTACAAATTAGATGGGCTCTTGTTTTAGGTGTTGGGTGCTTGCAAACTTCCGACCCATGCACATTAAAGAAAACGTATAAGGTTTATGGCGTAAGGTGAAAGTCGATCTCGTATATTAGTTTTGGTCATCATTTACAAGATAGGTTAAGTTTCATTTAATGAGCTTGGTGCACTTTACGTATTTTATAAATTCTAAATTCGAGGGGTAAATTAGTCTTTCACGCGTTTACGATTTTTAGGGTTTTACAACTAGTCAAAGATGACCTAGTAGCGAAAGGGTTGTTACTACAATATAACCATTAGAGTTAGAATGTGAGTTATCAAGTTCAAGTATAAACAACTTGCAAGCGATCACACAAACTTTTTGAAAAATGAAGGTTTTATACATTTTAAGTATGTTTGAATGTGGATTCTAACTTCATGAATTAGTCGGGCAAATAAATTGAAAACCATACTCAACAAAATAAAAATAAATAAATAAATAATAAAAAAATAAAAAACCGCATTCATAGCAAGAACTGTTTGTATGAACCATTACTAAATGTACGATATTTTAACGAAACGAAACCAAACCATACATGAGATAGATGATTTTGCTAAACATTTTACATGATTCATTTTTAAAACAATACTAGACGAGTACCCATGCATAGCAACGAGATTTTATAGCGACAAATCGTTTTGTGTTGAAAAAAAAGTTTATGGGTTATAAACGAAAAATAATAAAAGTTTGAAGATTTAGGGATTAAATATAATGTTTTGAAACCCGGTTCGACCCGGGTGGTTTAACCGGTTGAACCGTTCCGGTCGAAAAACGGGTCGATTTAAACCGAGTCAACCTGACAGGTTGAGTAAAAAACGGGTCAAATTAAACCGGGTCAACCCACCAGGTTTGAAGCGTCCCGGGTCAACCCGATCTTCGATATGTATTAATAGTTTCTTTTTGAAATATATGTTTTCAACATTTCATTTCTTAGTTTCAACTTTTCACTTTTTACTTTTTGATTTTTCTTTTATATATAGTATAACAGGGTACTCGCGCGTTGCGGCGGCGGGTACCCTGTGACGATTAACCGGAGAAATAGATCTCGATGAGACCTGATTCACCAGTTTGTATCGGTTTCAACGGGTCATCTCTGGTTCGTTTTCAGATGGCTTTTATTAGTTAGCCGAATTGGTGGCGACACTGGTTCCCGACTTACTGGTTGAACCTGTTGGTCTGGTATGATTTTTATATGTACCATCAACTTGTTAGCCTGTATGAAGCTTTGTGTGTTTTATTAATTTGTATAATGTGTATAATAATATGTATTTTTTATTTTAAGGTGTTTTAAAATAACATTAATTAGTGTCTTTAATTATTTTATATTTTGGATTATGTTGTAACTTGTTTACAATGTACATTGTGAAAATTTTATTGTACATTTTAGTAAGGGGTGTATTAACTGGTTGTTTTTAATTTGGTAAATATGCTTTTAATTGATTGTCTAATATGAATAAATTATTATACTTTTAAGTAATATGGTGTTTTAATAAAAGTATTAATTACAACGTACATTTATCTCATTTTTAACTTTTATCATTTCATTTTTGAAAATTTGACCATTTTCTTTTTATATGTAATATAAACATAGATAAGTCAATGGCTTCTAACATTAATGTCATACAGACAAATCACATCAGCGAATAATTTGAGTCTAAATTGTTAAGAAAATGATAAATGAACCTAACTAAAAAGACCTAAAAAGAGACCTAATGCATAAAGTACAATTTATTTATGCATTAGATATACTTTTAGGCCTCTTTAGTTAGGCCCATGTATCAAAGCTCAAATTTTGTTAACATAAACGTCAAACGTGCATTTCGTTGTCCCAAACTTTGATAAGTATATGCTACAATACGTAAAATATTAAAGGTAAATAAATACATTTAGTCAACTCTTACATACAACAAATACATGTATCTATACTATTTATAATAGAGGAATGAATTTCTCTTCTCATGGTCTTAAAATTAAGACTTACAAAATACAAAGCCTATTGTACAATACATAATGCACTATTAATAATTTTTCTCATCAATCTTAATTTTAAGACTTACAAGTCTTAAAGCTTAATGTACAAAATACAAAACACTATTAATGTGGTCAAAATATTGAATGTAGCTAATTAATTAACTGGTCAATAAATACAATTAATGCAGTTATTAAAACATTCTTTACAGAAGAAATACAAATTATCAATCATATTGTACAACCAAGTTAAACATAATTTCTGCATTAAAATGTCACTAATACAAATAATAAAGAATATTATACAAATATTCAAGCCCGAACGGACAACGATCCAAATGGGCCCGAGCCCGAACGGGTATGATCCAAACGGGCACGGGCCAAACGGGGGCTCGAGCTCGAACGGGCACGAGCTAAACGAAATTATTGAAATCTGTAAATTTATTACCAAAAAGAACATAATAAACTAAAATACATGATTCACCGGAAAATTTATTTCACGGTATCCGCCGTCACAACGCGCGGGAACCCTGCATTAAATGTCATTAATACAAATAATAAATAACATTATACATATATTCAAGCCCGAACGGTCAACGGGCAAAATGAGCTTAAGCCCGAACTGGTGCGGGCCAAACGGGCTCGAGCCCGAACGGGCATGGGCCAAATAGGCACGGGCCAACGGGCTCGAGCCCGAACGGGCACGGGCTAAACGAAATTCTTGATATCCGTAAATTTATTGTCAAAAAGAACATAATAAATTAAAATACATGATTCACCGGAAAATTTTATTTCAGGGTACCCGACACCGCAACGCGCAGGTACCCTGCTAGTTTTTGAGAATAAGTATAACTACATTAGTTTGGAAGAGTTTTCAGACGCAAAGCTAATTAGTTGATTCATTAGAAAAAGGAAAAATGTTAAAAAAGAGTTTAAGAGACTTTGAGTGGTGTGTCTTAAATGAGCTGCCGAGTTAAGTTGAACGTACCATATACTCCATAATACTTGTAGTAAAGCGCGTGAATTATTCAGCTTCGCTAATTATCATACCTTTTATATATAAACGGAGCTAGTAAGGCGACTAGTGAATGTTGGACCACCCACAATCAATTGAGTTTATTCATTAGTTATACTAGAAGGGTATCGCGCAATGCGGCGGTGAGTACCCAATAACTATTTTTGTGACGAGCAAATGTTTTTTATTTTAAACTTTCTTATTATAAAGTGGTAGATAAATGTTTTTCAAAAGTAGATAGTCTAAATTATGAATAGTGTAAATGGTAAACATTTTTATTTTTTAAATTTTTGCATTAAATTGGTGGTTTAACTATAGTAAGCTTTTCTTATAAATAATTCCATTAAAATGTATCATTATTGGAGGGCGGTTACGTATGGTTTTATTGAGACTTAAATTTTCAGATTTTACACTCATTTTCTACTTTTCCTTTTATAGTAATATTTTTTGTCTTAAAATTTTAAAACTTCCTTTAATAGAAAGTCCCAAATGCTTTATAATGTAGTATAAATATTTCATAAGCTAATTTCTTAATGATATGTGCAATTAGCCCTCTTATTTTTATTCAAATTTTGAATAACTTAATCAATCATATAAAATCTCAAAATAAATTTATTTGTCAATTTTTATTTTTATGTAGCTGGCTCTTAATTATTGTGGTGTTAAATTAAATCACTAGTTAAAAAAAAAAAAAAAGAAAAAAAAAACCTATAAATTCTAGCTATATTTATTACTATTATAATTTTTACGTTAAATTTGCCTTTTTTTTTTTTTTTTTAAATTTCAGATATTTTATCCGCCTTGATTTTATAAACCTTGTTTATTAGGTTAATATGTTCATGCACTTTCATTATCGTACGTATTAAACCAATACAATATGCTAAACAAAACATAATGATGTGTTGGGTCAAATACATATTCAGTCAAGAAAAGGAAAAAAAATAAAAAAATACTAGATAAAAAAAAATAATAATAAAAAATAAAATCAAAAAGCAAGTCCTATGGAAATAAAGCAGTTGCAAGCCAAAAGCCTCTTTGCCTTAAACTCTTCTATCTCAAATCCACCATTCTCATAACAAACAACCACTTTTTTTCTTCATACACACACTAAAAAACACACACACACACACTAAACACAAAAACATCTAAAAACCAAAACCAAAACCAAATATAAAGCCAAAAAAGATATATAACACAAAAAAAAAACAATGGGATTATGTTTATCAACATCAACAACAATAAAATCACCACCAGCACGTAAACAAAATCCAAGCAACAGATGGTCACGTGTTAGATCATCCTCCACTACTAAAAGAAATGAAGATGATGCCATGATTCATGAACATGCAAAGGCTGCTGTTGAAATGTTGTTGCAACAGCAACAAAATAATGGTGGTGTTGGTTTGACTTTTGATCGCTCAACCTCGTTAAGACATGTTGGTGTGAATTCTAAAAGATATCAACCGCTTCCTAGGAGTTCCAGTTCTCGGGCGAGGTTGGGTACTGATCCTCTTGTCCCTGTTGACAAGCTTTTCAATCAGGTTTGGTTGCTTATATGTAATCCTAAAGCTTTTGTAGTTTATTTGTTTTGTTGGATCTTATTATATCATGGTTTTGTTACAACTAGCATGGTACACGCGCAAAGTAAATATAATTATAGCGAATATTTCATCGTGTTGTTTTTATATTCTTTTGGATGAGGTATAGGGGTGATATGTTAGATTCTTAATTGTAGTATTGAGTTTTAAGATTGGAGCGAGGTTCGGGATATCAATGATTTACAAAATAGTCGTATAGATAATGTTATAGCGGGGTTTATATTTGTGGCATAGATGCTGGCCGGTGTGTGATCTTATATTATGGCATAAGTTTTGTTTGTAGTATTTGTGTTCAATGTATACAAAATAACCAAAGCAACTTCCAATAGGATTTTTTGGCTTCATTGCAAAATAGGAGATAGGATCTGCAAATCGAAATTAATGTGATCATTTGGTAATTTAAGATTGAAATTTGTTTTAAATAATGTGATGTATGCGTGATTATTTAGTTATTTTTAGGATACTTTGGTCTCCTGTTGTTAAAACTTTACCAATTTAGTTGCAATTTAATGAAGGCTTTACTTGACCTTTAAACTTTTGTTATGTTCATAAGGATGTAAATCTTGATGAATTGGAGACCAGCCATATTGTCCTTGTTCATGGAGGCGGTTTTGGAGCCTGGTGTTGGTACAAAACAATTGCACTCTTAGAAGAATGTAAATTCAGAGTTACCGCAATTGATTTAATTGGTTCTGGAATTGATTTGTTCGACACCAATAGCATTAAAAGCCTTTCACAGTACGTTGCGCCACTCACAGATTTTCTAGAAAAGCTTGCAGATGGAGACAAGGTCGAATTTCTTATCTACATTCGAACTTATAATCATATCTTTTTGTCTCTATTATTGCTGTCTATTTGACGATGAAACAAACATAGATCTTACAGTTTTGATTTTAGCTTATTTTACAGCCTAAATAATTTTCTGAAGTTAAAAGATTGAAGGGTAAAAAGTCATTTAAAGTATGTTTTGATGGTAGCTATCCTTGTCAAGAAAAGATTCCGGCTAACAATTTCACTTATAAAAGCAGATGTAGAAATAAGCAGGACCATTTAAAAGTAGTTAATGCATCGGCACATCTTTTTTATTGGTTGAAGATGCTACTCCGATTAATTATACTGTTCTTGTGGGAACATAATTTATTTGATCCATTAGATTTGAAAAATAAACTAGTTTAGTAATAATGATACTTTGACGGAGTCAGTAAGTTGATACTTGATAGGTTCTGTAGAGGACTTATCGAACTAGCATATGACATTCACATTCCAATTAGATTATACCGACTCTAAATGCTTTCCCCATTTGAATTCACGCAGGTGATTTTGGTAGGCCATGACTTTGGTGGTGTATGCATATCTTATGCAATGGAGCTATTTCCATCTAAAATTGCGAAAGCTGTCTTTATCGCCGCTTCTATGTTAAAAAGTGGACAGAGTACTCTGGATATGTTCTCCCAGAAGGTTTGGCCCCTGATCCATAATTATTTTACTGTTCTATCATATTAAGAACTATGTAATATATTTAAGTGTCAACTTAATCCGGATCTGTTCTATAATTTAAAAATGCGTAAACATTGATGTACAAGTTTAAGCTTTCATGGCCCACTAAATTCTGCTAGGAATCATTCAGTCACCTTGTTGGCATTTAATAAGGAAGATCAAAAACAATTATATAAGGTGGGTGGGTGTTTACATCTGCACCTGCAATATTTAATTAGTTTTCGTAATGATGACCAAACTGTTGTTTTTGACAACTTTAAATGCATTCATGTTCTTCTGTTGCTAATAAAAAAAAGTGACGCATATAAAAGTATTCGATGTGGGAAAGGGTGCACAAATTCACCCTAAAATAAGAAATGTTTATCATGAAATTTCATTAATGAAAAATCGCACATTAAGTTAATCTTTTCTGATTCTTTGAGAATGTTACACAACTGCTGCACTAATGTCTTAAATAATTGAACTCACGGGCCGCTACTAAGGATTCCAAAGCCCCTTTAAATTTCTTCAAATGTAGTTGCCCTTCAAGTTATAAACATGGAGTAGTGAATTGAATTGGCATATGAAAAATCTACAGAAATGAACTTATAAGGTAGACGACTTCATATCCAGAATGATATATCAGTATATACTATATTGCAGGAAAATACAAATGATCTTATGCGGCAAGCTCAAAAGTTTCTCTATACAAATGGCAATAATCTGCCTCCAACTGCAATAGATCTCGACAAAATGCTCTTGAAGGACCTTCTATTCAATCAGAGTCCTGCCAAGGTATGACAATGACTAATTGAGATTTGAGACCTTTAGTTCAGCAGGCTCTCAAGACTTTAAAGTCAACCAAATGTGCAAATAGATTATCAGTTTATAAGATTCATGTTCAGCTAACGTGGGTCCCTTTCTAGGGTTAATTCCGTATATCCCCACTTTAAACCTTTAAATGTCATATTTGTCCAACCAAAATTTATAATTACATATATACCCAATTTAAGCACAAAATTTGACATATCTACCCATTTATTATTAAATCAATTAAAAACTCAATTTATATTATTAAATCCCTATTATACCCTTCATACAAACACAAATACTGTGCAAATTTGATCAACCACTAAAAGATACTACCAACATCTTTTGTTGGGTCCAAATCCAGATGCTTACTCCATACACAGTTAAATTGAAATAAACATTTACATATGCACGTTCTTCAAATCTGATGAGATTTAATCTTTGAAATAGGAATACAAGATAGAAATAGTGGTTGCTTTTGCCCCATTACCAATTGCAAACTGCTATGGAACTGCACGAAAGAACTAACGTCACCATCCATATTGTACATGCAAATACTATAATTAATACAATAACTATCAAAAGTTCAAAACCAAAAATAACTAACCACTTAAATTTGACTATAGAAGCGAGAATCTTTGTTACCGAGGGGTAAATAGTCTATACCTTTCAAATTAATAATTATTAAGATTTTTAAAAAGTTTAAAATGAATAAATTTACAAAATGGATATATATGACAAATTTTATATTTAAATTGGGTATATATGACATTATGAGTTTTGGTTGGGTAAATATGACATTTAGGAGTTTAAATTGGGGATATATGGAATTAACCCTTGTTTCGAAAGTCATCGTCATCTTGACACATTTCTTATAATAACGCATTCATTACTCTGTTTCAGGATGTAGCGTTAGCTTCTGTTTCAATGAGGCCAATTCCATTTCCACCTGTTTTGGAGAAACTGTCTCTTACTGATGCGAACTATGGGTCAGTTAGACGGTTCTACATTGAAACACCAGAAGACAACGCCATTCCCATAACTTTACAACAAAGCATGATTAGTGAAAGTCCACCTGAAAAAGTTTTCCGTCTCAAAGGTTCTGACCACTCCCCTTTTTTCTCAAAGCCTCAGGCCCTACATAAGTTACTAGTCGAAATCGCAAAAATCAAATAAAATTTATAAATTTTTCTGTTACAAAATCACCCTTCCATCAGAGTATAGTCTGCCCCATTTACACAATCCAGTAAAACCAGCACATAGCCCCGCCAATTAACTTTTGTCCTAGACATTTAAAGCTGCACGGGTTGCATGATTTTGAGCAGCCGTGCATATGCGCATTTGATTCAGATTTCTTTCTTAAATTAAAATAAATCTTCTGTCTAATGGCTGGCTGATGTTTACATACACATGGAGTTGCTAAGAATTAGCAGTTTTGAAGGTAATATTCATCAGAGTACATTCTTGGTCTCATGTAATAAAGATCCCATAAAGCAGATGGTTTATAAAGCTTATGTTATTGACTTATTGTAAATGTATAATTAATTCTTTGGTAAGTTTACTTTGGTGTTAGCTGCTCCATTTTATACATGGTTTGATAGAAATATCCAACTGTTAATTATATATCTCATATCTGTAATTCCCCTTTGTATGGATAAAATATAAAAAACTTTTGAAACATAAATCAAAGTTTTTGTTTCTTGGTATGACCGTATCAACAATAAGGGTCGTTCACTTGTTTGTCCGGTGCCATGGTATCGTAACAGCGATCATTACTTGTCTACTCCGTCATGCAAAACAGAGCTCTTTTACCCAAATAAGTACTTTGTTTCTTATTTACAGAAACTTGATATTTATACAATTATAAACAAATTTGTTGCTAAGTTTTATAGGGTCTGCCACGTCATGTACCATGTAACACTCCTATAACATACGTGAAATGATTTGCACACATGAGTTTTTGATTTACACACTCTAGTATACATCCAGATAAAGAGAAATGTATATACAATACAACTGTTTAATGCATAGGTTGTGTCTTAATCAAAAAGTTGATTGTGCAAATCATTTCCTAACACACCACAAAAATACCCACTCACTTACAGCGAGAGCGGAAAATAAATAAATAAATAAATAAAAATTAAAAAAAAAAAAAAAAAAAAAAAAAAAAACGCTTAACATGATGTGATGGAAATGGCTATGGCACCTATAACACAAAAGGGGAATGCAATTATAACGGTTATAGGAAAGTTATAGGTATGATTTTGGCCTTATAACATGCTAACGGTGCACTGCACCGTGATCTCTCAAGTGGTTATATATGTATCTCTTGAGTTGGGTTTGGATGGCAGGTTTGTTCTTCGATTGTTGGTTTTCAAACCTGGGACGTATATTTGCGGTCAGATTTATGTGTTAGCGTAGGTTAATGCCTTAGCAGTTAACGGTTCAGATTTATATGTTAGAGTAGTTTAATGTCTTAGCAGTTAACAGTTACCAAAAGAAAAAGTTTTAGCAGTTCTTTCCAAAATCTTTTAAAGAATCTAAGCAAAATATATTACCAGATGTAATAAAACATTATCTTTTGTTTTTAATGTATTATGAAAGTTAACTAGTTAATGTATAAATTTAACTAGTTTAATAAAATGTCTATTATGTAATAAGGTGTTAAGTCTTTGAATGAGTAAAAATGATTTGTTTACTTGTGGTAATACAAAGCCAATTTATTACTGTATGACATAGACATATTTAAAAACATGTGTATTATACAAAAGATACTTGTGTATACAAAGTATGTCAGTATGTCCAATTAATTTATCACCATATGATTTGTATTTATAACTTAGTGATATGAGAGGAAGAGTTGAAACGATATACAAAAGACTTGACAAAATTTATACTTTGCGTAAATAAAGTTTACTATTGTCGTCAATAAAATTTAGCAAATATCGTAAAATATAAATACAGTTTTTAGGCGATATTTGTATTAATAAATACCTTCTATCTGTGTATTACCATTCGCTACAAGACTAGCCTTGTAACGACTGAGAGTGCCATCGGCTAAATACTTATGGCGAAACAACCACATACAATGAACAATATTGGCAGTCTGTGTGCGAGGCACTAGAGTCCAAGTTTTATTTTTAATAAGTGCATTATATTCATCATGCATAGTATTTTGCCAATTGAGATTATGAAACGCATCAGTATATGATTTTGGTAAGGGTGAAATAGTGGACACATGAAGAGTTAGATGGTTTATAGGGCGATTAGACCTAACACAAAAACGTGTGACCATGGGGTGAACCGAAACTGGGTTTCGATTTGGGTTTTGGACCGTTGTGGGTTGCACTAGTGAGGGTTGGTTAATATTTGTTGGAGACACAGGTGTATGTTGGGCCGAAGGTGTTGTTGGGGTAGCGGTTTAATGGGGCGGCAAAGTGGGCTCAGGAATCGTGGGTGATGGACCGGTAGTGGTTTGTGTTTGAGAAGTGGGTAATGAACGGATAATTTATGAAATGACATTAGGTGGCTCGTCTAAAAAGGTGTAAGATGGAGGCGAAGTGGGTTTCATAAATCCAAAGTAGAAAACTATCTCGTCAAAAGTTACATGGCGAGAAATAATGATTTTATTGGTGTTTAAGTCAAGACAATGATACCCTCGATGATTAGAGGCATGTCCCAAAAAAAATGAATGGTGTAGCATGTGGTTGAACTTTATGAATGGTATCTAGATGTGGGTAACATAAGCAACCAAATGTGTGTAAAAGTGTATAAGCGGGAATTGTCCCAAGTTAACGGGTATATGGGATTTCATTATTAATAGCACTAGAGGGTAAAATATTTAACAAATGAACGGCCATATTGAGTGCTTAGACCCAAAAATTAAGAGGAATGTGTGTTTCAAATAGTAATGTCTGAATGAGATTGTTGATAGTGCGTATCATTCGTTCGGACTTGCCATTTTGTTGACTGTTTTGGGCAAGAAAATCGAAATTGTATACCTTTAGAGGCAAACAAGCAATGAAAGGCGTGGTTATCAAATTCCCCTCCATGATCACACTGAGAAGACTTTATTTCACATTTAAACTGAGTATTAACAAAGGTACGAAACAACTCAAATTTAGACAAAACATTAGATTTATTAATTAACGGATAAACCCAAACATACTGCGAATAATGATCCAAGAACAATACATAGTATTTAAAACCAGAAAGACTTAATGGGGGAAATTCATAAATCCGAGTGAACAATGTCAAAACAAGACATAACCAAAATACTAGAACTAAGAAATGGAAGCCTCACGTGTTTGCCAAGCTGACAAGCATGACAAAGAACGGGAGATTTATTTTTATAACAAGAAATTGAATTACTAGAAAGAACACGACATAGCACTTCACTTCCGGATGTCCAAGGCCTGGGTGCCACATATACTGACTGGAAAGAAAAGCATGTGGAATAGTGGAAGGCTTCGTGTCTGGATAAAGATCCCCAATGCTATCACAGAGGAGAAGCACCCGACGGTTCATGAAATCCTTAACAGAAAACCCAAAGGCATCAAATTCAACAGTACAATGATTATCACGAACAAACTTGTTAATACAAATAAACCGTAAAAACGTTCATTTATATTTTGCGATTTTCTTATGTTTTGTCGATAACAATCGTAAAATCATTTTGACGAGATAAATAAAATACGTAAAGTTTTGAGCCAATAGTTAACTAACTCATTTCACTAAACAAATAAATCATCAAACATGTTTAGTTAAATAATTTACATAAAACCAAAACCATTTTTATAAAACACTTTTAAGTAACTTTTGTTACTTACATTTTTTACATAATAGTTAAATGTAAAATGTAATATAAATAAGTTGGACTATCCATAACCCAAAACCCATGACCCATGAACCTTGACCCAAAACCCATGGACCATATGCATGACATCAAAATGGGTAAAATCTATGACCCATGACCCAAAGTCCATAACTCATGACCCAAGATGTCTATTGCATCATGCATGACATCACATGACCCATGGACCATAACCCATAACCCAAAACCCGAAATCGTAATCCAAATCCGGACTGGTATTACCAGATAGTCGGACCCCTTGGATTACACTAGCCGGACCCCTTTGAGAAAGGATTCGGCGGATTCGGCTGAACAATGGCCAGTTTTGTCTATAAATAGATGGCCATTTCCCCTTTTCTTCTTACTACTCTCAGATATATCTTCTCTCTATATTCTCACTTCACTAACCTTAGATCCAAAGATCTTTTATGTAGTTTTTCTCTTAGTGATTCTCTTGGTTCCTCCTAAAGGTGAGATCACGACCTCTAGAAGACTTGCAAGCTCGAAGACATGGGTTGCTAGGCTTTGTCATCCTCACAAGATCACTGAAGTGCTTCTTGTTATTCTTCCTTCTCAAGCATGTTGTAGGTATGTTGTGATAATTAGTGGTGTTGGGATTAGTTCCTCCATTGTAAAGGAACTCGGTATCTAGCCTTGTACCGGATATAGTATAAGCGACGTATGTTTGGTTCTACCTCATGGAAGAACCCGGTATCCAGCCTTGTACCAGATAAAGTGTAGGTGACGTAGGTTTGGTTCTACCTTGTGGAAGAACCCGGTAATTATCTTTGTACAGAAAAAGTTTAAGCAACGTTGTGAGGCTTCTTCGCCAGGTAAAGGAGCTTGTGTAGTGATTACAAACTCTCAAGTTGGGTACTTGAGGAGTGGAGTAGGGCAAGGAAGGTGAACTTGTAGCCGAACCACTATAAATATTTGTGTTGTGTTTATGTCTCTCATTCTCTATCTCTTAGCATAGTTTATTCACGTGTAACTATCAATATCCACATGTTCAAAATAAATTGACATAAGTCGATCTAAAAGTTTTAAAATGAAGATTTAATCGGTAAAACTATTCAACCCCCTATTCTAGTTTTCTACAATTGGCATCAGAGCTTCGTTACCAAGTTTCTTAGAGTATATTGTACTTTAAAAACTTGAAACGATCCATTAATACAAATAAGCCGTAAAAACGTTTATTTATATTTTACGATCTTCTAATGTTTTGTCGATAACAAACGTAAAATCATTTTAACGAAACAAATAAAATACGTAAATGGTTTGAGCCAATAGTTTTCTAACACACTTACGTTTTCACATAAAACACTAAAACAAGTATAAGTGATTTTATGATTTAATAATACATATGTACAACAACTAGTGTTTACATATTGGGCAAATATATATATAACTAGTATGTATTATAATGGGTAATATAAATATGTAGAAACTTAAGTATTTGACCCATTGACCAAATAAATTGAATATAGTTGAGTACAACCCAAAGTCCATGACCCATACCCATGGAGCTTGACCCATAACCCATTGCATGACATCATGCTTAAGTCATACATGGTTTTAATCCATGGCCCATAGTTTTAATCCATGAACCATGGACTAGATGCATTGCATCTTGGAGATACATTGTTTGGAAAACTAGAAGGGGGGGGGGGTTGAATAGTTTTACCAATTTAAAACTTCCTTTTAAATATTTAGATCGACTTATGTCAATCTATTTGGTTGTTTATGTTGGACGTTGATAGATAGATATATAAACGTGTAATGAAAGATAAAGAGTAAGAAGCACATCACCACGACACAAGTTATTTATAGTGGTTCGGCTACAAGGACACTTTCCTTGCCCTACTCCACTCCCCGAGTTACCTACTCGAGAGTTAGTAAGCACTACACCAAACTCCTTATGGCGGAGAAGCCTTCACAACGTCGCTTAACCTTTTTCCGGTACAAAGCTAAATACCGAGTTCTTTCACACCAAGGCGAACCACACCTAACACAACGTCGCCTACCCTTTATACGGTGCTAGGCTAACCACCGAGTTCTTTCCCACCTTAGGAGAACTAATCATATCACAACGTCGCCTACCCTTTATTAGGTGCTAGGCTAAGCACCTAGTTCCATTTCTATGGAGGAACTACTACCCTTCACGACACAACACCTAATCTTCAAGGAGATCTACTCCTTGTTACAACACCATCAAGGATATCACCATCCTTGTAAATAAACAAATACTTATATGTATAACGATGCACCTCATCGATTATACGACCTAGGCATTCTTCCCAAATGCTACTTGATTTGATTCTTCGGCATCCTTCACTAATGCCTTTGACACAACGCTTGGAACCCTTCACTAATGCCTTCGTTTTGACACCTTTAGCATTCTTCACTAATGCTTTGACACGGATGATGAACACCTTTCACTAATGCTTTCATCTTGACACTTTCGGAATTCTTCACTAATGCCTTCAACCCAACATCTATGGAAAAAGGTAGAACTATCAACAAGAGAACCTTCGTTGTCTTGATGATGACGAAGCATGGCAACTCATGGACTTGAGCTTGCACGTCTTCAAGAAGTGGTGATCTTTCCTTTAAGAGGAACCTAGAAGATCACACAAAAACAAAAGACAAACTACATAGATCACTTGGATATGAGGTTAGAGGGTTAGAATACTTGGGGGAAGTATGTGTGTAAAGTGATGAATAGAAAGGAAGAAATAGCTCTCTATTTATAGAGAAAATTCTCTACTGTTCCCCGGATCCCACGGATCCCTTCCACTTGGGATCCGGCTAGCACAAAGCCAGGGATCCGTGGAACGCTCCTCTTTGCCCATGGGTATTTTGGTTATGGGTCATGGGTTGAACCATGGATCTTTGGCTAGATACAATGTATCTTTGAGTGCAATGCATTTAGTCACTTGGGTATGGGTTAATCCATGGGTCTATGGATATTATCCATGTATGATATAAGCATGATGTCATGCAATGGGTTATGGGTCAAGATCCATAGGTTATGGGCTTTGGGTTGTACCCAACTACATTCAATGTATTTGCCCAATGGGTTGTGATACTTAAGTTTCTACCCATTTATAATACCCAATATACTACATACTAGTTATGTGTGTATTTTACCCAAATATGTAAACACTAGTTGTTGTACATATGTAATATTAAATCATAAAATCACTTATACTTGTTTTAGTGTTTTATGTGAAAATGTGAATATGTTAGAAACTATTAGTTCAAACCATTTACGTATTTTATTTGTTTCGTTAAAATGATTGTACGTTTGTTATCGACAAAACATTAGAAGATTGTAAAATATAAATAAACGTTTTTACGGCTTATTTGTATTAACAATCTCCCCCTTTTTGTTGATGACAAAACATAAAATTATTTTAAGGAAAAGCTAAAATTCGTAAAAGTTTGAATTTGTAGTTTTTACTTTCTTCTCCCCCTTTTTGTCGAAACAAAAAGAGCCTTGAAAGAAAGCAACACATTGTTTTTAAGAAAAACATGTGAAAGAAATAAAAAGAGGTAGAGAGCAAGTAACGGGAAAGGATCTCGTCTTTACTCCCCTTGACGAGTCCATCCCTAGGTAAGGGCGTCAAGAAAGTAATACTAATCTAGTTTGTTTGCAACTAAGTTTGAAAAAGATTTCGTCTAAGTGACGAATGTGCTCCCCCTTGATGATTGCAATTTTGCAAAGGGATGTCGAGAAATGTAATCCTAATATTGCAAGTAATTTGCAATGTATTGTTTTGACACAAAGCTCCCCTAGCTTTAGGGTGTCAAAAGGCTTCAAGTGTAGATTGAATAACTACAAAACAAAGGTTAGAAAACAAGTATAATGCACAATTTCCTGCATATGTGATCCAAGTTAGTAGAAAAATAGTTTTCTGTCTCACGGATCCCACGGTTCCCTCCTAGTAGGGATCCGTCTAGGCAATTTTGAGGGATCCGTATAGCTGATGATTAAATTCAGCAATGGTGATGTAATAACTAATGTTAACATCAAAATGAGATATGCATTCAACCAACAAACATATACTCAATGCAATATGGCAAGTAAACTATCATTCAATAAAACATAAGAGATGATCAACAAATCTCTAAAAACTAAGAGAATGATTTAGCCATATTCTACTAATACTAATAAGTGACCAAAGCTTAAGAAGCAACAATGTGCTTGAGTCTAGGGATGAGTAGACTTGTTGATTTGGTCCAATCTTTCAAGAAGATGATTAAACATGAAATGCAACTCATTTCGTACTTCTTGAACAAGTCCTTGGGTGATTAGACAATTAGAGCAATTATTGTCTTGATTAGGAACAGGATGTTTTGAGGAGGTTCTACAAATGATGGTGGAGGTACATTGAGTAATTTAGGATGAGGTTATACTAGGAATGAGAATGGTGGTAATGGAAATTCCTCCATATGATCAATTCCTTGGTGGTTCCTTGTTTCTAACGATGGACTAGTTGGTGATGTAGGTGGTTCCTATTTTAACGAGAAGGTTGGTGAATGGGAAGTTCTCGGTTGTGAATGCTCTAATGAGTAGAGAGAGGCTCGGTAAAGGAGTGTAGTCCATGCTCTAGGAATGAAGGTTTAGACATTTTGCTAGAACTAGGTACGTTTGGTTTAGAGCTCGATGATCCCTTTTCTAACCTAAGAGGTTTAATGCTAATTATTGCGGTTCTCTTGGCAATTGTTGATTGGGTTTGTTGAGGTGAGATTCTAGCACCATTATCTCTTACGGATGATGATTCGGTGGATGGGAAGTCCTACCATTTGTGGGTTTAACCGGAGATGATTCGGTTGAGGAAATTTCGTGTACAACACGAGCAAGTTTCTTGGGTGGTTCTTGGTTGGATGAGTTAGCACTAGGAGCTTTCCTCATGATGAAATGACTAAGGAAAAGGTTTCTAAATGCTGAGAATTATGTTGTGTTTGATGACTAAGGGATTCTAGCAAGATGACTTATAAAGGGAAGGATTTAGCAAGTGCATTCAAGACTTAAGTCTCTAATATCCTTTGGAATGTGACGATTAGCATGCACAAGAGTCAACTTCAGAGATTTATTAGGATGAGGAGGAGTGTTCAAGTTAGCAAGATGAGCTTGAAATGATTGTTCGAGCAAGAGTTGACATAAATCTGTCACCCAGATCCTACGGTTCCCACCAATGGGGGATCCGTCTAGGCTAATCCTAGGGATCCGGCTCTCAGCAGCTAGGAAAGGATAGAAGTGATGTTTGAAAGGTCTAAAGCCTATTCCTTTTTGAATGTTTCAGTTCTCCTAAATGTCTTTAAATGGAAGGGTACTTAAATGTTCAAGGGCAATGAGTGATGTAGCTAATGATTGCCTTATATGAAAGAAATTGGAACTTTTGTGAGTACCAATGAATGAACAAAGATGACACTAAAATCTTGAGAGTGTCAAATGGAGCTAGATGATCCTAGTGATCAGATAGTGACTTAGGATAATGTCTTGGAGAAGATCCTAAAGGTTTTAAGGTGGAAGAACTAAAATTTGATCCATTTCGACCAATTTTGAGGTAAGGATGATTATGATCAATTTTGCCATAATCGAAAGATTTCTAGGTCTAGATGTGAGGGATCATGTGAGAAATAATGAGTGATCTAGAGAGCGGAAGAGTAATGAGTTTAGGTGAAACGATAGATCGAAAAGCACTTTGAGTGTGATCCTTAATGAGCTATGAGTGAGTGTGAAGCTTACTAAGCTTAAGAAGGACTTAAGAGATCCTAAGGTATTACGTTCAGCTAGTGTGAAGTAGTCTAGGAACATGGTTTGAGGTGTAAAGGATTGAAATTCTACTTCTATTCGCCCGGATCCCACGGATCCTTCACTTGAGGGATCCGGATAGTTACAAACTAGGGATCTGGCATCTGGGACAGTTTTACTTAACAGTGAGCGTTTGTTCTAAGTATCGAACTTAGAAGCTAATGATCTCTACAGTAAGTATACATGTATACAAGTAAAACATACTAAGAGCATGTATAAATAGCACATAAGCAATTAAATGAGATCTAGCTCACAAGTAACACATAGGTTTATCAAACTTAAAAACCGTTATTCAAGAAGCTCAAAATAGATTTATGATCTAGATTAGTAAATCGTTTGTATTAACAATGGCGTGCAGAGTAGATGATGGTGTTCAAGACAATAGGGTTGTTTTGGCCAACGAAAGCAATGAACTATGTATAGTCATTACGGATGGTGATTAGCATACAATGAACTTCGTCCATGAAGTCATGTAGCTCTTCTCGATCAAAGCAAGATAATCGCTTGATGAGGCAAGTGGTTGTGATTAACTAAAAGAAAATTTTATTTTACAACTTGTTTGATTAGTAATCCTAAGACAATGCAAAGTATTTCCATTGTAAACTTACTTTAGGAAAACATAGGAGTATAAATTTCCCAAGTGAGAGAATGAATATGATACTGTTACTAGCAGTGCTCAATTACGGCTAAACACGACCATTTTTACGGGTGATTCCACATACCCAACTTCTATCAAGGAAGCAATTCAACCGTTAGGTCAAATTGAGTTTCTAGTGCAATAAGTTCTCCAGTATTCATTCTCAAGTTAGGAAAATTTATATTCCTACAATTTAGTGTGTTATATGTTTTAAACATTTTTCAACCTATATGACTTATCTAAATATATAAACTAACATTTTCGACACAACTAGATGTTATCCCAAACACTCCTTCAAATGGCACATTGATTAGTAGAATATTACTAAATCGACAAACAAGAGAATGAATAGCAAGGTAAGGAAACCACATATGCTATTCAAGCACAAAAGCTATTTGAGATAAGCAAATAATCAAGTAATGCAAAGAAGACAATTTATCATTTAGCATAGCATACGAAAGTTCTTTTCATCGCTTTATGTTAAATATAAACATGTATACCAAGCTTGATTAGTTTCTTTTATATTTATAAATATGATCAAACCTTAATTTCAATAGAGGACACATTGTTATTCAAAAGCGAAAACATCCGTCTCCAATTAGATCAAAAGTTTGTGCAAAAGTTATGACCGAAAAATGACTTTCTATTATAAATCAATGATTCTGTAAATTATTGTTTTGAATCAGTTTATAAAATCATTTTTAAATGAAAGTAGACTCAAATACCTTTAAAACGATAGGTGGCACGACTTCTAACGACTTACGGTTAAAAAGTTATGAATTTTTGAAATTCAGACAAAAACTGTCTTCTGTACCACGGATCCCACGGATCCCTTGCTTGAGGGATCCGCGGATCTGACACAGAATTACAAAAATGTACGTTTTGACCCGACGAAAAGGTTTAGTCTTTGTAGACTTTTTAGTGAAGTTATATTACCCATTTTTACCTTTATTCAAGCTTGATTAACAAGATATCTAACAACAAAACTTCAAAGAAAAAAAATCACTAAAACACTTTTCATATTATGCTTATTATAAGATAGAAGTATATATCACCATTTTGTCCACAAGCAATTTAGCACGTTTTTGAAAAAAATGTAACTAAGAAAACATACCTTTGCTATATCCCCTTTTTATGGTTTTAGAAACCATAGACGCGAAATAATTCATGATCTTCTAAGATACCCCAATCCTTTGCTATATTCCCTTTTTATGGTTTTAGAAACCATAGACGCGAAATACTTCATGATCTTCTAAGATACCCAAATCCTAGTATGAAGACTTCTCAAAGAAAAATGTTAGAATGATCTATCACTATCCAACATATGATGATTTCTAAAAACATGACTTTTTGTTTTAAGAAATTCCCTTCTTTGTAGTTTTCAAACATACACGGATCGTATCAAGTTTTCAAAGTACAATATACAAAAAAAACTTGGTAAAGAAGCTCTGATGCCAATTGTGGAAAACTAGAAGGGGGGTTGAATAGTTTTACCAATTTAAAACTTCCTTTTAAATATTTAGATCGACTTATGTCAATCTATTTGGTTGTTTATGTTGGACGTTGATAGATAGATATATAAACGTGTAATGAAAGATAAAGAGTAAGAAGCACATCACGTTATTTATAGTGGTTCGGCTACAAGGACACCTTCCTTGCCCTACTCCACTCCCCGAGTCACCTACTCGAGAGTTAGTAAGCACTACACCAAACTCCTTATGGCGGAGAAGCCTTCACAACGTCGCTTAACCTTTTTCCGGTACAAAGCTAAATACCGAGTTCTTTCACACTAAGGCGAACCACACCTAACACAACGTCGCCTACCCTTTATACGGTGCTAGGCTAACCACCGAGTTCTTTCACACCTTAGGAGAACTAATCCTATCACAACGTCGCCTACCCTTTAATAGGTACTAGGCTAAGCACCTAGTTCCATTTCTATGGAGGAACTACTACACTTCACGACACAACACCTAATCTTCAAGGAGATCTACTCCTTGTTACAACACCATCAAGGATATCACCATCCTTGTAAATAAACAAATACTTATATGTATAACGATGCACCTCATCGATTATACGACCTAGGCATTCTTCCCAAATGCTACTTGATTTGATTCTTCGGCATCCTTCACTAATGCCTTTGACACAACGCTTGGAACCCTTCACTAATGCCTTCGTTTTGACACCTTTAGCATTCTTCACTAATGCTTTAACACGGATGATGAGCACCTTTCACTAATGCTTTCATCTTGACACTTTCGGCATTCTTCACTAATGCCTTCAACCCAACATCTATGGAGAAAGGTAGAACTATCAACAAGAGAACCTTCGTTGTCTTGATGATGACGAAGCATGGCAACTCATGGACTTGAGCTTGCACGTCTTCAAGAAGTGGTGATCTTTCCTTTAAGAGGAACCTAGAAGATCACACAAAAACAAAAGACAAACTACATAGATCACTTGGATCTGAGGTTAGAGGGTTAGAATACTTGGGGGAAGTATGTGTGTAAAGTGATGAATAGAAAGGAAGAAATGGCTCTCTATTTATAGAGAAAATTCTCTACTGTTCCCCGGATCCCACGGATCCCTTCCACTTGGGATCCGGCTAGCACAAAGCCAGGGATCCGTGGAACGCTCCTCTTTGCCCATGGGTATTTTGGTTATGGGTTATGGGTCATGGGTTGAACCATGGATCTTTGGCTAGATACAATGTATCTTTGAGTGCAATGCACTTAGTCACTTGGGTATGGGTTGATCCATGGGTCTATGGATATTATCCATGTATGATATAAGCATGATGTCATGCAATGGGTTATGGGTCAAGATCCATGGGTTATGGGCTTTGGGTTGTACCCAACTACATTCAATGTATTTGCCCAATGGGTTGTGATACTTAAGTTTCTACCCATTTATAATACCCAATATACTACATACTAGTTATGTGTATATTTTACCCAAATATGTAAACACTAGTTGTTGTACATATGTAATATTAAATCATAAAATCACTTATACTTGTTTTAGTGTTTTATGTGAAAATGTGAATATGTTAGAAACTATTAGTTCAAACCATTTACGTATTTTATTTGTTTCGTTAAAATGATTTTACGTTTGTTATCGACAAAACATTAGAAGATCGTAAAATATAAATAAACGTTTTTACGGCTTATTTGTATTAACACATTGTATCTACTTTGATACCATGATCCATAACCCATGACCCATGACCCAAAACCCATGGGCAAAGGGGAGCGTCCCACGGATCCCCAGTATTGCACTGGACGGATCCCTCAAGTGAGTGATCCGTGGGATCCGTGGAACAGTAGCTATTTTCTCTCTATAAATAGTGAGCCATTTCTTCATTGTTTCTCACCCCTTTCTCACATATTTTCTCTTTGAGTTATAAACTCTCTAACCTCATATCCAAGTGATCTATGTATGTAGTTTTGTTTTCATGTGATTCTCTAGGTTCCTCTTAAAGGCGAGATCACCATCTTTTGAAGACGAGCAAGATCAAGTCCATGAGTTGCCATGCTTCATTATCATCAAGACTACTAAGGTTCTCTTGTTGATAGTTTTCTTCTTTCTCATAAGAAGTGTAGTGTTGAAGACATTAGTGAAAAGATGTCTCAAGTGTCAAGACAAAGATATTAGTGAAGGGTGTCGATCGTCCGTATTGAAAGCACTGGTGAAGGGTGCCTAGAAGTCAAGTCACAAGACATTAGTGAAGGGTGTCTTGAAGATCGAGTCAAAGGAATTAGTGAAAGGTGCCTAAGGTGTACATTCGATATGGTGTGATTCGATGTACATGATAGACTAGTATTGGGTCAAAGGATATTGTTATCCTTGATGATGTTATTATAAGGAGTAGATCTCCTTTGAGGTTAGGTGTTGGTGTAGTGTTGGGTAGTAGTTCCTCCATTGTAATGGAACTCGGTACTTAGCCTAGTACCGGATAAAGGGTAGGCAACGTTGTGACAGGTGTGGTTCACCTTGGTGAAAGAACCCGGTGGTTAGCCTAGTACCGGAAAAAGAGTAGGCGACGTTGTGAAGGTTTCTCCACCATAAGGAGCTGATGTTGTGTAGTGATTACGAACTCTCGAGTAGGTGACTCAGGGAGTGGAGTAGGGCAAGGAAGGTGTCATTGTAGCCGAACCACTATATATACTCGCGTTGTGGTTTTGTGCTTCTTACTCTTTATCTTTTCATTACATATTTACATTTCTATATGTTTGTTTATCAACATCCAACATACATCCAAATAGATTGACATAAGTCGATCTAAATAGTTTAAAACAAAGTTTTAATCGGTAAAACTATTCAACCCCCTAACATAAGTCGATCTAAATAGTTTAAAACAAAGTTTTAATCGGTAAAACTATTCAACCCCCCTTCTAGTTTTCCACAATAATCATTTTCTCGCGTGATATATCTCTTGGCTATTTCACTCATCACACTAGTACCCCCTAACATAAAAAATTCTCGTCTAAGCTTTTCCTCATAATATTAGTTCTCAAAAATCTTGTTTTAGTTACTTAGGATCAATATTACGTAGGATCAATATTCATAATGTAAAATCCTAGATTCCGAATCGTCATTTTATGTACCATTTTGAATTTTAACCAAGTCAATAGTAAGATTTCTTACAAATAATACCATAGGTAATATGCTTTAATTAAACTTAAAACTATACACTAATCCTAAATAAAGAAAATCCTACATATTTGATATACACAAAAGTCCATCAAATTTGATATACAATTTTCTTTTATTACACTTAATTGGACCAAGGATTTGCATAGTGCACTTGACTGAAATAAGAGATATGTATCCCTAAAAATTTGGCTAATCACACGACACACCCCAATCACAATATTCGTCTTTACTACTTACCTATCCTAATATATGACCCACGCTCCATCCCACTTAATTCCCACGATTTGGAGAAATCCGAATATATCACTTTGAGGCAAAAGTTCAATATAGAACCAAAATTTACCATAGATCCAATCAACCAATAATAGCCATTCATTTTTTTATTATGATAAACTTTCACCCTTTTTTAAAAAATTAAATATCTCGCAAACCGTTAATCGTTACGCGATAAAAATTATACCATCGTGACGAGAATTAAATTATCTTTCTATAGATATGCACTACTATATATTTTTAACAATTTTTTTTTTCAAAATTTCGGTCAACAAAAATCATATATGATTTGTGAAAATCATATATGATTCGATTTTTACGAATCACATATGATTTTTGAGAATCATATATGATTGTAAAAATCATATATGATTCGTAAAAATCGAATCATACATGATTTTTTAAAATCATATATGATTCGTAAAAATCATATATGATTTTTTCGGACGGAATTTTTGAAAAAAAATGTTTGTCGAAAGTATATAACAATGCATATCTATAGAAAGATAATTTAATTCTCGTTATGATGATGTATTTTTTGTACCTTGAAAATTTACCGTTTGCAAGATATGTTGTTTTAAAAAAAAATGTGGAATATGATTTAAATAAAAAATGGATGGCTATGATTGGTCCATTGGTTCTATGACAAATATGAGTTCTACATGGATCTCAACTCATCACTTTGATATATCTAACTTTCATTCGTCTCATCAGTTATCACCTATACGTGATATCACACCCATTCATGAAACACGCATACACTTCTTTAACCTGTCAAACAAATCATAATCCCTTTCACAATCGTATAAATAAAATTAAACATGTGATTGCATGAGTTTTGGAGTTACCAACGTCCATCATTCATGCTACCAGTACAAGTTAAGTTTTGGTTATGGTTTTGTGTGGTTTGACCTGTTCGAAGGCTGCTATTACGATTTTGATACAGTGGAGATGCTGGTTCGTGATTTGGGTACGAGTAGTGATTGTAGACGATGGAGTTTAGGGGTTAGATCTTACTTCAATTCTTTTTGTGTTCGTGGCTGATTTGGTCTTGCTTTCGTATCCTCGTTTCTGTCTCGACCTAGCACTCGGCTAAAGGTACTCCTAGAATCTTATATCGCCTGTACTCGTGTAAATATTTTACGAAAACTTGTTATATTCACACGTACCTATACAACAAATTTCCTAAGACTTAAAAGAATTTTTTTTCACATCTAAATATAAACCCTAACCGTACTATGAATAACGTGGGCTGTGTAGGGTCTTAAACGAGGGGTTAAGGTTATGAGGTTTAGGTCGGGTATGTGTCTCGTTGCATGCTAGCAGGTTGTCGACCAGGTCTCGTTGTGATGTTCGTATTTAGAGTCAAGTCGTGTATATGAGTTCTAAAAACATGATCTGATAACCTAAAATAAAACCTAAAGAATGGAGAGGGGCTGTGCATGTTTGTTGGCGTGGATTAGGGATCGTTTATGTGTTATCTTATGTGGATGTGTCTCGCTAAATTCTTGGCGTGTGTATGAGTTGATATGTGCCGGATCGTGTGTGCGGTATGTGTTTCGTGTTGGTCCAGATTGGGTTTCAAATCAGGTGCATGGAAGTTTTGGGTCTCGTATATTGCATGGGGTGCGAAGTGTGTGGAGCTTTATGATAGGTCATGTGCATACAGCATATAAGACTGTATGATTCTGCGTTTGTTATTTGTGTTTGCATGTGAGAAAATGTGATGTGGTGACTAGTTATATATGAAACTGTACATGTGGGTTGTATTGGGTATGCATGGATAAGAGTTTGGTGTGTGATTGGTTAAATGATGTGTGTCGTATACTTTGAATATAAAGGCTAGAAAATGTATACATATGAAGTAAATTTAACCCCTTTAAAGGTGTGTGTATTAAAAGGAAAGCATGGATATGTGTTGGTGGTTTGGCTCGTTAGTAATCAATGTGTGTAGCTTGCATGTCATGGGTATAAAGGTCATGATCATGTGCGTATAAGGGTTAAGGTTTTGGGGATCATTAATATTGTGTGCATGTCGTGGCATTTGTGTTTAGTTGGGTCGACCTATTAGCTGTTTTGAAGAACAAATAAGAATCTGTTGAAAGTAGGTCGATTGAAGTAAAAACCTATATTAATAAACCTAATTTCACATGTAAAATGCTACACCTATTAATAAGTAATAATGAGTGCTAAATCGGCATTTAATTAGTTAACTTATAAAATGGACTCCTAAATAACAAGACGATCATTAATTCGTGTAGATTCGCTGAAGAAGGAGTAACTTCCAATCATTGTGTTTCTGATACGGTTTCAATTGCGTTTTAAGGTACATATATTCCGTCATTTCAGTAATGACACTTCTTTTCTCTCATGACTTGTCTATTTTGATATTCGACTCGTATTTCACTTTGCTTTGAATAAGGTACATATATTCTGACCTTATCTCTTAAGGTTTCTCATGATTCGTACACATCTTTTGATATTAGCTTGATTGTATTGCCTTTGCTCTGAACCTTATCATTATGGCTTCCTTATATGATCTTTGTATTATGTCTTATTGAACCCTTGGTATTGGACCTTTGCTAATGAACCTTCTAGATTGATGAACCTTTAATATGAACCTTTGATATAACTTTGATATGATATGACATTTGAACCCTTCAGTTTGATACCCGAGCCAATATGTTTCCTAGCCATGAAGGTAACATGGCCGTGTCATTGATGCACCAATGGCATGACTCTAGTGTGGTTGAGTGATGTTCCACACCGTCCCTTATGATATTATATGATACGCGCGCTTTATGATTTGTTATGGCCACTATGATTTATGCAGGGGCGTATGGATGCATCCTAGATTTGTTATGATATGATATGATATGATTTATATGGTGACTGATGTTGTGTGCATTACACGTCTTTCACATTCTGGGAGCTAGCTACTCCATGGTTACTTATGATATGATATGATATGTTTTTGGGCTCGTGGTAGATTTCTGACAACCTTTACACTTCTTATACATTCATACTATACCTTATGTTATTCCTCAATGCACCATATTCTGTATTTCTCATCTTTACTTTTCATTGATTACTCATTCATTCAGTATCCTTCTGTGATTCACCCGACTACCATATGATACTCCAGTTCATTTGATTTGTCATACTCTCATTCTATTTTAGCTAACTACCAAGCGTATACTTCTTATTACCACCTCATCCGTTTACTCTGCTATTATATGATTTATGTGACTATCTGTTTACCCTGCTATTATATGATTAATATGTGAACATCTGTTGCCATGCTATTACGTAACTAATTGATTTACCGTTTTTCCATGCTAGTATGTAATCATTTGATTTATCTGTTTATCATGTTATACCTTTGTTCAGTTATTTTCGTAGGCTATGATTATCATTTAGTATCCCTATTTGCTATTTGTGACTACCATGCTTGTACTTCTGTTGGTATTCCCTGATGCTTATGTTGGTAGTTCAACATTAAATTGATGTTTACCTGAATTGTCAATCTCCCATGTTTATACTTCTGTTTATGCTAATGTTTGATGATGGTAATGGTTCAACTTATGTTATCTGTCTGGTTGACTTGTTTAACTTGCCATGCTATGTCCTTGTTTAGTTAATCCATTCAACTATGATGTTCGATTGGTATTCCTACCTGATACATGTGGCTATCATGCTTATACTGATGTTAGTATTTTCGCTGGTTTTTATACTTGATCTGTTTATTAACTGTGGGTTATCTGGCTTGTGTGATTGCTATGCTTACATTCAATTTAATTGCTTCCGCCTGCTTATAGATTTCCGTTTGGCTTATATGTATTTCTGATTATCTGGTTTAATGATGTGCCGTATTTACGTTTAGTTGATACGCTGTCTGCTATGCTTGATCATTGTTTGGTTACTTGTTTTGCGTATGATACCGTTCATAAACTCCTAATTGATTATGTTTCGGTACTTGTATGTCTGGTTATTTATATGTACTTATATATGTCATCGATGCGCTGCTTTGCTTTGGTCTCCGTTGATTTCTGTTTCTTCTAGATATCTGTTATTATTGTGTTTTGCAGGTTCCTCATTGACTCATTACGATCATTCGTTGCAACTTTGTTATCAGTCTTCTTTGTTTCATTTTGTATTTCTGATTTTATTTAGCTTTTATTTTGTTATATTTTTTCACTGGGATTTTTAAGCTCAGCCGCATTTCTTTTCCATGCGGCAGGTACCAAGTGGAATACTGGGCTTTGTTGGGCTGAGAGTAGGAGCATTTGAGTGATCCGACCCTAGATTCCCTAATCATTTTGGACTTATTTTGAAGAGCAAATGTTTGATATTTCATTTCATATTTGGACATATTGGATTTTGTATTTTCCTTGTAAGTCATTCGTTTATATGACTTGGTATTTTATTTTATAAGACTTCCGCTTGCAAAATTTTATTAGTATGTTCTGATATGACTCCATAATGTGACATTCGGACCCTTGTCGGGTTGGGGTGTTACACGTAATCTACCTTAAAACAAGTAAATTAAAAGAACTAGTGACAGGAAATACATCAAAAACCAAACCTTCAAAATTTTCCCTTTTTCTACTGTCATGCCGGATCCCTTCATCATATCAGGCCGGATCCCTTTTTCAAAGGATCCGGCGGAACCGGCGATACGGACAACAAATAATATTCAAACATCACAAATAACTCATTTCTTTCCTTCTCTTCATCCCAAATGAACTGAAACACACACAAACACACTCTCATTCTAGGATTCATTCATCATTCATCTCAGTCCTCTAATCATCTCCGTAAGTAATTAAACATTTCTACCTATATTAATTCAACTCTAGGGTTTAATATCTTATCATAAATTGATTCAAATGAGTTTAGATTAATTAAATCATTCCTGAAGATTTTGGATTTAAAAGTAGATATTAGGTTATGATTTCTCTTGAGAATTACATCTTTCTAAAAACACAAAATTACATTTTCACAAAAACCTCATGTAAATGAATTAATAAACAAAAATGTCTTAAAAGAGGTTTAGCATTATTAATACAAGTAAAAACGTAATTGGTAAAAATAGACAAGTAAAACACTTTATACTAAAATCTATTAAAACCTCATTTAATCAATTTTTTTGATAAAAAATATATCTACATAAAGAACTCTATTTTCCTAAAACTTGCATTCACATGCTAAACACATATTTGGTATAAATTTAATTTAGTCTAATATATATTCATTATGTTTGATCGGTTTGTATAGGTCTCAAGATGTCTGATGAGTGTGCAAATACTCATCATTTTTGTACCATTTAAACTGCAAAAACATCTGAAAACACTCAGAAATGCATCAAAATGATAAAAATATCACAAATAAGTGTTTTATGTGTTTCAAATGCAAAAATACCAAAAACAGGTGAAAAACGTATCAAGTTTGCATAATTGGCAGTATTAGTCCCCCAAGTTTCAAAAGTTGTCAAAAATAGTCCCTGGTAAATCAAAATAAAGCAAGATATCATTTAAGGTCCATGGGATTCAAAAGTTGTCAAAACAAACCCTTCAAAGTTTAAAAATTACAAAATGACAACTTTAGTCCCTAAAGTTTGAAAATTGTCAAATATAGTCCTTGGAAATTTAAAAAGTAAAAATAATCAAATGTGGTCCTTGTACTATTAAAAATTGGCAAGTTTGGTCCTATTGATAACTTTGGAAAAGTGGCAGGTTCAGTCCCTCAAGATTGTCAAAATTGCAACTTTGGTCCTTGTGTATTAACTACAAAACCAACCGGACCCTTGTAATATTAATCCAATCCCAAACACCAAACACAGCTAGCCCAATACAAGCCCAACCCAACTCCACTTGAACCTTGACCCTTGGACCTTGGCCTTTTTGAACCTTGCCAAATCCCATTTTGAACCCCCCAATTAAACACTACCCCGTATTATTAATACCGGTCAACCAAAGTCAAATTCCAGGCACTGTGCTTCTCTCTCACAAAACGCGCCAAAACCAGAACCACTATCCACCTTGCCTGGTTTTCCACCACTTGCTCCTACCACCTTTCCACCTGTCTTCCCAGCTGTTTAACCACTCCCCTCCACCTCCACATCCTCCAAAACTTCTTTAATTGCAAAAACCTGCTTAATTGACTTTTGGCGCCAAAATGCCAAATGGACAGTTATGATGATTTTGAAAGATCCAATGGTTGGAATGAAGTGGGAAAGATTCATAGGTCGACACAAAGCTCAAAAAGATCTTTATAAGCAAGAAGGGAGCAATGTAGACAAGTATCTAGTGTAATCTTTAATTTCCTTAGTCGTTATTATTAATTTAAACTTTTCAGTGTATTTCTTAGCTTTCAAGTACTCTTGTTATCAATTTCAGTGTAATATAAATCTTTTTCAGTCATCAATTCCAAGTTTCAGTTTCATTCTCAGTTTATGCAATTTTCATGTCAAAATTCTCATGTTAGCTTAATGTTGTAATTAATGTTGTTTATGGAATCTTAAGCTCACATAAGCTCCTATAAAGCTTCTGAAAGCTTTTAGATACCTTAAAACTTTGTTTAGTATCAAAAAGAAAAAAATACCAAAAATAAAAAAAAAAAATAGTTAAAAATCAAAAATCAATGGAAATGGAGATCACAGCTGGAGCAGGGTGAATATTGGATTGCCCTTGGGTTTAGAGCTTCTTGGGAAGCTATAGGTTGTGTTCTCAGTCCTTGGTTCTCAGTTTTCACTGGAATCCATTTTGTAAGCCTTTTGCTCCATTTTGGCATTTCACTGTTTAAGTCATTCATTAGCTTAAATCTTTGTGTTTCTATGTTTATGAGTTGTAGCTAAGTAGAATTAAGCTATAAAACAGTTTGCTTGTTCATTGGAATTTGTAGTTACTAAAAATCTTAGTTTAACAGTTAATATAGCATAATTGTCATTTCTCAGTTTTATGTTGTTATTGTTGTTGTTTAATGCTTCATTAGTCTCATTATATGATAATATAAAGTTTAGAATCAGTGTTGAGGTTTAAATCACTCATTTGTTTTGAAAATCACAAAAGCAGTTTGTTAAAGTGTTGTTTGGATTCACTGTGTAAACTGTGTTAGAGTTTGTTCAAGCCAGTGTTCTTGTTTGTTGTTTGTCACACTTGGTCATAATAACTCAGTGAAACAAATAAAACCAGACCTCATTTGATAAAAAGTCAAAATAGATTTTGATCACATCTAGTTTACTAACTGTTGGATTTTTATGTTCCATGATCATGTTTTCATGTTTATAAGTTGTTAGAATTGATCAAACCAGTCTTAATACACCTTATTACAACATAATCAGTTAGTAGAATCAATCATAAGTTCATATAAGTCAACTTTTTAGTGTAATTTAAAAAGTCAAAATTTTCAGTTTAGTCGTTTTTGAATAAAATAGATCATTTTCTATAGGATTTAATTTTGAGTTTCATGTTTTAAGCTTTTAGGTTCATAAACTTTAGTTGCTCATCTTTATCATAGTATTTTTTATAATTTCTAGTTAGCTTATTTAACTGCTTATTTTTTAGTTTCTTTTAAGCCCTTGTCTGAAAAAGTGCCCTGTGCACAGTTTTACAAGCTTTTTCACAAGCTCATACAGAGCTCATTAGTTAGCTTTAGCTTGGGTATCTTAGCTTATTGGAAAGCTAACCTAGCTGTCTTAAAGTTCCAAGCTTATATTTTCACTTTCTAGCTTATTTAATAGGGCTGCAACTAGCTTTTAAGTTGTCCCATTTTTGTGTACACTGACTCAGTATATACTGAGTCATTGCTCAGTGTTTATAAGCTTTTTTTCAAGCTCTTCATAAGCTCTACAGTGGTTCCCTTAGTGTGAGCTTGGACTTTTTGGAAAGCTCACCAACCCATCTTGCTACTTCAGTTTTAATTTTGAGCTTTTTAGCTTATTTAATAAGCTTAAATTGCTTATCAGTTTGACTGCAGGCCTGTTTGGTAGATAAATTTAGGTGAATTGCTTATTTGCTTATTTAAAGCTTATCAGTGTATTCCTTTGTATCTTTTAGCTTCATTTAAGTAACTTTAGCTTATTTGTATCTTATTTCATCTTTGGTTCCAGTTTGTAAGTTTATTTGAGCTTAAAAAAATCAAAATAAGCCATAAGCTCAACTGTTTAGCTCATAAGCTCATTAAACTGCTTATTTTTAAGTTTCAAAATTTTTGTTTTCATTAAAGTTACTTAATATCAGTAGTATAATAGGTTTAAAAAAGAAAAAACACAAAAACATCATTTTAAAAATAGTGATAGCGTTTATTTAATAGAAATTAGCTTTTTAATTTTTCTTTTCAGCTTATTATTAAGCACTTTCTGCTTTTATAATTTTCTTAGCTTTATGTCACCATTGGATATTTATAGAAAAAATTTCATAATTTTCCTAGTTTGTTTAGTATTTATTAGAATTTAAAATAATTAAAAAGTATTAAATAATTAATAATAAATAAATAAAAAGCATAAAAAATATCTTTTCAGTTTTAAAATTAGTTTTATAATATTTTAGATTTTTATAAGTTAAAATTTCATTTTTCTAGGTTAATTTTATATTTTCTTTTATTTAAGTGTATTTTAAATAATTAATAAATAGTAATTAATTAATAATAAATAGATAAAAAGTGTAAAAAATATATTTTCAGTTTTAAAATAAGTTTTATAATATTTTAGATTTTTATAAGTCATAATTTCATTTTTCTAGCTTTATTTCATATTTTATTATATTTTAGAGTATTATTAAATAGTTAAAAATAGTTTTTAATTAATAATAATTAAATAAATAGTCATAAAAATAATTTTAATTTTCCAATAATTTTATTTTATTATTAGGATTGTAAAAATATCATTTTCATATCCATAGGTGTTTTGTTCTTTTAATTTCACGTTTTAATTTGTACTTTTACGTAAAATTAAGTAAACGTACGTGTTTACGTTTGTTTAATCTGATTGTTGTGCTTTATAAATCTATATCAAAATACAATTCCAATCAATCAGTAGTATAATTATAAACAAAAATCCTTACAGATCATTATCCTTAGTGATCATTCTACGTCTGAACGTTTTTAAACACCATTCAACCTCCGTGGGACTTAACGACCCGGGAATCCACTATATTCCAAGGGAAATTGCATTGGTTTTAGACTGTTTGAATTTTATTACGGTTGACCATTCACAAGTGGTTGACTTGTGTAATAAACTTGACAGTTTGGAAGCGATCAAATTTTGGCGCCGCTGCCGGGGAGGCTTTAGCGTTTTTTAAACATTCTCAGACCCATACTTGCACATATACCACCTGTTTGTAAACAGTTTTTTTTTTTTTTTGTAAAGTTATCAAAAATCAAAAAATTTATTAACACTTTTCCTAAAGTGTTAACAACACCAAAAAAAATATAAAACAACAAAACAATCGTAACGTTTTCTATCTTGTATTTTCTTTAAGGTGATTCTTAAAGAGGTACGATTTGGTTAAACGAGACGATACCAAAAATATTGTCCAAAAGTATTTAAAACCTTAGCACAAATCCATACCTACGTCTTTTCAGTGGTACTTAATAAATACATAAAAATCAACCACCGCAAATCAAGGCAGAACACCTACCAACTGGGGGTGTGAACATTAATAAGTTCCCAATCTTAAAGATCAAAACTTGCCTTTGTGTCCTTGTGATTTGGTGTACCTTTTTCAAAGAAGCCATTTCATTTGTGATTATTGGTTTAAGTTCACTTGTCGTTTTGCCTCGCATTTGTTTTTGAAAACTGGTTTTTATACTTAGTGCATGCGCACTCGTTCTTCCAGCTCTACAAGTCCACTTTCAGAGCTTGCAAGTATTCCACGTAAACGTAGAGGACGTTCTGCTCCTTCAGCCGTGACTGAGGAACGTCTAGCATCACCACCCCCTGTCGTAATGGCAGAAGATAAACCGATGAACGAGCTTCTCCAAGCACCCATCGAGGGTTACGGAGATGCCATTATTGTCCCAGCCATTGTGGCTGATACCTTCGAGCTCAAAACCGGGTTGCTTAATCTTGTAACCCAAAGCCAATTTTATGGTTTTGAGCGGGACGACCCTCATGCACACATTCGATGGTTCAACAAGATTGCATCGACCATCAAATACAAGAATGTCCCACATGAAGCAATTAAGCTTCTTCTGTTCCCATTCTCTTTAGAGGGACAAGCCCGGAATTGGCTTGAGAAACAACCCCCTCGTTCCATTGAGACATGGGAGGATTTAGTCACTAAGTTTGTTAACGAATTCTATCCTCCATCCCGAACTACAAGTCTTAAGAATGAGATAATGAAATTTGCTCAAAGATTTGATGAATCATTCGGTGAGGCATGGGATCATTACAAAGAGTTGCTTCGAAAGTGTCCACATCATGGTTTTACCGAGTTAATGCAAATGGATACTTTCTACAATGGTCTGAACCAAACTAACCAAGACTCTTTAAATGCCTCCGCGGGAGGTAATTTCCTGAGCAAGACCACAAAAGAAGCCTTGCAAATCATAGAAAATAAGTCCCAGGTCCGCCCTTTCCGAACAAAGACATATCAATCTCAGTCTAATGCAGGACCTTCTACTTCATCTCACGTGAGTACATCTAGCACCGATGCTAAGATTGACAAACTCACGAATATTGTTCAGGCTTTGGTTCTTGCTAACCAAAAGAAAGTCACTTTCACACAGACACCATCACATGGTGAAGTGAAGAAAGTCGAGGTCTGTGTTACTTGTGGTGGCCCTCATGCATACTACAACTGTACTGCCACCGATGGTAGTCCATTTGAAACCAATGCTATAGCCGGTACTTCACATCAGGGAGGTAATCAATACCGTCCTCAAAATGAACCAAACTACCGTGCTAATACTTATCAGGGACCACCCGGTTTTAACCAAAATCCTAACATACAAAACCGGAATCAGAACCAACCTAGAATGAACCAAGGTTATCAAAACCAAGGTAATTTCTATCCCGGACCAAATCAAGGTTTCCAACATCAAGGAAACTTTAATCAAAACAATTTCAATCGAGGGAATCAATTTCAGGGAAATGTGAATCCTAACCAAGGGAATTTTCAACAACAAGGTCATAATCAAAACATACGACCTCAAAATTTCCATCCACCTCCTCCAGTACCATCATCTGATGAGTTATTGAAGCAATTCATGAAATCCCAAGATGAAATGAACAGGTTGTTGGTCAGTCAGATCGCTGATCTAAAGAAGTCTTTAAATGATCAACCCTCGGGCTCAGGAAAACTTCCGAGCAACACGATCGCTAACCCGAGGGGCGACGCAAAGGCGATCACAACCAGAAGTGGTGTTTCATACAATGGACCCGCTATTCCTACTACCTCTTCTTCTTCTCTCCCGAAGGTAGTGGAAAGTGAAACTGAGGTGACAAAGGACAAGGAACTTCCTACTAATAACGGAGGTACCAACGATGTCCATCCTCAAGTTGTCCCGAAACCCAAATCCAATCCAGGAGTTGTTTTTGAACCTCCAGTAGCTCCCGTTGAAAACCCCAAATCCAAATCTTCTATTCCTTACCCATCACGTTTGAATGAGCAAAAGCTCCGCGAAAAAGCCAGTCATCAAATGGACAATTTTTTTCAAATTTTCCAAGAACTACATTTTGACATAAGCTTTGCGGATGCTATCATGCTGATGCCCAAGTTTGCATCAACTCTCAAACACATGTTAAGCAACAAGGAAAAGCTGTTTGAGATGGCTAAAACTCCTCTGAACGAGAACTGCTCAGCAGTTCTGTTAAAGAAGCTTCCCGAGAGCTTGGAGATCCTGGAAAATTTCTCTTACCTTGTGTATTTCCAGGAATGGTTGAATGCTTTGCCTTAGCCGATCTTGGTGCAAGCATAAACCTGATGCCTCTTTCAGTATGGAAGAAACTTTCTCTTCCGGACCTTACTCCTACATGCATGACTCTCGAGCTTGCAGATCGTACAATATCCCGTCCACTTGGCATTGCCGAGGACGTATTTGTGAAAGTAGGAAAGTTCCATTTTCCAGCTGACTTTGTGGTTGTTGACTTCGATGCCGATCATCGGGTTCCTCTCATTGTTGGACGAGGATTCCTGAGAACGGGCCGGGCTCTCATTGATGTATTTGAGCAAGAAATCACATTACGTGTAGGTAATGAAGCTGTCACCTTTAACCTTGATCAAACTTCGAGGTACTCCGCAAACTATGATTCTGAGTCGGTTAACCGAATAGATATCATTGATGTTGCTTCTGAAGAGTACTCTCAAGAAGTTCTTGGTTATGATCATAATTCTTCGAGTGATAATCTCACTCATTCATCTCAACCCATCATTGCCAATTCTACTCCTTCTCTCACTCCGTTTGAGGAAAGTGACTTCATCTTGGAAGAGATTGAAGCATACTTGTCTAGTGATTCGGTTTCATGGGAAATTGATCACGCTCCAATTGACATCGAGGGAGATATTCTTCTCATCGAGAAGATGCTCAATGATGATCCTTCATCACTCCCTCCCGTCAAGCTTCATAACAAGGAAGTCAAGTCAGTTGAGAAAACTGAAGAATTTCCTGAGGTTGAACTTAAGGACTTACCACCTCATCTCGAGTATGCATTTCTTGAGGGTGATGATAAATTACCCGTCATTATTGCTCGAGATTTGAGTAAAGATGAAAAGACTGCTCTTATAAAGGTCTTGAAGTCACACAAGCAAGCAATTGCTTGGAAACTCTCCGACATTAAGGGTATCAACCCTGAGTTTTGTACTCACAAAATCTTGATGGAGGATGACTTCAAACCAGCAGTTCAACATCAGAGAAGAGTAAATCCAAAAATCCATGATGTTATCAAACAGGAGGTTATCAAACTTCTTGATGCAGGATTAATTTACCCGATCTCAGATAGTCCTTGGGTTAGCCCAATTCACTGTGTTCCTAAAAAGGGTGGCCCAACTGTTGTCACAAATGAAGATAACGAGTTAATTCCAACTCGGCTGGTAACGGGGTGGCGTGTGTGTATTGACTATCGCAAGTTGAATGACGCCACCCGTAAAGACCATTTTTCTCTACCCTTCATGGACCAAATGCTTGAGAGATTAGCAGGGAACGAGTACTATTGTTTCCTTGATGGTTTCTCGGGGTATTTTCAGATCCCAATTGATCCACAGGATCAAGAGAAGACCACATTCACCTGCCCATACGGAACTTTTGCCTACAGACGTATGCCTTTTGGCCTATGTAACGCTCCTGGCACGTTCCAACGATGTATGATGGCCATATTCCACGACATGATCGGGGAAACAATGGAGGTGTTTATGGATGACTTCTCGGTCATTGGTGACTCGTTTCAAACATGTCTCTCCCATTTAGAAAAAATGCTAAAACGGTGTGAAGACACCAATATTTGCCTAAATTGGGAGAAGAGCCACTTTATGGTCAAAGAAGGCATAGTCCTAGGCCATAAGATTTCCAAAAATGGGATTGAGGTCGATAGAGCAAAAGTCGATGTTATTGCCAAATTACCTCATCCTACTACCGTCAAAGGTATTAGGAGTTTTTTAGGTCATGCCGGTTTTTATCGCAGATTCATACAAGATTTTTCTAAAATCGCCCGGCCTATGACCCATCTTCTTGAAAAAGATGCTCCTTTTATCTTCTCACCCGAGTGCATCGAAGCTTTTGAAACATTAAAGAAAAAGCTTACTGAAGCACCCATTCTCATTGCTCCCGACTGGGACTTGCCTTTTGAGCTCATGTGCGATGCAAGTGATTTTGCTATCGGTGCAGTCCTGGGGCAACGTAGATCCAAGCATTTTCAGCCTATCCACTACGCAAGTAAGACTATGACTGAAGCTCAAACCCATTACACCACCACAGAAAAAGAGCTACTAGCCGTGGTGTATGCGTTTGAGAAGTTTCGACCGTACTTAATCTTGACCAAATGCGTGGTGTATAAGGATCACTCGGCTCTCAAATATCTCTTTGCAAAACAAGATGCAAAACCGAGATTGCTCTGTTGGGTTCTCCTCCTGCAAGAATTTGATATCATTATACGTGATAAAAAAAGAGCTGAGAACCTAGCTGCTGATCATCTGTCCCGATTAGAAAACCCACACCAAGATGTTTTCGAGAAAAAGGAAATAAATGAAACATTTCCTCTCGAGACACTCAATGCGGTTTCTTTTCGTGGAAACTCTACTACCCCATGGTTTGCTGACTTCGCAAATTACCATGCGGGTAACTTCATAATGAAAGGAATGTCGACCCAACAGAAGAACAAATTCTCTTAACTCTCTCCGTCAAGAAGCAAACAGTCCATATTTTACGTACATTCCATCTTCAGAAGAGTTAACTAACCTTCTGTGCAATTCACCAAGTGTTGGCCATCCTAACAGAATCCGTATGCTTGAGCTTCGTTACTCTCTACAACCCCTAGCGGTTATTTTACGAGAAAATGTCCCGAGTCTAGTAAAGGATCGTGAGTACCTGCCGGCATGTTGTGCTCACATGCTTTATTGCATTATAAATCAACAACCATACTATCTTGATTATTTCTTCAGTAAGCGAATCGTACATCTCAAAAACAGTACAAGGAAACTAATACCCTACGAGATGTTACTAACTCGTCTCTATCATCACTTCATGCTTGTTCACCCTTATCTTCAAGGTCCTTAATATTCTCTTGTCAATAGGGTAATGGAACCCTTTAATGAGTCACACTTAACATCTTTTTTCATTCCTGAATCAAACCGAAATTTGGAACCATCAGATTTTGTCACTTTTCGAAAAATCATATCTTTTAAATCGTAAGTCGTCACGGGTCGTGCCACCCATCATTTCGAAAGTAATTGAGTCTAGTTTCATCTAAAAATAGTGTAAAACCCTAAAATCGTAAATGCGTTGAATGACCATAATACCCATAAATCAAAATTCCGTAAAATCAAACGAGCTCGATAATTACGTTGGATATTTAATCTATAATGTGAAAATAAAAGTTATATTTTAATTACAAACATATAAATAACTTTTAGGAGTTACATGTACTAATTACTAGACAATTAAATAAATGTAATACAAATCTAATATTGGTAAGTAAATAAAAATGAGAATTAGTCACCAATCTTTCCCCCATTCACGGCTGGAAATAACGACCCATCACACCACAATATTTTCCTAAAATGTCTCATGCCTATCTCTTAAAAATACCTACACATTATCATTCAAAATAAACTCATCTAAACCCTAAACAAAAACTTGACGGCAAACTAGTTTTCTCTATCTTTTCTGGTCGACACAAGGAGGTTCCAAGGAGAGGTTTCGTAGGCTTCATAAGCTGCTATACTCGTGGGTTTTGGTGCGAAGGTTGCTTGGTGGTCGTGAATCCTTGAACTGCTGCTGGTCATGGGGGTTAGGGCAACAAAAGGGTCTTGATTTGCTTCGTTGTGATCATTGTTTTTCCTCATTCTCGCTACTAGAGTAAGTTTTCACCTCGTCTCATTCTTGGCTGCATTGATTATGTCGTGAGGTCAAACCAAAATGCATGCATATATAACATAAAAATGGTCATACACAATGATATGGTTAAAGGATTTGTAGGGACTCTTTTATGTTAATATGAGATCACACAAGAATCACATGAATGTAAACTTCAAGTATGCGTAAGCTTCTATACATATGTCACCCATATAATGCTCATATGAAATCAGTTTGGATCTCTTTTAACTCAACTAGGTCTAATGTTTTACTGATTTGTTGTCGTGGAGACTTGACTGCCTTAGAAACTCATGTTCACACCTTAATGCAATCACATAAAATGACCAGTCTTAATCACATGAAATCATGGTTTTGTTTGTACTTGTCGAATGAAAAAGAAGGGGATATATAACTCTTGATAGAATCTGTTCGACCACATAGATGTATTTAACTGATGTCTTTTGATTACTGTCGTGGGTACCAATGTTGGAAACAAGTAATGTACATGTGTTCTATCATAATAAAACAGTCTCATGCAAATATCTAAATAGCTATTCCATTCGACCAATCACGTAGACTTAATATATTGAATTGTTGGACCCCTCTTGCATACTAGTATGAACTGGTTTTGGATTTCTTTTTCTTGCGTGCATGTTCACTAATAAATGGTCACATAGAAGGATGTACATGGATCACATAAAATAATAAAATTGAGTACACGTTATCACGACCATAATCATGCCTTTCCTATTTTTGTATCGAGTCAAATGAGACTAGTACGTACGTGTACACTTTGGTTTATTGTGTCGACAAAAAAATATGGGTCTAGGGTGGTCATTGTTGTGTCGTGTGGATAAAAGAGACTAAGGCATGTCTCGACCTAGGTATGAATGGTACATGAGTCGTCGAATAACTTGGTTAGAGTTTTATAAGGTTTTATTTAAAAAAAAAAAAAGGTATAAGGTTAATTTTGTAAATAATGAATCATGTAAGGTTGGTTTTGTAAGTAATGAAACATGAAGGTGAATCAAAAAAATGATTAATTGATGGACTAAAATTGTTAAAAGGGTAAACTTGCAATAATTTACAATTAAGACCCTACACTTTTGTAATTGGCATAAATGATCCTTAAAGTACAATAACACTCGTTTTGCATCATTTAACCTAATATGACATTAAATGCATTATAAATGGCTAAAGTTACTAATTATGGAAACCTGCCTAAATTAGAAAGTTACCTAAAATGGAAAGTTACTAAAAATGGAAAGCCGTCTAGAATGAGTAATCTGATTCTTAATAAGAGTTATCTAATTCATATAGGTTCTGGGCGGTGGGATTGATTCATCTCGTGATCTTACTTTCTTGTTTTGCTTGCTTCGAATAAGGTACATATATTCTATCCCTTTTCAGTAGGGGTTTCTCATGATTCGTTTACATCTTTCGATATTAGCTTTGAACCGTTATATTTTACTCTGAGCCTTCTTACTAGGGCTTCCCTATAACTCTGCTATGCTCCCTTTGATTGAATCTCCTATGTGAACTGTTTAATGTGAACCACTGATATGAACCTTCTGATTATGAACTTCTGATATGCACCTTTGATTATGAACTTTGCTATGGACTTTGATATGAACCTTTGATATGAATCCTTTTGATATGACCTTGCCTTGACCTGTCAGTTTGAGACCCGAGCTATCACTAGGCATGGGGGTTCCATGTCCGTGTCATTGATGCACCAATGGCATGACTCTAGTGTTTACGAGTGATGTTACACACCGTCCCTTTCTGTTATCTGATTATGAGCTCGATATATATTGTATGGCCACTATCTGTCTGCAGGGGCGTATGGATGCATCCTAGATTTGTTCTGTTATCTGATATGTTATGATTTGTCTGGTGAATGATGTCGTGTGCAATACGCGTCTTCACAATCTGGGAGCTGATCACTCCATGTCTGTTATATCTGCTATGGTTACTATTGGTTACTACAGGCTACTATGGATATATGATTTGATTTGATTTGTTTTGTTGGCTCGTGGTGGATAACTGACCCCCTTTCCTATGTTTCATTTACCCTACTCTGTTCCTTTGATATACCAGATTTGTTGATTGACTTTCCTTACTTTGTTCTCAGTTCAGTTTTATTATTATTGTATCGTTATATCTGTTCACTGGGCTTTTTAAGCTCAGCCGCATTTCTTTTCCTGCGGCAGGTACATAAGCTAGGAGCTGGGGATTATTTGAGGTTGAGAGATGAGCTAATATAGAGACCATGCCTAGTCATCTTAGACTTCATTTGATTTTGTTATTATATTTTCATTTGGAGTTTTCCTTTGGTATCTATGTATTGATAAGTCTTGTTGACTTAAATTTTTTATTTATTTAATTAAGACTTCCGCTGTGTGATTTATGTCCATTGTGAATGCTTTGATATGTCACCATACTGTGATACTTCTACCCATATTGGGTTGGGGTGTTACAATTATGGTATCAGAGACAGGTTTACGACTTGTAGTCAGGACCTGTGACATATGGACCCTAGGATTTGACCCTTGGAGCTTAGGTTTGACTTGTGAGGACTTGGGTAGACATTACGCTTCCGTCTGTTTCGATCGTTTTCGATTCTTTTGACTTTTGTCCAGGTTTGACTTCGATGTTCTTTTGTCTTCGCTGATTCAACCTTCTTCTTTTCGCATTTGACTTTGTTCGCGCATTCATTTATCGATCATTTAGATGGACACTACTCGTGGAGTCGAAGATGATGGTACCGACCCTGTGTTACCGCAACCATTTCCTTAACTGGAGAGGTTCGTGAAGCATAAGCCGCACCCGACTGCAATGCTGCTGGAGACATCAAGTTGCTGCTGGAGGGAGCTGGACGAATCAACCAGAGGCGCAAAGACGGAGACGAGATTCAACTAGTGGACACTTGGAAGACGTATGAGCAAAAGAAGTATGACCGACGTACTTTAGTCATGTGATGAAACTACTACCAAGATTCGGGCATATTGTGGTCAACAGTCCAACCGTTGAGATGCCGAGGAGATTCATCTGCTTCATATGATTGGGCACGTTTGGACGATGAAGTCCTATGGCTTGATTCTTCAGTGATGCTACGACCTCGCATTTTGTTTTTGTTAGCCTTGATTATTTTTATTAGAAGTGATGGTCATTCATGATTAGGAACTTTGTAATATGTGTTAGATATCGTGATAGAATAGTCAACGGGCTCGTGGATTGGGCTAAGCTAATTGGGCATTAGTTAAGTTAAGCTAGCCTTGCCTAGTTCGTGTAACCCAAGCCCAATCCAAGTCCATCTCAAGGCCCATGGCCAAGCCTTAGGGCATCATCCTCTCTTACTATAAATACCCCTCAAGTATGTCATTTGAGGGGTGTGCTTGAAAGTGTGTGTGTGTTTTTCATTGAAGCAATATAACATCTTATTGTTTTCATCTTTCTTCTCTCTACCTCTCTAAACATACATACGAGTTACACATCTTAAGTCACCATCTTTCTATCTTTTCTTCTTCATCTTTACGCATAGTTTGTGTTGGTTTAACGTGTTTGTGTTGGGTTTGCTTAACGAAGTGATAAGGTATACGTGATAAAGGGGCTTTACAATTGGTATCAATCGCCTAACAATGGTTTAGGAGTGTTTGTGTTTGTTTTGAAGGGTTACGCGTAAAAGGCTCTCGTTATACGTTTTTGTCACGCTTAAAACTTTAATTTTTGCACTCAAAAATTCAAGATTCTTGTGGTTTAAGGTTTATTTGGTGCTAAAGTTTCAGTTTTTTGCAAAAAGTTCGAAGCTTTACGCGTTTTGGTTAAGTTTTAAACTCGTATTTGGTTCATTGGTCATTTCTACTCGTAACTTTTCTAAGCACTTTGGGTGAAAAAAGTCAACATTTTTGTGTTAATTGAGTGTTTTTAAGGATATCTGTGCAAGCGAGATCATTTGAATCGTTGGAAATTTCTTACGAGTAGAAGTCAAAAAGTCAAAACCCTAGTTTTCTACTCGTAACTTTTCTAAGCACTTTGGGTGAAAAAGGTTAACATTTTTGTGTTATTTGAGTGTTTTTAAGGCTATCTGTGCAAGAGAAATTGGTTGAATCACTGGAAATTTTTTACGAGTAGGTCAAAACCCTAGTTCTACTCGTAAGAAATTCAACTACTCATAAGTTTCTACTCGTAACTTTTTGGTGAAGAATCTTCGAGCTATAACGGTTACTCAGTGCTTCCCTCACTTGGATAAGTGTGTGGAACACTTCGACTTGTGGATATCCCTTACGCTGTGACAGTGTAAAGGATTTTTGGTTCTTAACCATAGTTTACGCATAAGCTAAAAGCTTACGAGTAACTCTACGCATAACTTCACAATTACGCGTAAGGTTTACGAGTAACTTTTTGTCTACGCATAAGCCTAAGGTTACGCGTAAGATACTTTCTACGCATAAGGTTTCTACGCCTAAGGTTCCTACGCTTAAGGTTTCTACGCATAAGGTTTCTACGCATAAGCTTCCTACGCATAAGATCCTACGCATAAGCACCAGATCCTACGCCTAAGCCTCGTCTACTCGTAACTTCTGTTTCTACGCCTAAGCTCTTTCTACGCATAAAGTTAAAAACAAAAAACTTGAGTAAAATTTAAATTTTTGAGGAGAATAAACGTTCAATTTTTACGCGAGATTCAAATTTTGGTATAACTTGAAAAATTTTGGTCAAAAATTCAAATTTTTGGACCCAAATTCAAATTTTTTAGGTCAAATTTGGCGTCAAAATTGTCATAACTCAAAATTTTCATACGACCTTAGAATTGATTTTTATAGTGAATTTCAAATTTTGGGCGAAATTTTTTTAAGAACCGAGCTTACGAGTACGACTTTCGAAAACACCTCAACCGAGCTTAATCTTCATCAACCACAACTCCTTTATCGTTGAATCGATCCTACATCAACTTTATCAGATCATACCTTCATCAATGGCAACTCAACAAGACATTCATGCAGCCGGTGCCGAAAACCGACCTCCTATGTTGGCAAAAGGTGGTTATCTTCAATGGACAAGTCGAATGCTCCGTTACATCAAGACCAAACCTAATGGGAAACTCATGATTAAATCCATTCAGGATGGACCCTTCCAGCCTCGACAAGTTCATGTCCCTGGAAATGCTGATGCAACACCTCCCATCCCACCATCCTCTCATCTTCAAACTGAATCAGAATACACTGAAGAGGATCAGAAACAAGTCGATGCAGATGACATGGCAATTCATATTATCCAACTGGGTTTACCAATAGACATCTTTGCTGCGGTAGACAGTTGTGAAACTGCTTTCGATATGTGGGAACGTGTTAGACGGCTATGTTTTGGAACAGAAATTGGTAAACAAGACATGGAGAACAAGCTGCTAACTGAATGGGAAAAGTTTACATCTACACCAGGAGAATCCATTGAATCCTACTATGGAAGGTTTTGCACTTTGATGAATGAGCTTATCAGAAACAAGTTGGCACCCAGAACAATCGTTCAAAACATCAAGTTCCTGGATAATCTTCCAGAAGAATGGGGACGATATGTAACTATTGTCAACCAAACAAAAGACTTACATCAGGTAAACTTTGATCAACTCAACGATTTTCTGAAACAAAACCAAGCTGAAGCGAATGAAGTCAGGAAAGAAAGATTAGCAAAGAATCATGATTCATTGGCACTCATTGCAAAGACTCAAAATTCAGTGAATACACAACAACAAGCTTCATCATCTTCCAACAACAACAACTTGCAGCAATACATGCCACAACCACAACAACAATTCTATCCAGATCAACAATACCAGGAACAAGGAATCACTGATCCTGAAACTGACCCAGAAGCAACCTTGCAACAGATATTTTCTTTATTGGATAAAGCATTTAACAGTCGCATGGGTAATCAGGCGGTTCCGTATTAGGGTAATCAGTCGGGTCAGCATGTTGGAAATCAGATGGGACAGAATGTTGGGAATAGAGCAGTGGATAATCAGAATGGAAATGTTGCAGCCCCTGTCGTTGGGAATTATGGAAATGTGAATCAAGGGGGTCAGATTGTGAATCAAAATATGGGATATCAAAATGGGAATAACTGTTTTATGACTTCTGTTCAGAATGCTACCTCCGAACCTCAAAGACAAGATTCAGGATCTAGTGTCATACCAATGACAAAGCTTGAAAAGATCCAGTACATGTTGACGTTAGCAGAAAAAGAAGAGTTGGGAATTGAGTTGACTGCTGAGGAAATCAAATTCAGGTACCCAAAATGGGAAGATAAAGCAAACGATAATGCAACCTCCAGTCATACAATCAATCAACAGGCCACAACATCAAACGGTACTTATGACACAACTCCTGTCTACGACACATACTCACTCAATGAGGTACCAAATTCGTTTACTCATGAGAAGCCACATTCTGTGTCTCCTAAACCTTATTATGACACATATGTGGGAGAGCAAGTTAATAGCAATGTTAACTCTGAAACTCCATATATGGATCCTAATGGAGGTCAAGTGATACAGAATGGTGCTAACGATGAGGAAACACGTGCTTATTTTGAATCATTAATTAATCAATGTGGCATTGAAGTTGAGAAAGTAAGAACGGTCAATCGCGAAGTTAAGGCCGCGAATAAGAAATTGACCGCTGAGCTTGAGAGTTACAAGGAGCACGCCAAAGCCTATGAATTTCATACAAACAAACTCTCAGAATTAGAAATTGGTTATCGAGATTCTGTTTTAAGAGAAAAACAATTGCAACTCAAGTATGATACACTTGATGTGAATCTGAACTTGAAAATAAAATCTTTAAACAAGGAAATTTCTGATCTAAACAACCAACTTTCTAAACAGAAAGCACTATTTTCTGATCTTGAAAAAGAGAAGAAACAGTTGATTGCTAATTTTTCAAAACGAGAAGATTCTCTTCTTGATGAAATTCTGGATAAAAATGAAACTATAAAGAAATTGGATAATTTGCTTCTTACAACGGGTCATTCCGCTAAATCAAACAAGATGCTTTCTAATCAAGTAAATCCGATTTTTCACACTGCACATAAAATGGCTCTTGGTAACAACCCTTCTTCATTCCTCAAGAAAGCTCAGAAATCTCAGAATGTGTTGAACAATGGACAACCTTTGCATGAACCCATAATTGTTCGTGATTCTCTTGAAACGTTGGAACTATCTGAGGAGAGTAGATCAAAAATGAAACAAAAACATCCGGAAATCAAACCTATTGATTATAATAAATGGAACCAAATTAATGGTATTTCGTTTGTTTCTCAATCAACGTTTTCCACCAAACCAAGTGTTTCAAACAAAGTGTCAACACCAGTTTCAAAATCAGTTTCAAAACCAGTTGTTGTCTCCAAATCTCTTTCGAACATTGAACAAATGTCTTCAAACAATCCTTTTAACACAAGTGATGCAAGAAGTATTTTGGAAAATGTGAAAACTAGAATTGCAGATCTTCAAGAGACCGTTAAAACTAAAACCAATATTACAACAAACATCTGGTTTAACAGTTTTGATATGGAACAGAAAAAGTTTTTTGAAACTCAAATTGCCCCTCAGTTGAATAACATCAACTCAAGGGTAATTCATTTTGAACAAGCCTTTTTGAAAGAAACAGCTGACTTTGTCAAGGACCATAAATCCCTGGTAAAGCAAGCTAATGAAAGTGTTGATCACATCAAAGTTTTAGAAAATTTAAATGATTCTCTCTCCGAAGATGTTATGACTACTGATATCATGTCCATCATTTTGCAAACATATTCTGTTGAAGATCATGAACGACTCCAGGATGAGACCTCCGAAATTGTTTCAAAATATGAAAAAGCTCTTATGAAACTTGAAAAAGAAAATGTCTCATATTTTAAACAACTTGATCGAAAAACTGAGGAATGCAAGTATGACAAACTGTCGTATGAGCGTGCCTACAATGACATGAAAGCAAAAAATGATCTTTTGAGGGCTCAGCTAGAATGTCAAAAAGGAAAGGCAGTGGATACTAAGTTTGAAAAACCATTGACTGAGGAGAAAACAAATGTTCCCAAACCGGTTTTCAAACCAAAAATGTCTATTTCTCAGCCTCCTCCAAAAGTCAATGAGAAAATTGATTTGTCAAAAACAATCACTCCACAGTCCCTGCCTATTAAAAAGAGAATTATCAAAAGTTTTGAAAAAGGAAAAGCAGTTGCTGAAACACCAAAAGTGATTACACCTGGCATTTCTAGGAATAGTTCACGGAATGTGACCGCAAATCCAGTTAAAGAATTTGTTGGTTCTAACAAAATGGTCAACAATCACTATCTAGAAGAAGCTAGGAAAAAGGCACAGACTCGAAAAGACGGAATTTTAGGTGCAACATCTAGGGTGACGAATTCTACAAGATTTCAAGGCACTGCTAGTAGTAGTAAACCATTACCTAGGAACACTCTACAAAAGACTAGGGATTGGCTTGCATCTAATAGTAGTTGCGAAAAAGAAAATGCTATGCCCGTAGAAAACAACACTAGGAATTCTAAGTCTTTTTCGAACAAGAATCAATTTCCAAAAGACTGTAGTGACAAAGTTAAAGCTGCTGTTTTAAACAAGAATATTGAATTTGTCTGTACTACATGTAAAAAATGTGTCTTTTCAGCTAATCATGATGCATGTGCCTTACAATATCTCAAGAAAGATAATTCTCGTGCCAAGGCACAATCCACTAAGACACCAAATAGAAACAAGCCCGTTGATAAGATGAACATCAAAAGGAAACCTAATAGGTGGATCTCTTCAGGACGTAGTTTTTCCAAAAATGAGTCTTCCGCTACATCTGATAAGAAAACAACTCCTCGATCTTACCTTAGGTGGATTCCCACGGGAAAAGTTTTCAACAAAATAGGTCTTAGATGGATTCCCACAGGAAAGATTTTTGATACTTGCACCAACACAGATGATAGTGACAATCATTCAGATAAGGAAGTCAGATCCACTACAACCGTTGATAGTGATCACCCTCGCCGTGAGGAAACATGTACTTCTAACACTGTTATTTGTGGAAATTCTTCTTCTGTGGATGCAGGTACTTGTAAAAGTGTTAAAGGTTCATATACCCCGTGTGGTAAAGAAGAACTTTATGCCAATTTCGCATGTGGAAATCCTTTTCTAGTTCCACTCTTAACTCCACTTTTACTTGTCCCAACTTAATTTCTCTTTCTTCAAATCTTCTTTGTAAATATTTTTTAAAAACCAAATACAAAATTTGAAAAACCAACAAAAGCAAAATACAAAAATAGAAAACTTTCAAAACTACAAAAACAATATAAAATCAAAAATCCAAAAATATTCTTCTACGACATGTCTCTCGTATAATCGATATTCTGTACGTATCTAGAAATGTCATTCAACAACGATACGGGCATGTACAGATGCTTGAGCGAGAGTTCTTTTATTTGTTTTCTAAAACATGTCGTTTCTCAAAATTTCTTCATTAATGGCTTTCGTATACTTCAGTACGAAACCCGGACTTCAAAATAATGGCTTCTGGACACATCAGTTCAGGACCCGCGCTTCAAAGAAAGGAAAGTGCTTACCAAAATTAAAGGTTTTAAAATATTTTTCAAGCACTTTTCCTAAAAACATAATGGCTTGTAAGTATTTCAGCTTGCAACCCGATCTTTAAAGAAAGGAAAGTGCTACGCAAAATCGATTTTCATAAATATCGAGCACTTATCCTAAAACAAATGAAGATTATTCTTCTCGAATATCTTCAAAAGATTTTCAAAATCTTCTTCTCATCTTGCGTACCATTGATTCGAAATTTTTCAAAAATATTTTTCAAAATCTCTCACATTTGGTACCAAGATAACTCCCTCTAAACCCTTAATTGATTCTAAATTTTCTGTATGAAAAATATGCTTTCATTAAGGGGGAGTTTTAAACAAAAATTGTTCCAAAATTCATGCTAAATCAGTTTCTCTCCAAATGTTTTTCGAAAAACATATCTTTTAATCATTTTGTTTCAAAAACATCATAGATATGCTATTTTTTAGGGGGAGAAACGTGATTAAAATATGATCAAAAAAGTTTAATGTTCGTTGTTTGAATCTCAAAAGAGCTCGACTCAGTTGAAACCAATGAATTGACGAGGAATCATGTACCATCTCGAGAAACTTTCTATGACTTGACCAGGACGGGTAATAATTTCAAGCTAGTTCTCTAGTGATGTAAACGTGTCTCGAATCGGTCTAGTTCATTTAAAGTTGATCAATTCAAAAAGTGCGAACTCTACCCTCTATGTGCAGATTTCTGTCAAAACTTATAAGCACATGTGAAGGGGGAGTGTTTATGAAAATATAAAACTCTCAGAATGTTTCAAACATGTTTTCTATCATAAACACTCTGAGATATTTTCAAGGAAAATGGTTTTATGGCAACAATAGGACAGTCATGGAGTTATAAGGTGACTAAGGATAGGAAATCAGTCCTATGATCCGCCAGAGCCGGAGGGATCTACCCAAGGACATCACCAATAGTTTAGAACTAGAAGTCCTTAGGAATGATTGAAAAAAGTAGTAATGTGAGAAAGGAGAAAGAAGGGGTTGAAGAATTAAAAAGAAAAGTAAAAGAAAAGGGTGAAAAGAAATAGCCCTCCATAATTCAACCTTAGGGCAGAAACCGGGTTCAATACATATGCTACTGGATGTCACTAAGTTGACACTGGTATTGAAGAAAAAGACGTCATGGACCCAGTGACGCACTGCACTAAACCTTCTAGCCACTCAATTCATCTTAAAAGGATTTGTTTCATTCTCACTGGGAACCCTACATAATCTATCGACTTTCTCTTAGAGATTGTTGGTATTGAAGAAGGAGACCCTCTCCCTAGTCTCCGCTCAGGAAAACCAAAATGCACTATTGAGTCTAGAGCCACGAGATTCATCAAAAGATCTCATAGGAACACATGACATGACATCGCTTATTGTTCACCAATAAGAACACAAGTGATACATTCTAGAGTCCTACGCAGGTCTTAGCAATCTGCTAGAACATTTATGAGAAGTTTCACATCAGTGATCTTCAGTGATTTAATGGAAACTCCTGCCAGGGTCAACATCAAACAGCCCTGACAGCAGGTCACTTCGGTAATTCTCCGTGGATTACGCTTAGTGTGTCTCAAACGGTCTACAGTCGTGAAGTGATGCTTCGGTGTACTTCAGCGACTCATCTGAACTGTAGATGTACTTCGGTATATTGTGTTATCTCACTTGTGGGACTCCAGTTCAGGAACGGCCTCTGTGAGAATTAGAGACGTGTTTTCACACTATGCTGTTAACACCCTCGAAATTCAAACTTGTAAGTGCCGGAATCCGCTTATTACTAACAATGTTTTATGTTTTCTTCTTATGGAAGCTCTGGAGCGGATTGATCGTGCAGACTCGCCACATGCTCATACCAACAACACATGAAAAGTTCTCATCAAAATCAAAGGCAACAAAGTTAAAAATGATTCTTCGTCATTGTCAAAGAATCCTCAAAGTATAAAGACTAGAGAACTACGTCATTGGTAAATCAAAGTCAAATAGAAGTGTGAGCATGGTGGAGAATGACGTGGAGACACCTAACCAACGAAGTTGACAATGGCAGACAACACATTATCTGATCACAAAGCATGAAGGAACAAAGAACTAAGACTATTCTATATCTACTCACAAAGTTCAAGCTCAAAAAGATTAAAGACCTATTCAAGTGGAGCATCTTTTGAATGACCACCCCTTAGGGGGAGATTGTTAGCCTTGATTATTTTTATTAGAAGTGATGGTCATTCACGATTAGGAACTTTGTAATATGTGTTAGATATCGTGATAGAATAGTCAACGGGCTCGTGGATTGGGCTAAGCTAATTGGGCATTAGTTAAGTTAAGCTAGCCTTGCCTAGTTCGTGTAACCCAAGCCCAATCCAAGTCCATCTCAAGGCCCATGGCCAAGCCTTAGGGCATCATCCTCTCTTACTATAAATACCCCTCAAGTATGTCATTTGAGGGGTGTGCTTGAAAGTGTGTGTGTGTTTTTCATTGAAGCAATATAACATCTTATTGTTTTCATCTTTCTTCTCTCTACCTCTCTAAACACATACACGAATACATATCATCAAGTCACCAAGTTCTTTTCCTTTATCTTTCTTATTCTCTTCTACGTATACTGTTTGTTAACGTGGGTATACACGTTTGGTTGATAAGGTTTATGTGCTAAAGGGTCATAACAGTTTTAAATCCCTTGAATGAATTATGTTCTCTTTGAATGATTTTCCGTTCAGTATAAATTCTGCGTATGTTGGATGATTGTTTTATTTTGAGAAATTTGACGAACTGTGGAAGACCTGATGCTATTGCCGACGTGTTTCAGTTCAATGGTACTTGCTATGTTCCGTTACGTTCCTTATATGTTATGTTTCTCTGATTTCGAATCCGCTAGTGATGATTGTTTCGGACCAACCCAAAGATGTAGAATGGACCGTTAGGTGGTTGATAGGATTGATTTTCACGACTTGAGATAAAGTATGGTCATCATGAAGGTATACTCATATGATGCTGGTATTATGACGCTTGGCCAACGTGATAATACTTGCATCATATGACGTACCCTCATTGTGATCATAGGATGTCTCGAGGAGTGCCTTAGAGCTTAGAATTTCTGACACCTGACTAAGATTGTCTGAGTTAGCAAGACCTTGGGATCATTATGCTTATACGTTTGATCTACCTTCATCGACATACGATTGATACGTTTGAATTCTCGGCACGCGCTCATCTCTGTAAAGTTTCTACCGTTTGATCTCTGTTACCCTCATTTCGTTTGTAATCTGGTAGGTCTCCATTGTTTTCATTCGTGTTCACCTCAATTTTCGAGGACGAAAATTTTTCTTTTAGAGGGGGAGAGTTGTAAAACCCTAAAATCGTAAATGCGTTGAATGACCATAATACCCATAAATCAAAATTCCGTAAAATCAAACGAGCTCGATAATTACGTTGGATATTTAATCTATAATGTGAAAATAAAAGTTATATTTTAATTACAAACATATAAATAACTTTTAGGAGTTACATGTACTAATTACTAGACAATTAAATAAATGTAATACAAATCTAATATTGGTAAGTAAATAAAAATGAGAATTAGTCACCAATCTTTCCCCCATTCACGGCTGGAAATAACGACCCATCACACCACAATATTTTCCTAAAATGTCTCATGCCTATCTCTTAAAAATACCTACACATTATCATTCAAAATAAACTCATCTAAACCCTAAACAAAAACTTGACGGCAAACTAGTTTTCTCTATCTTTTCTGGTCGACACAAGGAAGTTCCAAGGAGAGGTTTCGTAGGCTTCATAAGCTGCTATACTCGTGGGTTTTGGTGCGAAGGTTGCTTGGTGGTCGTGAATCCTTGAACTGCTGCTGGTCATGGGGGTTAGGGCAACAAAAGGGTCTTGATTTGCTTCGTTGTGATCATTGTTTTTCCTCATTCTCGCTACTAGAGTAAGTTTTCACCTCGTCTCATTCTTGGCTGCATTGATTATGTCGTGAGGTCAAACCAAAATGCATGCATATATAACATAAAAATGGTCATACACAATGATATGGTTAAAGGATTTGTAGGGACTCTTTTCTGTTAATATGAGATCACACAAGAATCACATGAATGTAAACTTCAAGTATGCGTAAGCTTCTATACATATGTCATCCATATAATGCTCATATAAAATCAGTTTGGATCTCTTTTAACTCAACCAGGTCTAATGTTTTACTGATTTGTTGTCGTGGAGACTTGACTGCCTTAGAAACTCATGTTCACACCTTAATGCAATCACATAAAATGACCAGTCTTAATCACATGAAATCATGGTTTTGTTTGTACTTGACGAATGAAAAAGAAGGGGATATATAACTCTTGATAGAATCTGTTCGACCACATAGATGTATTTAACTGATGTCTTTTGATTACTGTCGTGGGTACCAATGTTGGAAACAAGTAATGTACATGTGTTCTATCATAATAAAACAGTCTCATGCAAATATCTAAATAGCTATTCCATTCGACCAATCACGTAGACTTAATATATTGAATTGTTGGACCCCTCTTGCATACTAGTATGAACTGGTTTTGGATTTCTTTTTCTTGCGTGCATGTTCACTAATAAATGGTCACATAGAAGGATGTACATGGATCACATAAAATAATAAAATTGAGTACATGTTATCACGACCATAATCATGCCTTTCCTATTTTTGTATCGAGTCAAATGAGACTAGTACGTACGTGTACACTTTGGTTTATTGTGTCGACAAAAAAATATGGGTCTAGGGTGGTCATTGTTGTGTCGTGTGGATAAAAGAGACTAAGGCATGTCTCGACCTAGGTATGAATGGTACATGAGTCGTCGAATAACTTGGTTAGAGTTTTATAAGGTTTTATTTTAAAAAAAAGGTATAAGGTTAATTTTGTAAATAATGAATCATGTAAGGTTGGTTTTGTAAGTAATGAAACATGAAGGTGAATCAAAAAAATGATTAATTGATGGACTAAAATTGTAAAAAGGGTAAACTTGCAATAATTTACAATTAAGACCCTACACTTTTGTAATTGGCATAAATGATCCTTAAAGTACAATAACACTCGTTTTGCATCATTTAACCTAATATGACATTAAATGCATCATAAATGGCTAAAGTTACTAATTATGGAAACCTGCCTAAATTAGAAAGTTACCTAAAATGGAAAGTTACTAAAAATGGAAAGCCGTCTAGAATGAGTAATCTGATTCTTAATAAGAGTTATCTAATTCATATAGGTTCCGGGCGGTGGGATTGATTCATCTCGTGATCTTACTTTCTTGTTTTGCTTGCTTCGAATAAGGTACAGATATTCTATCCCTTTTCAGTAGGGGTTTCTCATGATTCGTTTACATCTTTCGATATTAGCTTTGAACCGTTATATTTTACTCTGAGCCTTCTTACTAGGGCTTCCCTATAACTCTGCTATGCTCCCTTTGATTGAATCTCCTATGTGAACTGTTTAATGTGAACCACTGATATGAACCTTCTGATTATGAACTTTTGATATGCACCTTTGATTATGAACTTTGCTATGGACTTTGATATGAACCTTTGATATGAATCCTTTTGATATGACCTTGCCTTGACCTGTCAGTTTGAGACCCGAGCTATCACTAGGCATGGGGGTTCCATGTCCGTGTCATTGATGCACCAATGGCATGACTCTAGTGTTTACGAGTGATGTTACACACCGTCCCTTTCTGTTATCTGATTATGAGCTCGATATATATTGTATGGCCACTATCTGTCTGCAGGGGCGTATGGATGCATCCTAGATTTGTTCTGTTATCTGATATGTTATGATTTGTCTGGTGAATGATGTCGTGTGCAATACGCGTCTTCACAATCTGGGAGCTGATCACTCCATGTCTGTTATATCTGCTATGGTTACTATTGGTTACTACAGGCTACTATGGATATATGATTTGATTTGATTTGTTTTGTTGGCTCGTGGTGGATAACTGACCCCCTTTCCTATGTTTCATTTACCCTACTCTGTTCCTTTGATATACCAGATTTGTTGACTGACTTTCCTTACTTTGTTCTCAGTTCAGTTTTATTATTATTGTATCGTTATATCTGTTCACTGGGCTTTTTAAGCTCAGCCGCATTTCTTTTCCTGCGGCAGGTACATAAGCTAGGAGCTGGGGATTGTTTGAGGTTGAGAGATGAGCTGATATAGAGACCATGCCTAGTCATCTTAGACTTCATTTGATTTTGTTATTATATTTTCATTCGGAGTTTTCCTTTGGTATCTATGTATTGATAAGTCTTGTTGACTTAAATTTTTTATTTATTTAATTAAGACTTCCGCTGTGTGATTTATGTCCATTGTGAATGCTTTGATATGTCACCATACTGTGATACTTCTACCCTTATTGGGTTGGGGTGTTACAAATAGTCTCAAGGTCCAGATGTTTATATATTTTTGTCAGAATGTAAAAGAGTGACAGCAGGTCTTTCAGGACATGTATTTTCCGCGTAAAAGTCAAAGTTTTTGTGTTAGCGGGCAAGGTGTGTAACAACTTGTAACACCCTGAAACCGGGCCTAAGTATCTTATGACAAGAATGCCATTCTAATGGTTGACTATGACTTTTATAAGTTTTGTGGACTTACGGGATTGGTTAGTCAAACCCGGTAGTCAAACTATAAGTATTAAAGGTCATGTAAATGGTTATAGAAAGTATGATGTGTCACATTTATAATAAAGATGGACTTAAAGAACTAATGTTGTCAAATAGTAATTGAGTAATAAAGTTATTGTGGCCATAATAAAAAGAAAAGAACTTAAGGGGCCTAATGTGCCAATTAGGCAAACTATACTACTAATAGTTATCTTCTACTGCATTCTACACATTCCAAAATATGGTGGGTGGGTGTGGTACGGTTTGGAGAAAATGGAGGGAAGAACCAAGATCACTGTAATGATAATTTGAATGTAGATTAGTGCTCCAATCCAGTAATAAACTTGTATTGATCATCCCTACAAGTAAGTAATCTCTTACCCTAAGTTAATTGGTGAATTCAAGAATTAGGGTTCTTGATATCAATTGGGAATTTGGGTAAAAAGATGTTTATAAGCTAATTAAAGAAGTTATGATGAATATGGTTTAAGTTTTATTGAGTTAAGTTAATAAGTTAATGAGATTAATTATCATGTAATCATCATATGATTATGTGATAGTTGAAAATGGTTAGAAAGGAGAGATGGTGGTAGTAACTATGATATAGTTGATTAATTATGTGTTTATGCCTATAGTGATTATGACTTAGATAACAAGAGTGAAGATGATGATGTGCTTGGTTTCTTTAACTTGAGCTAAGGTAAGTAAACCGGATATAATGTAAAGTTATAAGGATTTCTATGTGTTGCGCGTTATGTGGCTTATGTGCTAGATTAATGATTAGCTTTGTTAGTTGTGCTTATGTGACTATGAGTAAGATGCTAGTTATGTGTCAGTAGAGAAAGGATTAGAGGAAAGAATGGTTAGGGCTTTAAGTAGCCGAGGTATGTGGTTATGCGTTATAATTGTGATAGCGTGTTATGCGTAAATGAATTATAATGATATGTTATACCCACTTTACTTACTAAGCATTCGTGCTTACGGTTTAAGATGTTAATGCTTTGTAGGTCGTTATGTGGTGATGATGGTAAGCTTGGGCTAAGGCTTACGGATTGCTGGTTATGTGGAAGATTGGAAGATTGGTAAGGAAGTAGGAGTTAGGTAGTATACCAAGCTCAATGTCGAGTTTATACCCCCGTTGGTCCTATGATAGTTTGTATGGTGTAGTCAAGTGGTAATTTGTATGTTATGATTGTCTTGACGAATCAGTGGCCAACCGTTGGGTCAAAGTGTATTTTCAGTGTTTATAGTCAAAGTTAAAGGGGTGTTTGGCATAAGCGTATTTATACCCATTTTGGGTTGTAAACAGGTCATTCGATTATGGAATAAGTTTATTATGTTATACTAATGATTTTGGTTGAGTTTGGTATGGTAATGAGTTGATAGAAGTCGTTTGACATGAAATGGGTCAAAACGGGTTTTGGTCACAAAACCCGCCACTTTGCAAAGTACTATTTTGAGGGTCAAACTATAAATGTTTTATATGAAAATGAGCCCAATGATAGAATAAGTAAATATGGAAAGTTTCGTTAATTGCCGGGTCATAGATGTTGTTTTTCCGAAAAATGGGTCAAAAAGATGCATAAAAGGGTTATGTAGAAAAAGGGGCGTTTGGGTTAAGTGTTTTCTCACCCATTTTGGGTAGCAAACGAGTTGATTGATTTTGTAAACGATTTAGTATGAAATGTTAATTGCTTTGAATGAGTTTGGTGTGGAAATAAGGTAGTATGGGTTGTTTATTGTGAAAATGGGTGAAATTTCGGTATGAGATACACTAAATTTCGGTTTGAAAGTGGAATCTGGAACCAAATTTCGGTTTGGAACCGAAATTTGGAACAATCAGATTTTGTCACTTTTCGAAAAATCATATCTTTTTAACCGTAAGTTGTCACGGGTCGTGCCACCTGTCATTTCGAAGGTAATTGAGTCTAGTTTCATTTAAAAATAGTTTCAAGGTCCAGATGTTTATAGATTTTTGTCAATGGTCAAAAGAGTAACAGCAGGTCAGTTTTCAGGTGTACTTTTTGCGAAAAATTTTCACGTTTTTAGTCGAGTCGTTAACGGGGTGTTACAACTTGGTATCAGAGCTTCGGTTTAAGTGAATTAGGTTTTCATTTAGGTTTCCTAGACTTAAACCACTATTAGAATGCGTTGAATGTAAGAATAAGTGATGCATGGTAAATGTTTAAGTTTGAAGCGAATTATAAGATAGGTTTTATAAACCTAAGTAGAGAATAATGCATGTGTTTTATAATGTTAATGTGTATGTGATATAAGTCCGTGTAGGGCCTGATATGTTTAAATGATTGAATCGCTATGCACTTTGGTTTGTGCCGGTAGTTGCCTTTTGATTATAAGAACGTGTTTTAAAGAGTAGTGGTAATGGAATGTAATTAAAATGGTAAGTGGTATTAGAGACGGGCTATAAGTGAACTAAAGTATCGAATGCTTAGAGTATATAACGTAGTAATGATAAGCCAGCTAAAATATAATGTGTGAAAGCTAGATGAGAATTGACACATTAATTGTTAAGTGTTTATTAATACGAGATGTATAGGATGAGGCTAAGAAACGATAACTAGTAATGATGAAATGAAAATGGAATAACTAATGAGCTCATAACTAAAGAAGAAATGAGTTGAGAATGTAAGTAAGAACGTAATGACATGTCTTATAGTCATAATGTGATAAGTATGTATAAAGTTAAGACAATGACTTGAAATTATGGTATCACGGCTAATGTGTATCATTAGTTGTGATCATTTAAAAATGAAAATGATAATTGGTAAGCATGTTTGAAATGAGTAATAAGAAAGTAAGATGTGTAAACACATGTGTAAATATAAGAATCAAGTGTTATTTCCTAATAATGCTATCTTAAAACTAAATAAAAGGAATGGAAAAGTGAATGTGTGTTAAAATGATGATGACTTGGATCCAATGTTAAATGTGAAAAGTTAAAGGTAACTATCATGTAATCGATGAGTTAATGATAGTTAATGATTGTATCCTCCGGGATGACCAAGGTAATGGTGGTATCTTTCGAGATTACCATGTTAATGATGGTATCCTTCGGGATGGCCAAGTTAATGGTGGTATCTTTCGATATTACTATGTGAATGATGGTATCCTTTGGGATGGCCAAGTTAATGGTGGTATCTTTCAAGATTACCAAGTGAATGATGTTAATGATGATATCCTTCGGGATGGCCAAATTAATGAATGACAAGGAATATTTCAGGACGAAAAATATTGCCTTTACCGGCAAGGGGTTGCCTACATCCTTGGCATATAAAAATATTCCCAAAATGAATGTGAAAATGGTATGGATCCAAGTCTAAAAAGTTAAAAAGAACTAAAAGAAAGAAAAGTTAAAATGTGTAACGAATAGGTACGAGTGTTGTGTTGGAAGCGTGTAAGTAGGACGACTTATGATTTCCTCAGTTAAATGGATTGGGATGCCTTTTCATTTAATTAAATAAATTGTGAATCGTCGAACCATGAGTTTATGTTTCTTGATTTACATCGATTGGGACGCTTTTCCATGTAAATGAAGAAGTGTAAATGAGTGGGCTTATGTGTTCCCAGCATGGCATGAGTAAGGTAGAAGGGGTAGAAAATGGAAGCCTAGAATTAGTAAAAGTCTTAAGAACTAAGATAGTTGAGATATAATTAGAATACAACTTGTAATTGAGACATTAAGTGAAACCAACCATTAGGTGTCTATAATATAACTCGAAAAGATTAAGAAATTGGTAATGATGTTATAGCATGACTTGAGACGTGGTTCAAATGTGAGTAATGATGGAAATAGATGCTAATTAATATTAGCACTCTTATGAGTGAATGTGAAGATATAAGTTAAAATTTCACTTTTGAAGTCAAAACGTTGAAACTTCTTATGAGACTCATAGTCTTTGACGAGAAATTTATTGTAAGAAATAGAGAAAATGAGATAATGTAATGAAAACGTTAACGAAGTAAGGGAATGACAAATGTAAGATGGGTAGATAATACTTAATGTGAAGTTATAAAAGTCAAAATAATTTAAGATTCCCTAAGTGACTCATAACACTTAGCGAAAATCCTTAAAAATGAAATAACAAAGGAGTTATAGCAAAATGTTTAAGCGGATAATAAAATCACTATGGTAGAATTGAAATGCTAAGTCGTATAGATTAACGTTTGACTTATGTAAAGTCAAAACGGCATAAATTTTCTCAAGTGACACATTGTCCATGATTAAAAAGTTAAGTATAGTAAGTAAGAATGTGATGTGATGGAAATGAGGTTGGCAAAATGATATAATGATTATACTAAATGTGTCTTGTTTGATATAATAACCTTAGTGTACGCTCTTAAAAAGTTAAATGAGAAGTAGAGTGGATTAAAGATTTTGAATGTGTTACCTTGTGTTGCAAGATCACTTAGATCATTGCAACAAAATGTTGGAATGAAAGTGTGCTTAGTACTAAGAATAGGGTTAAGAAATTACCAAGTCATGGTTAATTTAAGTGAGAGATTTCGGGGACGAAATCTAAATAAGGGGGTTAGAATTGTAACACCCTGAAACCGGGCCTAAGTATCTTATGACAAGAATGCCATTTGAATGGTTGACTATGACTTTTATAGGTTTTGTTGACTTACGTGATTGGTTAGTCAAACCCGGTAGTCAAACTATAAGTATTAAAGATCATGTAAATAGTTATAGAAAGTAGGATGTGTCACATTTATAATAAAGATGGACTTAAAGGACTAATGTTGTCAAATAGTAATTGGGTAATAAAGTTATTGTGGCCATAATAGAAAGAAAAGAACTTAAGGGGCCTAATGTGTCAATTAGGCAAACTATACTACTAATAGTTATCTTCTACTGCATTCTACACATTCCAGAATATGGTGGGTGTGTGTGGTACGGTTTAGAGAAAAGGGAGGGAAGAACCAAGATCACTGTAATGATAATTCTAATGTAGATTAGTGCTCCAATCCAGTAATAAACTTGTATTGATCATCCCTACAAGTAAGTAATCTCTTACCCTAAGTTAATTGGTGAATTCAAGAATTAGGGTTCTTGATATCAATTGGGAATTTAGGTAAAAAGATGTTTATAAGCTAATTAAAGAAGTTATGATGAATATGGTTTAAGTTTTATTGAGTTAAGTTAATAAGTTAATTGGATTAATTATCATGTAATCATCATATGATTATGTCATAGTTGAAAATGGTTAGAAAGGAGAGATGGTGGTAGTAACTATGATATAGTTGATTAATTATGTGTTTATGCCTATAGTGATTATGACTTAGATGAAAAGATTGAAGATGATGATGTGCTTGGTTTCTTTAGCTTGAGCTAAGGTAAGTAAACCGGCTATAATGTAAAGTTATAATGATTTCTATGTGTTACACGTTATGTGGCTTATGTGCTAGATTAATGATTAGCTTTGTTAGTTGTGCTTATGTGATTATGAGTAAGATGCTAGTTATGTGTCAGTCGAGAAAGGATTAGAGGAAAGAATGGTTAGGGCTTTAAGTAGCCGAGGTATGTAGTTATGCGTTATAATTGTGATAGCGTGTTATGCGTAAATGAATTATAATGATATGTTATACCCGCTTTACTTACTAAGCACTCGTGCTTACGGTTTAAGATGTTAATGCTTTGTAGGTTGTTATGTGGTGATGATGGTAAGCTTGGGCTAAGGCTTACGGATTGCTAGTTATGTGGAAGATTGGAAGATTGGTAAGGAAGTAGGAGCTATGTAGTATACCAAGCTCAATGTCGAGTTTGTATCCCCGTTGGTCCTATGATAGTTTGTATGGTGTAGTCAAGTGTCAATTTGTATGTTATGATTGTCTTGACTAATCGGTGGCCAACCGTTGGGTCAAAGTGTGTTTTCAGTGGTTATAGTCAAAGTTAAAGGGGTGTTTGGCATAAGCGTATTTATACCCATTTTGGGTTGTAAACAGGTCATTCGATTATGGAATAAGTTTATTATGTTATACTAATGATTTTGGTTGAGTTTGGTATGGTAATGAGTTGCTAGAAGTCGTTTGACATGAAATGGGTCAAAACGGGTTTTGGGCACAAAACCCGCCACTTTGCAAAGTACTATTTTGAGGGTCAAACTGTAAATGTTTTATATGAAAATGAGCCCAAGGATAGAATAAGTAAATATGGAAAGTTTCGTTAAATACCGGGTCATAGATGTTGTTTTTCCGGAAAATGGGTCAAAAAGATGCATAAAAGGGTTATGCAGAAAAAGGGGCGTGTGGGTTAAGTGTTTTCTCACCCATTTTGGGTAGCAAACGAGTTGATTGATTTTGTAAACGATTTAGTATGAAATGTTAATGGCTTTGAATGAGTTTGGTGTGGAAATAAGGTAGTATGGGTTGTTTATTGTGAAAATGGGTGAAATTTCTGTATAGGATACACTAAATTTCGGTTTGAAAGTGGAATCTGGAACCAAATTTCGGTTTGGAACCGAAATTTGGAACAATCAGATTTGGTCACTTTTCGAAAAATCATATCTTTTTAACCGTAAGTCGTCACGGGTCGTGCCACCCATCATTTCGAAGGTAATTGAGTCTAGTTTCATTTAAAAATAGTTTCAAGGTCCAGATATTTATAGATTTTGGTCAATGGTCAAAAGAGTAACAGTAGGTCAGTTTTCAGGTGTACTTTTTGCGAAAAATTTTCACGTTTTTAGTCGAGTCGTTAACGGGGTGTTATACCTTAATCATCGATCAACTTTGCATTCCTTGATGATCCCACAAGCGATAACGATGAGTGAAGCATCAAAAAGTAACTCAAGACAATCATGCTATAAGTGAAGAGAGTCTATGTCAAAATTGTGACTTGATGAAATATGATTGTTGTTTTAGTTATAATAGTCTGTCTGTAAACTTATGAAAATTTGAATAATTACCTTGCTTCCTAGTTTTTTAAAACGTTTGTAGTCATGTTTCTTATGTCTAAGAAATCTTACCATATTTGATCCTATATCAAATTTTGGACTTGACCCTACTTGATTTCCTATTGGTGTATCTTACATGCTTTCCTTGCAATCCTAGTCTAGAATTCACTTCTACTTATTTTCTGGATACATAAGTTTTGTAATTCGATGAGTGAACACAATTTGGCAAAACTATTGTCTAGCTTTCAGTATCAGAAGACGGACCCCTTTAAGATAACATGCCGGATCCCTTTTAGAAAGGATCCGGAGGAACCGGCCAAACAGAGCTGAGCTTTAGACCTCCTTACATCTCTCTTACCTTCCAGACCTTATTAGATTAGTTTCTTATGCCCTATTAGTCTCAATTGGGCTATCATTAGCCTAAGTAGATCAGATATGTTCCTATGCATGACTTAGGATCGTTATAAGGTGGTTTTGATATCATTTCTCAAATACTCGCCATCTTTCCGCTCTAGTGCTTACACCTTCTTCCTCTCATCTTAACTCACTTATTTTCATATTAATTATACTTCTCATAAATTTCTTTTACCCATTTCTGGCTCAAAATACTCCAAAATCAATTTTTTATTTTTTAAAATTTTAGAGAATTTCTTTATTTATTTTCTCTCGTCACCTACTGGTCCTTATATCTAAAGATAACTTCTTGAGTCATCTAAACTATTACTTGATCATTTATTAGCTTTGTTTAGCTCTTATTTATCCATAAAACTCATCATTGGTTTAAGTTCGCAAGACTTTACCATTTTAGCCACCTCCTTTTCAATCATAACACCAACCTATATAGGATAGAGCTCTTAAATGCTTAACCATCTCAGTAAGACGGATCCTTTGGCTAGAGCTAGCCGGATCCTTTTGGAAAAGGATTTGGTGGATCCATGCAAACAGAGCAGTTAAAAACACATCATTTCATTTATAACTTCATTTTTATCCATTCAAACGCTCAACATTGTCTTTAATAACTCTCCTATAAGATTGTATCTCATTAGTTGACTCTTATGCATGCAAATGAGTGCAATTTGAAGGATTTTAGTGGTTTAAGTTATAATTTCCTTTTATGATCCTTCACTATATAAATCACTTGTGTTTGTGCTTCAATCTCACACCCAAACATCATCTTCTCAACTGTAAATTCACATTCTAAAACACCTCTCACAATGAATAAGGTACCAAATGCTCTCTCCTCCACTAGAAGCCCTCCTAGAAAAATTGCCCTCATTATCCATGAAATATAATCAACCGAATCCTCACCTATCAAGAAATCATCACCACTACATCCAAACTCCTCCTTCCATTGAACCAACACTACTATAACTTGCTTCCATTAAGACAACACCATCACTTACACCTCTTGAACCAACCTCTCAACCATTTGTTAAACAAACACCTCAAATCACTCCCATTCTACCCAACCAACAAGAGCTTCTCCTCTTGAACCAAGATAACTCTCCTTTACTATACATCATTCTTTGATACATCTCTACCTCCTCCACCTACACATACATCTCCACCAACATCCGTTGTGCACCTATAATCTTCTCTTTTAGGTCCATATAGCTCAAACATAGCTCCTTCACCACAAAATCCAAGTCATGAGGAAACTTGCTACCATTGCCAACAAACTCAAACCTTAGTTTATGAACTTCGTGATGAAGTACGTTTCATGTTCTATCATCTACTTGAACGCATAGATGGTATCAATAAACCAAATCACCCTTAGAACCATTAGAAATAAGTGCAAGCATAAGTGGTCACTTTCATCTCTTTTCTAGTCTTAGTTTAGTCCTCCTTTAGGATTTCTTAAGTTTTAGGCCATATTCTTAGTCTTAAAGATTGGTCATTATTGTACCTCTCTTTTTCATTTTATTACATATACCTACTTGTTTATGCTTACTACTTATTTGAGCATATTGGTGTGATTATGACTTAAATCTATGGTCTTTTATGGCTTATATTTGCTTTAAACTGCTACTAACAGTTGCAGGTAGCCAGATCCTTTGACACCTGGCGGATCCATTCTGAAATGGATCTGGCGTATTAGGGTGCTCAGAAATAAATCTGAGACATATTTTCTGCAAAATGATACTATATGCTTGCATTCTAACATTTGTTTTGTATATTTTTAAAACTCACTCGGATACTTGATGTCCTTAATAAGGGGGAGCTTTCGTCAAAGCAAAAGCATTGCAAAACTTGCAAAACTCTCTTTTTAGCCTTCCTAAAATACTTGACACCCTCACAAAGGGAGATCACTCGTCAAGGGGGATCAATTATGCACTACTTTACCTTTTCTCATCCCTTATAACCGCTTTGTAATCTCTTTCTTCTCTTTCTCATTCGGGTTAGTTTCTTTTCGATGCTCTTTTTGTTTCGACAAAAAGGGGGAGAAAGAGTAAAAAAATTAAATTCAAAATTTACAAATTCTATTTTTTACTTAAAATAATTTTATGTTTTGTCATCAACAAAAAGAGGGAAATTGTTATTACAAATAAACCATAAAAACGTTCATTTATATTTTGCGATCTTCTTATGTTTTGCCGAGAACAATCGTAAAATCATTTTAACGAGATAAATAAAATGCGTAAAGTTTTGAGCTAATAGTTTACTAACTCATTTCAATAAACAAATAAATCATCAAACATGTTTAGTTAAATACTTTACATTAAACCAAAATCATTTTTATAAAATACTTATAAGTAACTTTGGTTAGTTGCATTTTTTACATACTAGTTAAATGTAACATGTAATATAAATAAGTTGGACTATTCATAACCCAAAACCCATGCCTAAAACCCATGACCCATGGACCTTGACACAAACTCATGGACCATATGCATGACATCAAAATGGGTAAAAACCATGACCCATGACCTAAAGTCTATAACCCATGACCCAAGATGTCTATTACATCATGCATGACATCACATGACACATGGACCATAACCCACACCTCAAAACCCGGAATTGTAAACCAAAATCCGGACTGATATTACTAGATAGCCGGATCCCTTGGATTACACTGGCCGGATCCCTTTAGGAAAGGATCCGGCGAATCCGGCTGAACAGTGGCCAGTTTTGTCTATAAATAGATGGCCATTTCCCCATTTCTCCTTACCACTCTTAGATATATCTTCTCTCTATATTCTCACTTCACTAACCTTAGATCAAAGGATCTTCTATGTAGTTTTTCTCTTAGTGATTCTCTAGGTTCCTCCTAAAGGCGAGATCACGATCTCTAAGACTTGCAAGCTTGAAGACATAGGTTGCTAGGCTTCGTTATCCTCACAAGATCACTAAAGTGTTTATTGTTATTCTTCTTTCTCAAGCAAGTTATAGGTGTATTGTGATAGTAAGTGGTGTTGGGATTAGTTCCTCCATTGTAAAGGAACTCGGTATCTAGCCTTGTACCGGATAAAGTGTAAGCGACGTAGGTTTGGTTCTACCTCGTGGAAGAACCCATTATCTAGCCTTGTATCGGATAAAGTGTAGACGGTAGGTTTGGTTCTACATTGTGGAAGAACCCGATATTTAACTTTGTACCAAAAAAAGTGTAAGCAATGTTGTGAGGCTTCTCCGCCAGATAAAGGAGTTTGTGATGTAGTGATTACGAACTCTCGAGTTGTTTACTCGGGGAGTGGAGTAGGGCAAGGAAGGTGGCCTTTTAGCCGAACCACTATAAATATTTGTGTTGTGGTTGTGTCTCTCATTCTCTATCTTGTAGCATAGTTTATGCACGTCTAATTATCAATATCCACACTTTCAAAATAGATTGACATAAGTCGATCTAAAAGTTTTAAAATGAAGATTTAATCGGTAAAACTATTCATCCCCCTTCTAGTTTTCTACAAAACTGACGTACATAAATTAAATTCTTGACAATATTAGGAGTAATAAGAATGTTTGTTAACTAAAGGGGTCGATGAGGTGTAGGCAAAATTCTATGGCCAGAGTTGGTAACGGGTATGGAATAACCGTCACCAACCGAGACATATGGGTAAATGCACATATTAAAAATATTACTAAGACTATGTACATAATCGTTAAGGTGAGAGATCGTACATGTATCCATATTCCATGCACCAGTAGTGGGGTCCTGAAGAGTCATGGTACTAAAGGCATAAGGTAAAATGGTCTCTTGGCCCGATTTACCTGAAAGCTGACGACCCGGAGCAGTCTGACCCATACCCGGTTGGCTTTATACCTACTGACCCAAAACATTTGGTGACTGCTGATCTGAGAGGCCCAAATAAGCAGCCTGTTGACCCAAAATAGGCGCAATCTGCTGGGCCGCGGGAACAATAAGGCCTGGTTGGTGTTGGTGGGCTGGTAAAACCGGGAAGCCTGGTGGGTAGCTAACCACGGGCTGGGACAAGCCATTAAGTGGTGCTTGGTTGATGTTAAATGCATCTGGTAAAGGTCTAAGGCTCACAAAATTGTTTGGTTGCAATTTAGAATTACCAGCAACTCTGAATTTTGCCAATAGTTCCTGTTGGGATTTTAGAAGTGCTAACATTTGGTCTTGTGAAAGATTTAAGGCATTTGGAGAACTATTATTAAGGCTCGTTGGGTTGGGTTCTGTGGTGTAGCATGCATTTGTCTAGTGTGCACAAACTTACAACTATCACCAAATTGGCACGCTTCTTTAGCAAAATTAAAACATGGTTTCGAAGAATTAACTTGAGGAATAGTAGAGCGGCAGTTGGTACCTGATTCGGCAAAAAGTATCATAGGAGAAGATGACGAGGAATCAACGGGTAGGGCTTGTGACTTGGACTTCAAACGCATCTCCTCGATGGTTAGCATGGAACGAGCCGTTTTAAGATCCGGGAAAGGTTCCCGATGTGTAATAATAGTGCATATATTCTCGTATTTGTCGGGTAAACCTTCAAGAGAAAAAGTTAGCACGTCGTCATTAGTAACGGGAGAGCCCAAACTTGTCAAAATAGTGGCAATGAACTCGATTTTGCGGAAATAAGCATCAATGCTTAAGTCTCCAAGTTTCAATGATCGTAACTCCACCTTCAATGCAATAGTTGGAGACCGTTTGTTGTCGTTGAAAATTTCGGCAATGAGTAGCCCATGCTTCCTTGGTGGTTTGTGGATCCTCCACAACCAAGCGTGCTTTTAAAGTGTCCGATAGGGTCATAAGGGTCCACGAGAAAACAATGGTGTCCACTTTAAGTTCCTCCGGAGTGGGAGGGATAGTATTGCGCTTGCTTTATCAGACGAGCCTAGAATATACTTGAGCACTTCATAACCTTTACAAAGGTTCTTGAAAAAATAAACCCAAGACGCGTAATTCTAGTTGTCAATGTCCAATTTAACTGGAACACGAGTGAGTAGATGGTGATGAGTAACAGTGGATAGTTTATTTGAAAGAAGGATAACTGGGGGTTGTGGAGATCCGATCATGGTGACTAGGGTTAAGTTATGGTTTAGGTAGGGTTTATAGTAAAGTGAATGAAACAGGAAGATGTTATAGGCTTCGATTGGTGAATCAACGTTTGGATTCATGAACTAAAGGACGAAGCACCAATCAAAGTGACGATTTATTAACCAAGGAACAAGTAATAGACGATTTGGTGAGGGTCGATAAAAAAATTAAGGTTTGTTTTTGGCTATGATACCATGTAATCGATTTTGAATTATGTGAATCATTAGCAAATGGTTTGGTACAATATATAAGAAAGTATGAACTATTATAGAATTGTACTTGAGCTCAATATCTAAACCACTATACTGAGAATCGAATAACATATATAAACTATCGACTAACAAAATTTTGGGGGCCCTGAAAATTTAAAGATACTGGGCGGTCGTTTGCCTTGCCCACCCTCAAAGACCCTGAACGGCGTTTGCCTCGCCCACCCTCAAAGAAGACATTATTTCTAGTTTGCTCAAATTACAGGCTTAATCTCTACCTTTTCAAAACTGCAACCCAAATCCTGCGCAAAAGTTTTGAGGAGATTTTTTTATTTTTTTATTTTATTTTATTATTATTTTATTTTTCTACAAAATTACAGAAACCATAGTGAATCAAAAAATTAATCATGGAACTAGTTTTTTAGTTGTTACAAAAGTAACCTTTTCATTGAAACAAAATAATCGAACCGTTGAAATTTAAATCTATCTAATATAATAAACAAGAGTTTTGTACCACCCTTTTAAGCATCCATTGCAATTAATATTCTGATGTGTCTTGATTCTTATTGGTTCGCAAGTTTGGAATGTACAACATTACTTCTCCAAAACTTCTTCAACACACATAATAAACCAAATCAATCAAACATAATCAGTTACGATTGTACATTTAATTTGGTTCGTTATTTATGGCTTTGATTCCAACAATGAATCATTATCCCTATTAAAAAAACACTCATGTTTTCCATTCAACTATTACAACAAAAAAAAAACGTTTTGTACTAGCACCCTAAAACACAACGCATTAAAAACCCAATTAATTTGTTGATGTGTCATACCATAATTAAATACAATTGTACAAGCACCCGATGCACTCTTGAAATTGAATTATCACGACATTCTTCCTCTATACACTAATACCATTTAATTCTACAATTAATGACAAGCAATAAACTTCTTATATGTGTAACCTACACCAAAACAAAAATTCAAAATCATATCACAGATCAAATCGAAAGAATGATTTCTACGCCATATGGATACTAATACCTTTAAAGCAAGTATGGTACGTCTAATCTCTGGTCTGCATGGGCATCAAATCCAAAAGGTGTAATTGCTCGCTTAGTGTTAATACGCGCATATCTCAAGTATGTAATATGGTCCTATGTCGTTGGTTTTAAATCTTTATCACCTTCTTTGTATATTTTGATTCTTTAATAATTGATCTTGCATCATCTTATATATTGAATCAATTATGAATGATGTTGTGCAGGTTGTAATGTTAACTGAAGGTACTTCCATCGGTTATGGTTTAACACTTACTTTGATAGACATGTCAAATAAAATTAAGAAAGGAACCATACGAGATGGTTCTATGTTGAAACCAACGTCAATGGCATCTGTTCTAGCTATTTTGGATCGTGTACGAGATGGAGTAGTAAAGAAGGTATGCATTAGACTTTTAACCAATGTTTTAAAACTCACGTTGACCCGGCCGGTTCAACCGGTTGAACCGGGAACCGGTGATGTTACCGGGCCGTTAGTAACCGGGTTTTATGGGATTTCAAACCCGGGTTTTATGGGATTTTGTAATGTTGGAATAGAAATGTTGTCATCAGTTTTAATCCACATGTTTGTATAATAAAAATTTCATGAGGGAAGTAAGTATTATGTAAAGTTGTGATGACGTTTAAACATATACAATAATATATCACAGTTTTATGGGAATATCAATTTACATGGTTTTAAATGTTCAAGTAACCTGGCTGTAATGTCATTTAAAAGTTTGGACCTTTCATTGGATTGTATGTCTTTTTATTGGATTGTATGTTTGGTTAACTTATTTTATGCTTAGTATTTGATTTTGAAGGGTTTAAATGTGTTTGATATTGGTTTTTTACAAGTTATATACGAGTTTGGTAACACAATTTATTGCATTTTTTATGTGTATAGAAAGCCGGTTTAACCCGCTGGTCGAACCGGTTGAACCATTGACCCAATGACCCGCCGACTCGACCGGGTCACTAAAAAAACCGGTTTTTAAAACATTGCTTTTAACTAAATAAGTTAACTAACTTTATCTTATTGCTTCTTATTATTATTTAAATATTGCAGGTTGTAGAAACGGGAACTTTGACCAAAAAACTTTTCAACATAATATTAGAATCTAATGTTCCGAGTATTTATTGTTTAGTTTAATGGCCTCTCATAATTGTCTTATAACTTGAACATAATTCGTAAAAATTTTGAAGGCTGATTATGACCTTAAAATCCACATGGAATTCTTTTTAGATTATTACGTAAGTGGAAGATTAGGATTATTATAGGGTTAATATTTAGAAATACAGGTTCATGTAATGGTTTTATAAGAGTGTTTGACTATTATATAAAGATCTAAAATGTCACTTAGTAATAAAAATTAGAATCCCCATCAAGACATTCTTTGATTTTAACTTTTTGCAAGAGAAATGCTTCATTTTGAATGTGCTTTTGGTTTAAATTTCGTTGTTTGAAAACATCTCTAATTTTTTTCTCTTCCTTTTTCTGATAGCTTTTCTTGCTTCGGGTTGCTAGAATTATTTTGCATTGCTAAGACAAGTTTGTATACCCTTCTATATATCTACCTTATAATTAGTTCAGTCCATCTATGGGCTTAAGAGAAAATTGAAATACCACCTTACCCAATTTAACATATATCCTAAAGGGTTAATGACATCTAATAGCAACCAACTTTCTTAAATGTCCACTTATCAGTAATGTACCTATAATACTCATCAAACTTTCAAATTTTAGTTCAATATCATATGTTATAAAGTCATCTCTTGCATCGATAGTCCTTTTGGCTAACGGTCATTTGTAATTAATTAAAACTTTGTTTTCTTTTTCTTTTCTAAGTTTTTTTTTTTTTATTTAAAGTTTTTTGATTTTCTATATACGTTATTCGTTTTTATATACTCTTTTATACGTTTTTAAAAACGAATTTACATTTTATATTTATATATATATATATATATATATTTATATTTATTTATTTATTTATACGTTTTATACACTTTTATATACGTTTTTATATTCGTTTTTAATAAATAATTAGAAAAAAAACATATTTTTGGGTTAATTACAAGCGGCCGTTAGGCAAAAGGACTAATGATGCAAGCGATGACTCTAAAACGTATGATAGTGAACTAAAATTTGAAAGTTTGATGGGGATTGTGGTATTTTATTGGGTACATTAATGATAAGTGAAAATTTGTGAAAGTTCATCGCTATTATATGTAGTTTTCTTACGGTTTTTAAATAACCATTCTATACCACTCTCTTAGGTTGATCAATAAGAAAATCCACCCTCTGAGTAACATTTTAACACTATAAATAACCGTTCTATTTTAAGCTACCTGTGAGATACAAGATAACCAATATCAAATAACACATAAATACTCGGAAGGATGGGCTAAAAATTACCACCTCCAATACAGGTTTTAAATTGTACACTAATCAAAGAGTCATTATGGCTACTAGACAGCGCTGTTTCGCGAGCTTGGAAAGGCTTCATTGCAACCGAAAAATACAATCAAGTTGTTAAAGAAATGATTATTGTAAATGAAAGCTGCCCTATGAGCTGAGTTGAAAGTTAAAGGTTTCACACCTTTACCAAAAGATGTATTCTCATAAACATCAAAAGCTCTAGATGATATATAAAGATTTACTTTACAAAAGACTGTTTTGGGCTCCCGTAGTTTTAACCAAAAGCTCGAGAGCACACATAAAGGTTTGCATTTAAATTGACAATTGGTTTAAGGGTTATTTCAAAAATAGTTAGAGAACTGTTGCATTAATCTATAATGTCATTTGACAATTATGACTATGTACATTGACTTCTAATCGTAACTCGCAATTAGCCTTTGGATTTTACAAAAGAAATAAATGAAAATTTTGATTGCATTTGGAGGTCTTAAGAAGGAGCCTATGTATTAATTATTTTAGAGATGCATTAATTTAAGAAAGTATCCAAATTGTTGTTCGTAATTGCACGAAAATGTGTTAATGACAGTTTAGCATTATGTTAAAGTATGAGAATAAGCTACTTAACCTATGTTACAACTTACTATCATGCAATTGCAGCTTGAATTGTCATTATCACATATTGTTTACTTCTCAACCTTCTGTGAACTTAATTTCTTTATGCATAATTCCATTAAACTTAGGAGTCTTAATAATGTTGTTGAGAAATATTGATAAAGCAAATGGATTATGTAATGGGACAAGACTCCAAGTTCTTATATTAATAAGAACTTGGAGTCTGGCACAAATCATTAACAGAATAAACTTTGTCAGGAAATAATTTTCTCTGTCAGTTGCATTTGCCATGACAATTAACAAAAGCCATGGTCAATCGTTTTCAAAAGTTAGTTTGTACCTGCCACGTCCTGTTTTCACACATAGACAAGTATACGTAGTTGTTTCAAGAGTTAAAAGCAAAAGAGGGTTGAAGGTTGTCATTTGTGATGCAGAAGGTAATATCACTAAAACTACTATAAATGTCATCTACAAAAAAAGTACTTCAAGGTTTATGATCAAGGTTCAAGAGGCATGTACAATATACATATCACATGTTTTTTTTTTACCATATTTTCAATTATAATATATTATGAATCAAAGCCTACTTTTACTTATATTTTCTATGGACTATTAGGTGTTCACGGAATAGGCATTTGCTAATTGATTAGCGCTCATAGATATCATTTGCTATTCAAGATCATCAAATTTGGAGACGACAACGCATGGACGTTTATTATTCTAATTGTTACAAATTCAATTGATTATCGAATAATTCCCGTATTATCTCATTGTTTCTTTCATATACTAATATATTAATGAAACATGTTTACGTTTGTTATTTTTTTATTATCTCATTTTTATATTTCTTTTAAAACCCCGTGAATCCACGGGTTTTTAAGCTAGTTCAAAATAAAGAATAAACGTAAGGGTATTAATATCTCAAAAAACTTACCGTTCCATTGAACCGCATGTAAATCATTTAATTCCCCATCCATTCATTCTTACATTCCATCCTCCTTAAATCACAAGTCTTTTTTTTTTCCTTCTCTCTGATTCGATCCGATACAATACCAAGGTATGTTGCCTGGTTTTTAATAATGTTTGTAACTTGCTCATATAATGTTTTTTTATTTCTTGTTCCAGATTTCAATTTTTATCATTGATATGTTTAATTTAAGGTTATTTGTGGAGGTCGAGTTTTTGACTCAGATGTATGCGGCCTAACTAAATGTGTACCTTGTTAGATTCGAAGATTGTAGCATGCTGTTTAATTTCTTCATATCATTATATCATATAGCTTTTCGTGAATGTGTCGTTTATGAAGGTGAAGAGTTGCATTTTAGATCTGGTACAAACCAAACCGGAACCAAAAAATTTGAATAATATTAAACGAAAAGGGGGAATTTTGAAGTATTAGAAATATAGAACCCAAAATATTAGAACTGGGCTATAGTCGTTCTGTATCAGGTACAAACAGAAGGGTGTGTTAAGTTGGAGATTTTTATTCTTTCAATTTTCTACTTTTAGTTGTGTAGAAAAAAGGGGGCGTTTAAATCTCCACAAAACATAAGAAACGCGTTCAAATGATGTTGCTTTTTTATTTTGAACAAAAGAAGGGGGGGTTTTGGGTTACAAGGGGAACAAAGAGAACATGAAAAATGTGTTTTGTTGTTTACCTTGTAGAAATTTTCAATTTTGCGGACAATTTGATGGAATTTTTTTTTATTTGAAACACAGTCTCTATTTTCCTTTTTTTGTACAAAACATTTTGTGGAAAACATTGGTGTTTTCTTTCAACTAAATGCAATCTATGGTTTTGGACTGGAAAACCAAAAAATTTTCCTTTCATGGACGGATAGGGATCCTCTAATGTTCATTTGAACATTAGAGGTGATGCTATGCTTCTTGTGATTGTACCGTTAAATTAAAATAAAATAAATGTGTTGCAATAATGACCACGGTACAATCACAAGAAGCATAACATCACCTCTAATGTTCAAATGAACATTAGAGGATCCCTATCCTTCATGGACTAAGAACTGAACTGTACATAACCAGTCTAGTCTGAATTTGGTTCGGCTTGTAAGTTTCAACTGATTCTCTCTTGAATTTTTTGTAAATTTATCAACCAAAAAAAACATTTTCTTATTTGGGATCATGGATGGAGCATCTTGATGACCATGTTAACAGTAGATGTGGATCTATTAGGTGAAAAATAATAAATTTGATTTGAATAAATGTATCCGTTGCGATACACTTCCTATAATATGTTTTACACATTTGCAAAGATTTATAACTGACACGAATTAAGACAGAGAATGGGACGAGGCGTAAGTTCTGGAGGAGGCCAAAGTTCTTTAGGCTACTTGTTTGGGGGCGGTAGTGGGGGAGAGGCTGATAGCAACACTCAACCACCACCGTCTGCAGAAAACCCGAGCGATGCTGCAACCACTGTCGAGCCATCTCAGGACTCCCCAAAACGGTCTACTGTAACCACCGAAGAGTCTCCGCAAAAGACTCCTGAATCTTACAATGTAATCAACCGAAACCCAGAGGCTGCTGTTCATGATAACATGACAAATAATTACCATAGGCCAGATGGACAGAACTGTGGAAATTACATCACGGTATGATAATTTTGATATTGTTAATTTATTTTAAAGTCAGAGCAACATTGAGTCGAGTTATATATTTATTTGTGTGCAATTTGTTTCAGAATCGGCCTTCAACTAAGGTTCATGCTGCTCCTGGTGGCAATTCTTCCCTTGGTTACCTCTTCAGCGATGACAGGAAATGATCACATCGCATCTGTTCGTGAGTTATGGCTGCTACTCACCCGTCAACATCAAGGATGCAATGAAATTCTAATGTAATTTGAATTCTAGTTAATATGATGTCTTATATTGCTTATATAACCCTTTCTATGCTATGTAATTTGCATACTAATATATGAATGGTATATGCAAGAATTGCTGCAAATATGCAGAGTTTGGGTACTGCATTGTTTGGTAAAACTAGCATACATACTTTGTTGGTTATTAACACGGGTTGCAGTTATAATCTGTTTATCTGAACTTTAGCCGTTTTGGTTTTTACTCTAATGCTAATCGGGGTTGAGTCGAAGGGGATAACATAATTAAATGTATATAGCCTAAGTAGTACAGACATACAGTAACCTTTTATCATTATTTTAGAATTTGATTAAAAATGTTTTTGAGAAAATAACGAAAATTTTCTCTCCTAGATACCATGTGGTCACAAATTGAAGTGTTTGCTTTCATATTTAATCCTTCAGACCATTTAGCAAATGACATAAACTATTTATGTAAATCTACTCTTCCTAAAATCAATGGTTGGCATAGTCTGACTAGCCATCTATAAATGTCAACAATAGGGAGGAGAAGCAGGTTAGCAGGCTAATCGACCAAGGCTCAAATTGTGACCTTTTGTGAAGAGGTCATGTGTCTTTACACTAGGCTATTTGGTGATGGTTATACAAATCAAATAATATGACCAAGACTGCTATTTACATCTTTATATTTGAAGTATTAACCAAAACTTGCAAGCATCTACACAAGTTTATCAATGCTGAGTAGATTTGAGAAAACATATAATAATACTATAATAGCAACGCCAACACTCACCAAGGCCTTAATCAACTCTATTTCAAAGTCCAATTAAGGGAGCCCAGCCCAAAATCAAATAACCCACCTATTCTCAGTCAAGCCTGCACTGAAACTGGTCCATTTAACTTTTTGTGTCTTTGTGAACTAATTAAAGTGATTTAGGCTTACTCAGCATATATACACGTATCTTCATGCTAGTATACATATATAAATTATATATTCATGCACGTCAGACACACATTCACACATATTAGATTGAGAAGTTTATTTTTTTGAACGGCTATTAGATTGAGAAGTTAACCTATCTATTATCAAAATATAGTACAAGAGACAAAATAAAGTTGGCTTGAACAAGAAAGTCACTTTTTGTTTTACCCTTTCTGTAAAACGGCTAACAAGTATATATCAGTTTTTCTGTTCTATGATTATGCGATTAAAGTGTTTACAAATATTTTTATAAAGTTATTACGGAGTACTATAGTATACCTTTAACTCCATTTAACTTCTAGTAAATTTTGGGTGCTGGTTCATGAATCAAATGCACATATACAAAGTATCCAAGATATCACAATCCACTTATAGATCAAGTAAAATGGCCAAGTAGCCGGTGTGTTTTTAACGCCGAGTACGCATTTCCAAGGTTTCAACATATATTCATCACGTTAAGGTAAAATCTAACTTTTAACCATGAACTGAGATGAGGTACTAGGGTGTGTTTGGATATAAATAAAAATGATTTTGCGATTTTAAAATTGATAAAAGCATTTTTCAAACTATTCCATAGATGGTTTTTAAATACTGTACTATTCTTGTAAAACGTAGAATCAGACATCAGCTGAACATACAGAATGTTTATGATGAAATCTCATTATGCATTTGAGATGTTTTCAAGCTATTGAGTATAATACTAGACGAATGAGACTTTTGAACCCAACATGAATTGAATTAGTAGTTGAAAGATGTTTTGCTTGCAACATATATTTAAAAGTTTGAAATTCTCGTTAATGTTGTTTGTATACCATACCTATTATGAAAACGTCCGAATATATGAGCTGTGCATGAAGATAAAATATCAATATTCACTCAACTCGATTAACCGAAGCATAACTTGGCTAGCATGGTAGCATAGTCCTCAAGCATATTAGAATTTGAGTACATTTGTTATAAAGTCGCATGGGAATAAGTAGACAACCATGCAAGATTAATTCTTTTAGGGTGCATTTGGTATATTGATAGGAATTTTATAGGTATGGGTTTGATTATATAATAGAATGCTAAATTGCTAATAGGTATCATTATTTAAAAAAGATGTTTGATATATTTATAGGATATTACAAACATCAAAGAATATTGCAAACCCACCCTCGTCAATGGGTTTGATAGATTTCCAATTCAAAGCGTGTGATATATAAATCCAAAACTCATTCATGCGTAGGTATCTTAAAATACTATTATATGATTACCGTATTTACTGATAAAACACCTTCAGTCATACGTCCTGAATGATCTAAGTAAAATTACCTAAACATGATTATATTAGTTAGAAATACTCGAATTTTAGTTCATGAATATGTTCTTAACGTACAAGCAACTCGAACCTTCTTTTTTCTAGACTTTTTTTTTTTCATGATCAATCAACAGGTTGTCACAAATGGGGAAGAAGAAACATTTGGATTGGACGATTCGATCGATTATGTCGTCGAGAGGTGATGGTGTACCCTTCATTAAAAGTAACGTAAGATTCTTGTATTTCTTCTTGATTGATCATGTATGCTACTATTATATTTGTCACTCTATACCTAAATCTGAATCAAACTAGTGTTGGATCATTTTAACATATAAAAAGCTTCTTTAAAATCTAGCTTGAGAATCACCCACTTTCCATGATTTCGTTAAACTGAGAGATGAAATTCGAAACCAGCATTAGACTGGGATTTTGACACAAGCTTGCTAAAATATCTCACGAGCTTGACAAAGAGATTATGAAAGCTTGTAGAGCTTTAAGCTTGTAAACCCTTAGAGGTCAAAATTCTAACTTTCTCTCTATATTAATTAGCAAAACTTTTGGAATGAATAGTAATTTTCTCTTAATATCAATTAGCAAAACTTTTAAAATGAAGAGTAAAAAAGGTAGAAAGGTTTTTTAAGTTGTTTATTAGTAATAGAAGGGTACTCGCGCATTAAGCCAGCAAGTACCGTGTAATATAATTTTCGGCAAGGATGGTTTTCAGTTTTATCTTTTGCGTTACAATAACTTTACAAATAGGGAAAATATTACGCTTGAGTACATGTAAGCAAAGTACTGTAATGGGCAATATCAAACTAATTCAGATAAAAAATATAGAGAATTACCGCGATGTTGCGGCAATATAAAGGTGTTAGTTGGTAATGTTATGGAGATATAAGGTTAAAGCAGTGTTGTAATTTCGAGTCGGAAAGTGAATATCCTGTAGATTGATTATCGAATCATTCTTACGATTTAATAATAAATTGTGGACGTTGTAATTAGTATGCATTATGAACTTCTATTGATTTATATGTATATTTTTGTATTAAAAATTATACTAATTTAGAAAAGGAAATTTCTCAAAATAGACCAGTCGCCCTGCAACATATCATCTTATATTCACTAAACTTTCAAAAGTCCAAATTAGACCGGACGACTGGGCAACATATACAACCCCAACAATAAATCGACAAGTGTCCAAGTAGTCAAAATTAAAATGACTAAATTACCCCTATGTACCAAACCTTATAACAAAAACCCTAATCTTATAGTTTTACGTAGATCTCGGTTACATAAAAACACAAACTCCGATCCTTCACCTAACTTTCTTTGTACTTTAACACAAACACAAATCAGAACACCCCTATATTTGAATCTTTAAAAAACGAAAAAAGAAAAGCAAATTTATAAGTCGTAAAGATTTTGAAGACTTGAAGACTCGAAGATCAATAACAGATTTTGCTTCAAGTGTGAGGGGTGATTTGTGTGAGTAGAAAGATTTTGAGAGTGATCTGTGTGAGTTGAAAGATTTTGCTTTGAGTCTTCAAGATCTTTGAAGACTCGAACAAAGATCTTTGAAGACTCGAACAAGAGTTCTTTGAAGACTCGAAACGATAAAAGGAATTCAATAGGAGAAACAAATTTATAAGTCGTAAAGATTTTGAGGGTGATCTTAGGCTTATATTAATAGTAGATAGATGGTTGTGTAACTGAGTATTTGTGTTGGTATTGCCGACGGAAAGCGTATCAGGGTACTACTTGTTTTTTGTTTCTTGCTTCGAGTCTTCAAGATCTTTGTTAAGGTCTCAGGTGGCTAGTTATGGTGGTTTGAATATATAAAGGTGTCACCGGATCTGGTTTGTGTTCTTTGGTTTATGTTCTTGATTTTCGTACTGGGTTGGTGTCACCGAAATCTGGGTTTATTATCGGAATCTTGATTTTGTAATAAGGTTTGGTACAGAGGGGTATTGTAGTCAATAGGCAAGATTTGCCCAAAACAAGAGTCGGCCTCAGTATATTTTGGACTTTTGAAAGTTTAGTGGGTATAAATCGATATGCCGCATGACGACTGGTCTACTTTCGGAATTTTCCTTTTAAAAATATAATAAATGAAGTATTAAATTATTATGAAAAATAAATGAATAAAAGCATTTTAACGTGTACATTTTGTAATGCTTAAAAAATACATTAATTATATCTTAGAATTTTTAAAAGAAATAGTTATTACTCCATTTTATGTAAAAATTTATTAAACATGTCATGTTCACAACCACATACTTCACACTCTTGTGTCACTTTTCACAACCACACACTTCACACTCTTATTTTGATCGTTAAAATTTTATGCATTCCAATAGAAAAAAATATTGTTAAAACTAGAAGAAACATCTCTATTTTCGTAGTTTTACCTAAGGTTTTCAAGATCAGGATCCTATTAAGGATCGTTTTTGTTTTTACAAAATCGAGATTGTAAGATCGGATCGGGATCGGGATCCTAAGATCCTACCATAATATCATTTTCTTAATAGTCTTTGTAATATTATTCAAAATGCATAAATTCTTATATATCATAAACACAAATTTATGTGAATGTTTCATGAAAATGTTAGTCTAAATTATGAATATATATTGTTTAAGAAGATTAGCATGCTGTTTTTAATTCTATAAAACATAATCCATAAAAAAATTGTAGTTTTTTAGTTTGTAGTTCGAAAAAAGTAAGACCGGATCGGACTAGATCTTAAGATCTTACGGTCAAGATCAACATCTTATACGATCTTAAGCTTGCTAAAATCCTACGTAAGATCCGGATCATTTTCGCTTTGTAGTATCGTAAGATAGTAAGATCCTAAGATCAAAAGTAGGATCTTAACAACCATAGTATTACCTCCGCCAAACCAACAATCTTTCCATCCATAGTAAGAAGAATAATCAAAAGATAAATCATGAGGTTTAAAGTATCTATGTCTAATATTAAATTTATTTATAAATCTTACATCTATACTACTATATAATGCATTTAAGACATTTTAATTATAGAAGTCTTAAAAAGATTAAGACTAAAAACACTTCTTATTATGAAAGGATTTCAAAACTTGATCAATACTTGTAACCTCAAAAGTTGTAACCGTCGTGTTAATGATCAAATAAGTGATTTAATGAGAAATAAATGTGTAACCGCCATACTAATACTTGTAACATATAAAACTGAAAAAAGTTACTAATATACATTAAAATTTAATTACGAAATCTTAATATAAAGAAAAACTCATGGTTTACGAAAGAATACAAAAAAAGCTTCAACATTATCACAGTATAAAACATTTGGATCTTAGTATAAAAGGAAAAGAAGCCTTTAAATTTTAAGACAAAAAAGTTATTATAAAAAAAAAAAGAAAATTAATGTAAAAAATAAATTTAAGTCTTATTTAAACCATGTACTAATCCCTCAATAATGATATATTTTAATAGAATTGTTTATAAAAAAAAGCCCACTAAACTTATAACCACCAATTTAATGCTAAAATTTGAAAACACTATTAATAGTTTAGACGTTATACTTTTGAAAAACATATATCTACTACGCTATAAAGTATTTAAGACATGCTAAATAAGGAATGTTTAAAATGAAAAATATTTGCTCGCCACAAAATAGTCACCGGATATCCGCCGCCGCATTGCGCGGGTACCTTTCTAGTTACTATAAATCATTTAGAAATAGTAGTTTTTTATATAAAAAATACACATTTATTATTTATGACATTATCTTAATATTGTTGAAAAAACCATAAATTTGTTATTTTTATTTTATATATGGATGGAATATTCAATTTTATAACCATCAAATTAATCATGAGTCAAATTCATAACCAAGTTCATTGAATTACTCATAGGCTCACTATTTTATAATTTATAAATTTGTAAATTTGTACTCCTACGTTGTAAGTTTGGTCATTGATTATAATTAAGGTAATACAACTTTTCATATGTATAAATTTGTACTAATATAATTTTACGTTAACTTAATTATGATGCTCCATATTAAGGCCGAGCAAAATCAACCGAAAACCAAACCAAACCGAACCGAGCTGAACTGACCTTATTCGGTTTGATTTTCGGTTTTATATAATAATGGTTTTCGGTTTCGGTTTTACTCGGTTCGGTTCCGTTCAAAACCAAGAAAATACACCTAAACTATCTAAAACGGTTTTGTTAAGTTAACTTCGATTCGGTTCTCGGTTCACGTTTTCCTCAAAATGGATTTCGGTTCGAGTCAGATTTGGTTGGTCGGTTCGGGTTTGACCCGTTTCTCAAGCCTACTCCATATAGTACTTAAAATATAAATATATATCAAAAGCAGTGGGAAAATGAATGTGAAAATCACAATTTTCACCTCTCTTACATATCCAAATTTCCTAATATTTTACACCGCCACCGAAAATAGTTGACAACCACCAAAAACCGTCATCCATCAATAACAAATCTCATGAAAAAAAAAACCGTTTTAAACTATCTGGTTTTCGCCGCTTTGTGTGAGTACTATGTTATATTCTTTTAAGTCTAAAAATGATCATTTAAAGGTGATCAAATTATTTGGTGCTTGAAAACATAAATATTTGCTCGCCAAAATATTTAATTACACGGGTGACTGTCGCCGCAACGCGCGGATACCTGTCTAGTGAAGTTTAAATACTTAAAACAAAATCATGCTGATGGAGGTGATCAAGTTATATCATTTGCATAATATAATTATGAGACTTTCTAAAATCAGTGATTTTAATGTCGCTTAAGTGAGAATTTCATCACAATCTAAAACATGAAGAAAATATACCTTGTTAAAATAATCCCTAAGGCTGGGTGTAAGAGTGGTCAAAAGACGCGTCATGCTTATAACAAACATCCCTAACGACGCGTTGGTGGTTTGTTTTTAGGAGAAGATGGTCGAATGATCAACCGAGTTGTGTTACGAGGAAAGAGGTGCTATATGAATTATTAAACTGAATGTCAAAAAGAAAAATGGATTATGAACAATTTCAAAAGATATTCAATCTTATAATAAATGGATTCCGAACAATTTCAAAAGATATTCAATCTTATTAATACAAATACATATTTCTCATTTTTCACAATAAATGGATTCCAACAATTCATGTTTACATCCTCGGATGACGAATAAGAAGTTAATAGTATGAGACTTGAGTTTTAAGAGAGGCGACAATATGCTATATGAATTATCAAACTGAAAGTTCAGGAAAAAAAAAGAAGCTTGTTAGCACGAATCACGATAATAGAGATCGTTACAGTGCTCATGATCGTCTAGCGGCCGGTTGCTTCTATGAAAACCCAATGTATGACGAAGATATATGCCGCAAGTGGTTACGAACGAGACGATTGCTATTTATACACATTGTTTGGGATGTAACTGGTCATTCTTCGTATTTTCAATTAACCAATAATTGTACAAGAAGAGTTGAAAATTTTGCATTGATGAAGTATACCTCTACAATTCCTTTATTGGCATACGACACTATTCCTAATGCTCTAGACGAATATTTGCAAATGGGTGCGAAAAATTTCCATGATTCTCTTGGACATTTCTATAAAGCTATTATGGACTTATATGGAGATGAGTTTTGCGAAGACCTATTTATACTAACGTTGAAAAACTTTATGAACATCAACTATGGATTTCCTAGGATGATTAGGAAGATTTGATTATATGGTTTGGGAGTGGTCCAGTTTTCTAAATGCATGTCGTGCTCAATATTACAGATTTGATCACAGGTCAAATCCAATCATTTTATTGAAAGCGATTGCCTCACAAAATTTATAAATTTGGCATGCATTGTTTGGTATTTTTGGGACGAACAACGACGTCAACGTTATACATCAATCACCTTTGTTCAACGATCTCAAATACGGGAAAGCACGAGGTTCCGTTTGTGGCTAACTGCATGACTTATAAATGAGGGTATTATCTTATTGGCGAGATATATATGGAATGCATGTTCTTGTTATGTCGATTTCACATCCGGGTGCGCATGATACGAAGAGAATAAGGTATAAGAAAGTGCATGAAGTGGCAAAGAAATATGTGTAACAAGAGTTTGGTGTGCGAAAGAAAAAGTGGGCTGTAATAAAAAAATCCTGCACGACAGATGAACATTAAGAAAATAACTAATATGATATATATATATGCATCATATTACATAACATGATTCGAAAAGATAAAATAAGACAATCTTTCTCGATTTTTATCTAGAACAGTAACATCGTGGGTATGATCTCGTACGGACACATGAAGAAACGTTACAAGCTTTTAACGATTTAGTCAACGAGGAAACTCATCTAACCTTAGAGCCGATTTGGTGGAACATATTTGGCGTCAAATAAATGAACAATAATTTGTAATTTCGTTTAATTTTAAATCTAATGTCATGTTTTTATTTTATTTTAATGATTAATGCAATATTTTTTAATTTAATAAAATTTAATTTTAGTAAAAAATCTTAAAAGAATAAAATAGTAGAAATTGAACGTTGGTTGTCTTATTAAACTATGTTGATGATCACGTTAGTTGTGAAGTGATAAATGGATATGACGCAGAGTTTGTGATTACCATCACACATATATATATACACTAAAAGAAAATATATGCGTCTTTTAACCAATAATTTATGAGAAGCATGATTTGTGCCAACATACGACTTTTGCAGTACTAGTTTAGATACATACATGTAAATATAAATAAGTCAATTATGGTATGTACGAGTACGAGGCTAAAAAAAATACCTTAACAGATCAATAAGTTTATGCCCTTATCATTTCTAGAAAGAATAATTCTGTAAAATGGCAAATGTTTTTAGAAAAAAGACAATTTAATGTGGTTACCAATAACACAAAATTATTAATCAATCATTTTATCGACTACAATATGTCGTCATCAAAAAAAGGGAAAAAAAAAAAAAGACATTCGACATTGGATTCATCAATCAGTGTTCTCCGAATAAATTCTTTTTTTTTTTCATTTTCTTGATAAATAAACCTTAAAACAAAAATGTTTGGATTGTTGTTATAGGGTTTATTGAAATCTTGTGAAATGGGTAAGAAGAAACATTTGGATTGGACAAGTCGTTCAATTATGTCTTCTGGTGCTGGTGATCGAGTTCCCTTGATCAGGAAAGATGTAAGTTTAATTCTTAACTTTTTTTTCAAAAAAATTTATATGGTTAACTTCAAGTTTAATTTTGGAAGAAAACCCTTGTTTTAGAATTTAAGTTTTGGTTTTTATATGAAGTTTTGAAGTAAGAAATAGTAGTATATTTTTTTAGAACAGCTAGTGTTAGAAAGATTAAAAAAAGGGTTTTAATAACTTTTTTGCTACTTAAAAATATGATCATTTTAGCTTTATAAGCCTATAAGTGAGCTACATTATGCTAATCTACGAAAAGTATAAGCGGTTTGTTTTGAAACTACTAGCGTCTTTTCCGTATATTAGATTTTGATTGGTGATTGTTTGGAGTTGGTGTGAATTTAGTGTGTCTTGATTGTAGGTAAAGAGAAATGATAATGAAATCGGATCATCAAATGGTCCAGCAACAGATCTCGAGTATGGGGATGCAGTACAGGTGATCATCATTTACATTTTCAAGTTACGGTTCTTTTTCTTAAGTAATTACTTGCTGATAAACGATTTTGGTGATATGGTTTTAGGCTGCAAATGTTGGGTTTTCCAGGGTTCTACTTCTGGTGAGTAAAGTTTGTTACGCGTGCCTGTTTTGTTAAGTTATATTGTAAGATGTAATAATCGTTTTCTTCTGGTTACATTGCAGGCTAAGCCTGATGCAGGGACCCTCATTGTTGCCACCATTGCATTATTGATCGCTTCTACCTCCAGTCTACTAATTGTATGCACTTTTCTAAGTTGGTAAAGTTATCCAAAACAAATATAGATAATTTTTGTTCTTTTTGAGAAAATTATAATGTGTGATGTTTTTGTTTCAATGGTCAGCCATCGTTTGGTGGGAAGATTATTGATATTGTATCAAGAGATATAAAGACTCCCGAAGAGCAAACTGAAGCTCTGAATGCTGTCAAGGACACTATACTAGCCGTTGTTGTGGTGGTTGTTGTTGGGTATGTTTATTTCTTTCAAATGAATTAACTGAGCATCGTATAATTATAGATATAACCTTTTGGTCTTAGTTCATTGTCAACAGCACTCCGGGCGTGGTTGTTTTCTTCTGCTAGTGAACGGGTTGTTGCACGTTTGAGAAAGGACTTATTCGGCCATCTTATGCACCAGGTGAGTCAAAATAATGTTACACCATTTGGATTTGACGCATAATTCTCTAGAAAATGATATGTAAGGACGAAGGTGAGTCAAGAAGACCCGTTATCTGACACGCCTGTTATGCAGGAAATAGCCTTTTATGATGTTACTCGAACAGGGGAGCTACTGAGCAGACTATCAGAAGACACCCAAATAATAAAAAATGCTGCAACCACTAATCTATCAGAGGCTCTACGAAACTTGACTACTGCATTTATTGGTCTCGGATTCATGTTCTCTTCTTCGTGGAAGTTAACTTGTAAGTTTTGGTTTCTATTATTTACCTAATGACATAAATTGAACATGATTTACTATTAACATTTTTTCCCCTTGTTTTATGAAGTGCTGGCATTGGTGGTTGTACCAATAATATCTGTAGCTGTACGCTATTTTGGAAGATATCTCCGGGAACTCTCCCATGCAACACAAGCTGCAGCTGCAGTTGCTGCCTCAATTGCCGAGGTTTGTGCTTACATACCGTCGTTAGGACCTCTATTTGACTTTTAGTTGACTTTTTCGTATAAATTCTTAACGCATATTTATGTACAGGAATCTTTTGGGGCCATCAGAACAGTACGATCATTTGCACAAGAATCATATGCAATTTCAACCTACGGTGAAAAAGTTGACGAGACATTAAAGCTCGGGCTCCGACAAGCAGTAAGTGTTATTTATGCATCATCCATCTTCTTCAACGTTATTTATTTATTTATTTATTTATTTATTTTTAATATCTTTCCAATGTCTTGTATACATGACAGAAACTCACGGGTATCTTTTCTGGTGGTATGAGTGGAGCATCAACATTGTCTGTGATTACGGTCGTGATATATGGAGCTTATTTGACTATAATAGGATCGATGACTGCTGGCTCTCTTACATCCTTCATTTTATACAGCCTCACTGGTACCCATGCAATTTCAACTTTTTCAATACATTGATTGTTTTCGGATACAGTTCTGGATTATTACACTAACTGAACATATGGTTTGTAGTTGGCTCTTCGATATCTTCATTATCGGGCTTATATACAACTGCTATGAAAGCCGCTGGGGCAAGTAGGAGAGTATTTCAGCTTTTAGACCGTGTGTCGAGCATGACTAAAGCAGGGGAGCAATGTCCTGTTGGGTCAGTCCTCTCTCCATAAGTTATTCCCTAACTGATTGTATCCTTGATTACTTATGGTTCTGATTTTTTGGTTTGTAATTGTAGCGACCCCGATGGAGATGTCGAACTAGATGATGTTTGGTTTGCTTATCCATCGCGCCCTAACCATATGGTACTTAAGGTAATAGATTTAGAGTGTTCTCTGATTAGTCAAAGTCTAACACATATCCGCTCAATGTTTCTTGAACTAATGAAATAGATTGTCAGGGAATCACGTTAAAACTGAGACCTGGTTCGAAAGTAGCCCTAGTCGGTCCAAGTGGCGGTGGAAAGGTATTATTCATAGATCACCATATTTTTTACATAAAATAAATCTGTGAGCCATTAAATCTTGATGACGTGTGTTTCTGCAGACCACCATAGCAAACTTGATCGAAAGATTTTATGATCCAGTGAATGGAAAGGTTTTGCTAAACGGGGTCCCTTTACCTGAAATATCACATGAGTTTCTACACAAAAAGGTACTTTACTTTCTTATCAGCAAGACAACAACTTTGACTTCAACTCTGACTTTAACTTTGATTTGTGCATACTCTACTTTTAAGGTGAGTATCGTGAGCCAAGAGCCTGTTTTGTTCAACTGTTCTATAGAAGATAACATTGCATACGGGTTTGATGGCAAAGCCAGCACTTCCGATATCGAAAAAATTTGTGTACGTGTGTTTTTTTTTTTTTTTTTTTTTTTTTTTTTTTTCAAATTTAATTATTTGAATTTATATTACTTATCGAATTGGGTCACAATTATACAACAGAAAATGGCAAACGGCCACGATTTTGTGACATCCTTTCCAGAAAAATATCAAACAGTGGTAGGGGAACGTGGATTGAGGTTATCGGGAGGTCAAAAACAACGAATAGCTATTGCCAGAGCACTCTTAATGAATCCTCGAGTCTTGCTATTAGATGAAGCCACCAGTGCGCTGGATGCTGAGAGTGAATATCTAGTTCAGGTGAATTTGAACGCATGTAAACATACACACTATTTCACACACACATTTGAGTTGTGAGTTAATTGTGGTGCGCGTTTTTGTATGAACAGGATGCAATGGACTCACTAATGCGAGGAAGGACGGTCCTAGTGATAGCACATAGGCTATCAACTGTAAAGAGTGCCGATACTGTAGCTGTGATATCTGATGGCCAGATTGCTGAAAGCGGAACTCATGACGAGCTTCTTAGATTGGACGGGATTTACACTGCACTAGTAAAGAGGCAGTTACAAGTTCCTCAAAACGGTGATACATAGTCTTGACCATCAAGTTTTAACCGCATGGCAACGGTATGGATGTATTTGTTTAAGGAGGCAATGAGCTAAGACTCTAATCTGTCTATTTCACACACACAATACACATTACATGACGCAGAAAGATACGTATGTATGGTGAGAACAAAATTTGTATGTAGGGTTATGTATAATATACGATTGGAACATTCATCAGTTAATCAACAAATTTACGAAAGCGGGCTTAGTATAACTTTCTTCAATTAATTCGATATAAGTTACATTTTTAGGGAAAAACTGCCATAGTTTGATTTTGCTGATTCTTGCTCTTGTGCTGCTAATTTAAGGCCTTTAACGACTTCACTCATTGATGGTCGCTCGGTGCTCTGGTCAGCCAAACAACGTTCAGCAATCTTGATGAACTCTTTCAAGCATTCGGGCACTATTTTCCCTTTTAAACTTGGGTCAATTATCTTAAGAATAGTCCCTTTGGCTATGTTGCTCTTTACCCAGCTTCTTAAAAACACTTGATCTCTTTGAAGCATGTGATCTTCTAACTTTCGACCGCATAATACTTCTAACAAAACTAGACCGAACGAGTAAACATCAGATTTTTCTGTCGGTTTTGTGCCATTGGCAAACATACATTCGGGATCGAGATACCCTAAGCAGTTACCGAGAACATTGGTGAGATTATCCGAAACAGCGTACAGTGGACCGACTTTCGAGAGACCGTAATCAGAAACTTTTGCGACCAATTTCTCATCCAAAAGAATGTTTCCTGGGTTGACGTCACGGTGAAGAACGGTTTTCACGCCTCCTGTTTGAAGGAAGTCCAAACCTTGTGCTGCATCGATGCATATTTGTAATCTTTGTTTCCAATTGAGCATGTTACTGTTTTGGCTTCCGTAAAGATGACCACGAAGGCTTCCGTTAGCCACGTATTCGTAAACCAGAATCATCTCAGATTTATGGTAGCAATATCCAATAAGTGAAACTAAATTCGGATGCCGAAGCTGGGATAACATCTCAATTTCTTTGCAAAAATCAGACGGGAAGTCTGTTTTCTTTGACCAGTTCTCGAGCATGAACTTCTTGAACCGCTTCATGATTACTACTCTACTTCCGTAGTCGATGTAACCTTTGTACACTATACTGAAATCACCTGTGCCTACTATTAGATTTTCATCAAAATCATTTGTGGCCGAGTGAATCTCGGAAAGAAGGAACCGGCGACAATAATCTTCATAGGTCTTTGAACTACTCATGGAAACAAATGAGTCCATTTTCGCGGTTTTTGCCGCATTCCATAGCAAATCCCATCTCCAGCTCTTCAATCTTCTCGGTTTCAGACTCTTTTTACTCCCATTTGATGTTGATTGTTCTGATTTTGGTGAGCTAGAGACTGAAAGTGTACTACCATATGCTGGTTCTTCAGGTATGAACCAATTTGTTCTTTCTTGCTGTTCAAGTGCAAATTCAAGGCCCGAGATGATCTTAGCCATGCTCGGTCTTTTTTTGGGTTGATTTTCCAAGCATTTTTCTGCTAATTCGACAAAAACTTTCAGGCAATGAGGTGAGATTTCGCCTCTTAAATATGGATCGATGATCTGATCTAGTTTACCTTCTCGGATGCTTTGTCGTGCCCAAATAGCAAGACTGCGTTGATCTTCCTCAAGCCCAGGATCAACTGCTGGTCTTCCACATAATACTTCAAATAAGACAACACCGAACGCGTAAACATCCGATTTTCTTGACAGTTTACGGGACAAAAAGTAGTCTGGATCGAGGTATCCTACTGTTCCCTTTATGTTTGTGCTAACATAAGATTTCGCTAACAATTGGCTCGTGTTCTCCACTTTCGATAGTCCAAAATCTGAAATTTTACCCACAAAATTCTCGTCTAGTAAAATATTGGATGTCTTGACATCACGGTGAATGACTCCATGATGAGTGCCGGTATGTAAATAGTCGAGTCCACGAGCTGCGCCGATGCAAATCTTGAGTCGCTGGTCCCACGTTAGTGGTGTGAAGTCTCTACTATCATCGGGACTTAGCTTAAAAAGATGTTCTGCGAGTGTCCCATGAGGCATATACTCGTAAACAAGGATCATCTCTATTCCATCGTCACAGTAGCCAACGAGAGAAACGAGATGATTGTGACGAAGCCTCCATATCATTTGAATCTCCATCCAAAACTCGAGAGATCCCTCTTGTGATCTTGAACTCATTCGCTTTACAGCAACGGTCTTAGTACCATCATCAATCACGCCTTTATACACCTTTGCGAATCCACCCATGCCTATCACCAATGCCTTGTCGAAATTACAAGTTGCTGAGTTGATCTCCGCAAGTGAGAAACAACGACAAGCATCATCTGATGATGACAATGATGACGGTGATGGTACCCTCTTTTTCCCGAGCTTTTCCTCCCAAAACCATCTTTGAATATACACAATTATATTCAATAACGTGAATAAAATTATCAGTTTTGTTGCAATTGAGTTTAGGCTACCAAAAGCTGGCAACCTTGGCATCCAACCCAACGATGAATGTGGGTGAAACTCAGGGTTTGAACCTGCAAGACTATCATCGGGGTTACTTAGTTTGAACACCTCCAACCCATTCAACTTTGCCTCTGTCAACCCGCTCTTCGAAAATATGACAATCAAAAGATCAGTCTTGCCATTCATTTTATCGCCTCTAATTGTTGTCACGTAGTCTTTATAAACTGCAACCCTGTACCCGCCACCCCATTTGGTAACATCAGCATTTGTCTCGGCTATTTCGTTGTTAACAAGAAGCCCAAATTCCCCGTGACCGTTCTTAGCCCTCTTAGAATCTGGGAGTTCATGTTGACAGAAATGAAGCCTAACAAGGTACCTAAATCCTAAATCAACAGGTAATTTCCATGTAAAAGTTGTTGATTTTTTAATGTAAGATGATTTTGTTGACCATGATGTTTGATAAACCTTAAGAGGTGCAGAATATGTTGGTATGTTTGTGTATTTGATCATACTAGTAGCATGATATACCTGAGAATTTGTGTTCTTTTCCAACATGTAATCTGAGTCTTTCGACCATCGTCTAAACATGCCCGTGTCTTCGATTGGAGACACAGAACTTCCTCCCATGTTTAACCGATATACGGTCTCTAGTGCGGTTGTGTTGTCAATGTAGTACTTATACTTGTGTGGTGCAACGGCGTCTGCTCCTTGTTCACCTTCGGGCGTGTAGTAGAGACCAGAAGGTATTGAAATGATTTCAATTCCGTTCACAAAAGCGTACGCCTTAGTATGAGAGGGAGAAATCGCTATTGTTAGTTCTCGAGTCTCTTCAACGCTTACACAAAACTCTTTAGAGAAAGAGATTACGCCTAGTGAACGAGCAGTTATCGAGGCACTGAAGTTGTGTAGGAGCTTGTATGGTCCCGCTTGCACATTAAATAAATCGATAGATTTTTCAAACCCAATGTAAGAAGCTGGATTGAAGTGTAACCGGATGAATTTAGGGCCGGAGTGGAGTTTAAATGTGTAGAAAAAGGAAGAATGTGAGGCTCGAGCAGTTAAGTATGGAACTGGATCACCCGAAAGTGATGTATGAACTGCTCTCGAGCTTATCGAGTTCCCAGCTTGCTTTCTTGAAAGGCTGAACTCGGTTCCCACATCACCAGTCCATTCCCGCCCGTCAAGTGCGGACGAGTTCCCAATCGACCCACAATTAACCGCAATGTCATCGATCGGGTAATATGGGGCCGGTAGGTTTCCCTTTACACTCCAAATAAACTGGATGGACACAAAAATGAGAACATTAAGGTGCATTTTAGTTTTTGTGTATTGTGGGGTGAGGTGATCAAAGGTTTTGAAACTTACATTATGAAAAATGTATCAAAGATTTGAATTATAAATTATTGCAAGGATATGTATGATCTGTTAAAGTGTCAATAGGATCAAGTGGTCATTGGTCAACTAATTGAAAAAAAGGACATGCCAAGCACAACTACATAAACAATATTGTCTTCAAGATTCATAAAGCACACGTTGCATAAAGGTTTGCAAATGAGAACTACAAGACTATATGTAAGTATATGGAACGAGTCTAGCTTTCTAGATGAAGATGACATGCCGACAACTCAATCATGTCTAACAAATAGTCTTATTAATTAAGCAGCTGCACTCGCCTCTCGAAATTTGTTCTATTCACTTAGCACACAGAGCACTTGGTGCACCCCCTTAAAGCGTGTAGATTAGTGAGACCAGAAGGTTAATGCCAGTTCTAAAAAATGAAGATTGTCGAAGACCATCTTGATAACAATGTAGAGGATCAACAAACAAAGTTTCCTCGCGGAAGGAATCGACTAGAAATCAAAAGGAAAATCGTGAGTGACCCATCAACCAAGTTGCTGTGAGTTACGGGGCTTTGTTGAGCGCTGAGACGTGCGTGTGATCATTAAACTAGCTATACTATTAGAACAATGTTATTTTTTTTGAACTCGGTTCCCATATCTTCACTTACATGAGCAATTGAACAATAAATGCTTTTGCATTCCTAGGACAGTATTGGATGCCTTACTAAAGCCACTGCTATCTTACAAGTACTTGCATATTTTAGAAGGAAACCCAATCTCTACAAGATATTTAAACGAAGGATTGAGATCCAGTTCAATTTGAACATGATAAGTCATGTTAGAGAATACGTGTCATGAAGTGCATAACCTCTTCATTTGGGTCTCACCGGTGATACATCACCTTAACACAACAACTTCAAAATACTTCCTCTATCATAAGAGCACTCGGTGTGGGGCTAGCCGTGGCTCGCCGTGGTGACATGGCCGGTTCGTCGTGGCTCCCCGCCATACCGGCTAACCTCGCCACAACTTGCCATGAAGCAACTACTCGTCTGCACGGCGAAGCAATTTTCGTCCTTCTGTGTCAGAAGTGAAAAAATTTTAAAGTCGATCGTTTTTTTTTTCTTTTTTCTTTTTTTTATAAACATAAATTTACACACTATAAATACTAATACATTTTCACAAATTTTACACAACCTTTCTTTCAAAACACTATACTATAATAACCAATAAACATAAGAAATTCATCTTATTCCGGTGAAAGTGATCTTGATAAGATATCGGAGTTCGAGATGATTCTGCAAGAATATGAGTTTGAGTAATCGTTGCAGTAACAAGAAGCCGAAAGTTCACATCACCGTAGATAGATCCCCCGTGAACGTGAAGTTGTTGAAGCACATCTAATGGCCGACTATTTTGGTGACGACCCAAAATATCTGGACACAAACTTTAGGCGCCGCTATCATATGAGTCGAAAACTATTTTTAGAAATAGTACAAGGTATTGAAACATATATTGAAACTCATCATCCTCTTCCTAAGCATTTTGATTTCTTAAGAGTTTGGCCCGATGCTACGAGTGTAATGGGTTTTAGTGTGATTATGAAATGCACATGCGCCCTACGTCAATTGGCGTACGACATATCACCTGATGCATTAGATGAGTATTTACAAATAGGAGAACATTATGCACGCGATTGTCTAGATCATTTTACTATGCACATAATCCATTTGTATACGGATGGGTTTTTAAGAAAACCAGACGTGAATGACATTCACAACTTATACAACGCACATAACGCAATTCATAAGATACCGGGAATGTTGGAAAGCATTGATTGTATGCACTAGGAATGGAAAAAATTGTCCGAAATAATGGCAAGGGCAATTTCACAGAGGTGATAAAAAGTTTCCGACTGTCACTTGACCTCTCTCTCTCTAAAAGTATTTTTCTCCAACCTCTCTCTAAAAGCTCAAATAAATCTCAATTTTTCCGGCGGTCGGTTTTGGCCGGCCGTCTGGACCTCCTTCTCTATCTTTTTTGTACCTTTTCCTTCCCACAATAAATGCCCTTACTCACAGATCTGTCATCTCCCATCTTCGCCGCTGCCGCTGTAGTTGTTGGCGCCACTGCTGTCTTCTGCTCAGATCCGTTACCATCTGATCTCTTCTGCTCAGATCTGTTGTGGTCCGTCATCGATGGCTTGTTGTTGCCTTGGGTCTCGACTTTAGATCTGTTTTGTTTAGGTCTGGCTCCTTTAAGGATGCTCAGTTTTATCTTTTATGTATGTTTTATGTACTTTTGTCAAGCTACATCTTCATATGGTTGTGTCTACCAAAAGCTCACTTTGGTGATTCCCCCCACCCTTGTATGGTGTTGCTGTTGTCTGTCACAACTATTATGGTGTATGTCTTGTTTTGGCTTAACTTGTTACCTTGTGTATTTTGTTTGGCAAGTCGGTTCTGATTTTGCTCATTATATTCGATGTAACTTGTTTTGTTCAAATTACCTCCATTTGTGAGGTGTGAAATGAAATGTTATCTCTGTTCAAAAAAAAAAAAAAGTTTCCAACTATATTGCTTGAAGCCGTTGCGTCATACGATTTGTGGATTTGGTATGCCTTTTATGGGATAGCGGGTGCCAATAAAAATCTTACAAGTTTAATTAATTCTCCGTTATTCGACGACCTACTTGATGACATCGCCCCCGTGGTTTCGTTTGAAGTAAACGAGCGTACATTTCAACAAGGGTATTATCTAGCTGACGAGATTTATCCAGAGTAGTCATCTTTTGGCAAATCATTTACGGTTGCACATACCCCAAAAATGCCGTATTTAAACAGAAACAAGAAAGTGCTCAAAAGGATATCGAAAGAGCTTTTTGTGTTCTCCAAGGACGTTGGCATATTATTGTCCAACCGACGCGTGCATTCACTATGAACAAGCTACGGAGAATCATGTACACGTGCATCATATTGCATAACATGATTTTGAAAGATAAAAAATTTGCGATATCCGAAATGAGCGAGATGTATATTTGTCCGCGAATAAATTTACAACGGGAATGGGTCGAGCGATGCGAAGTGCAACGAAAGAAATCCAAAGAATTCCGTGATAAACGCACACACGTATCAATTCAACGAAATCTCATCGAGCATGTTTTTTAATATGATGTATTGTATTTTTATTTTAATGAATGAATTTTATTTTATTTGGAGAAGTGAAAAAAAAATTGAAGTAGTGGGACTCAAATGAGTAACTTGTGTTTAGTTGTGATAAGGAGAGTTGTAGAAGGAGGTTTGTTATAGCGATGTGGCACTTCACATTACTTAAATGAGGAGTTTTGGCATGTCACCACACACATTGCTTTAACACAACACCTCTTCTTCATTTAGACCCCACCCACGCCTAATTTTATTTTATTTTCCATTTATAAAAAAAAGAATATAAACTTAAAAATAAACTTTTTAAATATTTAAAAGTATAATTTAAAACTTTTTTTTTTTAATATTTGACACTTCTAAAAATGATTAAGAAATCAAATGTGAGAAAACTAGTCACAAGGACCAAATCTTGACATTTACAAAATTACAAGGACACCACAAACATTTACCTTAAAAAAAAGAAAAAAAAATAAAAAATCCTTGTTCGTCTTCTTCCTGTTAAAAAAACGCACACACAGTCAAATTGCACACACTCATTCAATTTCAAAACACAATTTACAGACAAAAAAAAGGAAATAAACTCAAAATCAAACGTTAACCTGCAAAACTTCTTTGTCGTTTGTACGTCGTCTGCACGATGAGAAAGCCAACGGCGAGGGGTAGCGAAGCACGACGAGCTGCAACGTAGGAGTGGTGAGCTCCTCTTCTTTGTGATACCTGATGCTCTTAGTGTTATTTTGAGTGAACTTTTAAATTTAATTAAAACAAAAATAAGACATTAAAGGGCCCATATTTTTTCCCTTTTCACAAAATATCAACATGACCTATCATGTTCAATTTAAACTTTAGAGGATCTCAATCTTTAAACGAACTTATTGCAATTTAAGTGAGGAAAATAAAAGGAAATGGACACATGTTTAACTATTTATCTGTACTAGGTGAGTATCCGTCAGACGAAAATTTAAAGCGGCAAATAATTATAGTCACGAAATTATGGTTAAGTCTTTCATGTATAAAGTGGATGCATAATATTTATTGGGTAAAGTTTTTAAACAAATGTGTTTTTTCTTTATATATAGTAGTGTAACCACCCGTACGTTTCAGGTTAATATTTAATCAATTACTTTTACTTATTATTTTAATTTCGCGGAGATTAATTTTTACGAGTAACCGGTAGACTCACGTACGTTGTTACTCGTATATTTAAATTAAACCGACACTATACTATGATTAGTCTACATATTTTTTGCATTTTGGTTTCCTTAGAATCACATTTTTATATATCCTATTTTTATTTTTTCACTTTTACATAAACCTTGCACATTTTACATTTTACACGTTTACGGCTTACATATTTAAGTTTAACTAACGTTTAAACACCTCGACAAACTTGTGTCTGATCTAATATACTAAATTATTTATTTTGATAAGTTATAATATTTTTATAAGTTTTAGACCTTTATATTACCCGGTTTTACGTTTTAAAAGCTTCACGTTTTCAATTACTAGAATCAAACTATACCCTTTAAATACTAAACTATCAATATATCATAAGATTTATATAACATCTTACAAATTTCATCTCATGGTGCCCTAACCTACTTACACAACATACACATGTCTCACAATTAGATAAAGTTATAACTTAACTAGTGCTTAATCATCTACACACTTATCACTTCACATGAAAAAGTTAGTAACAAAAGATCTTATCACAAAAATAATTCCATCTCTCTAGTTTTTTCTCTTTATTATTGGACACCATCACCACCATAACACCAATTCTATCCAAAAAATTCACAAGTTCATGATCATAGATTGAAGAACATAAGTTTCCTTGGTTACCACATGGTTCTTTTCCATCAAAACATCATCAAATCTTCTCAAATCTAGGGTTATATGAAGTTTTAGTAAGAGTGTTCTTGGAAGACTTTGAAAATGTTGCAAGTTATTTGGGTTGATTAAAGCTAGGGTTTTGAAAGGTTATTAAAGATTTGGAAGCAAGGGTTTAGTTACTAGTTATTTTGTTCTTGTTCTTGTTACCATAACTTTTCATCACAAGAACCTTGTAAGGAACCAATGTTTTTTTTCATGTTCTTCTTGTATTTTATGTAAATCATATGTAATATTCATTTATATGATATGTTTATGCATTGTGCATAGTTAAAAACACTTGAAAACATGTCTTGGACTTGATTTGTAAAGACAGTTTTGGACCAGAGAGTAAAATGGAATTAAATGATCAAGTCAACAGGTCTAGAGACTTGTAAAAAAAATATAAGGTTGTAGGTCTATGTCTTATCTTCGTTTTGACGGGTGGCTCAACCCGTAACTCCACCCGATGAATTAACTAAAAATGTTTTAGTGAAAATTGTCCAGATTTGGGTACCAGATTTCATTGCCAAAAGCTCTTAAAATTTGTACTATAGTAACTGTTGATGTTCAAATGAAAGTTGTAATGAACCCTTTAACTTAAACGCGGCTGCTTGAACGGGATCAAATAGAGTTGTAGAACTTAAGATATCGTCGTTTTGATGTGACTGAATGTTGCTGCTAGAAACTCAGCTTTGACACATAAGGGTTAAATAATTAATGTTACCATTAGGAGAAGAAGAATGTGTTGGTTTGGTTTTCATTATCAAAAACCCCTTCTGAAGAAGCTTCTAACTAGCTACCTAGGGTTTATTATCCATCAGAACAGCCAAAAGGAAGGAATCAAGGAAAGCGAAATATGTGAAAATGAAACAAAAGTGTGAACTAATGGCCTATCTTTTTCTTATTCAATTGGCCCATTATCATTCTTCGGCCTGTTATTATTATTCTTCGCTACTTTCTCTCTAAACCAAACATTGATTTACTTAACACTCTCTTTTACACACAATTTAATCTTTCACTTAGGTTATGCAATTTTTAAGACAATAAGACCTACAAAACTGATTGCACTCAAATACCTTTCCGAGAACGTAAAAACAAAATCATAACTCCTTACGGTTAAGGAGATTTTTTTTATAACATCGGGTACCCTCTTTAGAACTAAATCACACTTAAACATAGGATTTATTAAACTTACCAACCCGTCGTAAAAATTGCCCCAATTGTTTTATAAAATTTATAAACACCATATACAATGATATAATCAATATAAATACTATATAAAACTCATTTGCATATTTTCATTATCATTATAAAACGTAAGACGCAACATATTAATTTAGGTTGCTCGTAGGGTTTTATCGGCTTTCTCGATGTTTTATTTGCACTCTCATTACTACTTTGTTTAAGAGTTCATGACCCTCACTTTTACTTGTTTTTAACTACTTTTGGAGTGAGAATGCATGCTTGTTTTACTTAAATATTTATGTATCGCCTAAGTTATCACTATTGTCGTTACAAATCTTTACAATCTTGAACCATATATTGAACTAACGGACTTGGTATAATCTTGAACTAACGGACTTGGTATAATCTTAATGTAACGGACTTGGTATAATATTGATCTAACGGACTTGGTATAATCTCGATCTAATGGGCTTGGTATAATGTTGAACTAATGGACTTGGTATAATGTTGAACTAACGGACTTGGTACAATCTTGAACTAACGGACTTGGTAGTATCTTGAACTAGTCACTAAAATATTGTGGTCCGAACTTGACTTTTACACTTAACCAATTACATTTGTCATCGTGAATTTATATGTGGACCTAAACTGTTACAAGTCTTGTATGGGCGGGACTTGTGACAGGATTAGGCTGACATATGCTTGTCATGAGGATTTACTTAAAAATGTTTCATTTTATTTACAATAAATCTATGAACTTACCAACCTTTGTGTTGACACTTTTAGCATTTTGTTTCTCAGGTCCATAATGTTGGAAAATTTGAGGTGAAAATGTGTTTTTTCACCCACTTTGGACACAAACAATTATAGACTCGAGTTGTCTATATGAATGTCATACTAATCGGAAACGTACTCCTTTATGAGAGCTTCGTAACAATATAATGAGTGTCCAAAATGAAGCTAATGTGAATGAGATATCGAGTCTCGAACTATGCCATTTGGAATGTAACTTAAGGAATAAAAAATAGGACAAAGTCTATCCCACATTGGTGGGTGAACAAACTGAACATGAGCTTAAGCTAATTAATCCACGTGGATCTCGGCTTATTTCTTTTTGCTCCAAATCAGTAGCTTTAAGACCTATTTTAATTCCTTTTATTGTTTGGGATTGTAACAGCAAATATGCAAAGGTCTGTTACGGTTTATGTTTAAACTTGATAACAGCCAATTGAATGAAATTGATCACGTTTAATGAGAATCATTAAATCTGCTGTTTCATATTGTAGTATAAATCCCAGATATATTTCAGGCAAGTTGGTTATCTCCGGCAATACTTCTGCTTAAGTCGTTGTACCTTAGGAGGCAGTCGTCTTTTTGGTAGACATGAACTATTTTAAGGGAACCGTGTTAAACACGGGCCTCGGCTATGTCTCTTATATATTATTATTGTGATTCCTGTTGTGATTCTTTCCTTCCTTTGTGTTCTTTTCTTATGGATTTTTTTATCTGTTATACTTGTTCTTCCTAATGAGATATTATCCTGAAGTCATTGTTATCAGGTATGGTTTATTTCCCTACACATAATACGTAACTTTGGCATGAAGCATTTAAGTCGCATGACATGTTTTGAAGACTGTGATGCATTATATTCACTATTCGATAATATTTTTGAAAAACATTTATGTAATCCCATACTTTGGGACCTCTTGTTATATTCTGATATTATTATCGAATGATAATTTTTTAAAAAGTCTTATTTAGAGTTCGTTTTCTCTGACTTGAACTTTTTACTGTAAAGTAACACCCCAGTGACATTATTTTCTGCTTCGACATTTTTTGGGTGTTACAAGTAGATATAGAGATGGATATATTGTAAAAATTAATAACTTTGTATCTCGTATATAATAAGAGAACATACAAAATGAAAATCAGTTTTTTGCTGAGTTTTCAATTGGATTAGTGGTAGATCTCGATTTTGACACGTAGGCAAAATAGAGCATTTTTGTTGGTGAATAAAAGTCAAAATTGCCTTCAATTTGATCAAACTCATATAAGTTTCATCTAGCAAAATGTATTTTTTGTATAATAAAAGAATTACACCATTTGATCATACTCATATAAGTTTCATCTAGCAAAATGAATCTTGTATATAATAAAAGAATTACATCATTTCAGAACAATTATGCCAAAACAATCTTATTGGAAAACAAATTAGGCCAATGAGATTGCTTTATATGACACGTGGCAAAATCGAGTAACATGATTGGCCAATAAAAGTGAAAATGGTTTCAGTCAAACTTAGATTAATTTCGTTTCTCAAGCAAAATCAGTATATAAGTTAATGTGTCACTTTTGTGAGAAAAATAAATTATTAAAAGGGGGAGTTACTATAGAAACTTTATCGGCTAAAATAGAAATTAGGAAATAAAAACCCTTCCTCATACAATACCGAAGCAAACGACCGTGTTTTGGCCTTGTAAAATGACGCCGTTTAAGGCTTTAGTTGGAATGTATAATACTCGAGTTCGGCCAAACAACGACGTTTAAGGGTGAAACGAAGTCGTTTAGGAATGACTCCTTCCGTGTAATATGGTCTTTAAACTAAACGACGTCATTGTGTTGGATAAAAAATTGACATGTATAGATAATAAAATAGATAGGGTAGCGGGAAAAAAAAACGCACATACACACACACACAAAGAAACAAAATTCGAGACACACACATACAAACTATTAGATATGGAGCAAGAACGTTAAAACAAGAATCGTTTGCTGCATGTAAGTGATAGCTTTTTATTTATTTACTTGATTGGTCACCAATGTTTTTGAAAATCGAGGTTTTTTAATTTAGCCATTTAAAGTTGGAATTGTTTTGGAGGTTTTGGTTAGAATAATGAGTAAAACATATGATTATGCCTGACATACCATGGTTTATGTCCAGTGTGTGATTCGTAAGCTAAAGTTGTTTCATATTGTAATTTTTCAAGGGTTTTTTAATTTACCCATATAAAGTTAGAACTGTTTTAGGGGTTTTGGTCGGAATGATGAGTAAAACACCTGATCATGCTTGACATATCATAACAATTAGCCAAAAGTGTAGTTAGAGGTGTTAGGGTTTCCGGTCACTGTTGATTCTCTATTACCTCTTTCTCCAACTCTTTAGGCTCCCCAATCATAATCAAGAGGCTCTGCATAGATTCAATAAATAAAATGAGCATACGTTCTTGTAAAAATATATTATATTCTCATTTAAATGTGAATTACCACAAATTAAGTCCGAAAATACTAACACCCTATTATATCACAAACTTGTTTTGTTAAAATACTAACACCATATTATATCAAAATACTAAGTCCAAACTTTTTTTGTTAGTAGTCGGCCCAATCTCAAAAAGTAAACCAAAGTTCAACTTAATACAATTTTCGTCCCATGTTAAATTGGGATAACCGGCCCATGTTTAATTGAGATAGCCTTGTTATATCACAAATACACTAACCCTGAGCTTTTCATATCATATGAAACCACATTTTTTCTTCTTCTTTCTTGTCCTCTTTATCCTACACAAAGATAGTCACAGATCTTGTGTTTCTTCTTCCTTTTGAAACTTTGTCACCTAAAACCCACAAATCATAAGCTACAAACACCAAAGCCTTTTTGATTATTGCTTCCCTTTACTTAATCGAACCACATAAAACTCTTATCAATTCCGAACCTCAAACACCCTTGTCCTTTTCTGGTTATACAAACCACACTCTTTGACTATTTCTTTGTAAGGTTTTTGGTTGTTCGAATCTTGACTTCTTTACAACAGATCGATTATGTATTTGTTTATAGATCTTTAACGATCTTGTTATTATATTCTGAGAAATCCCATTCATTACTAGTTTTTGAATGAATCTTCCTGAATAAAAATCATCAGGTTAGAAAGAAAATCGGGATGTCAATGAGGATAAAGATGGTGGTGGATAAGTTTGTAGAGGAGTTAAAAGAAGCATTGGAAGCAGATATTCAAGACAGAATTATGAAAGAAAGAGAGATGCAATCCTACATCCAAGAACGCGAACGCGAAGTTGCTGAACGCGAAGCCGCCTGGAAAGCCCAACTCTCTCGCCGCGAGGTCCTTTTTTCTTATCTTAACAAACAATTTCTAGGATTTGTCTTCACTTTCATTTCCGTATTATATTTTTGTATTTGGGCGTTTGTTATATTCAAAATGGAAATTACTTTATTATGTTTGGATAACAATCTCTTATGTCAGTCGGCTCAACCATACCCTTCATTCATTTACAACCCACTTCTCTAACTTATTTACCATATATATATATATATATATATATATATATATATATATATATATATATATATATATATATATATATATATATATATATATATATATATATATATATATATATATATATATATATATATATATATATATATATATATATATATATGCTTGATAAAGATTTGCTTTACTCTACACTTGGAACCCACCTTCTAGTTCGTTAGTAGATTAAATGAAACATTCATCCTGCATATGTATGTATGTTGGAAATCACCATAAGCCATGCTGTTTCTTTTTAGTTGCCACTACTTTTTTGTGGATAATGACCCATAAGCAGGACCTTCTTAGATTCATTTTATAACAAACAGACTGCTACTACATTTTATTTAACCTTCCAAAGGCTTTTCTTCTTTATCTAAGCAACTAATAGGCTTGGTGTTACATGCCTGCTCCCAAAACCACACCAGGCAGATGTCATTCCTTGATGTATTATTGGTGGAAGCATACAAGATCTCCTGTCAATAGTCAAACACTGACCTCACCTTAATAGGTGACTGTAAATATCCTCATTTATTATAGGATGACAACTTGAATCTTCTTGTTACAAGGATTAGTGGCACATTAGTTACGAGGATTTAGCATTACTCATTGCCACCTATTTTGTAAATCGAAATGAGATCATATCAGGCTCCTTATTCACTAATTAAGATTTGCTGCTTATGGGCAACTTTACACATTCAAGTCCCTAGCGCTCGAACCAACATCCATAATGGTTAGGAAGACGAATGCTGATTCTATGCGAGAAAATCAAACGTTCTCCATTTGTCCATTATTTAAGGGAAGAAGGTCGGGGTGGATGGAGATGCTTAGAGTTGGTGAAGCTAAACACAAGCATGCACTGAAATTTTCGATTGGTTGATCTAAAGATCAAAATGCTTATACCTTTGTGTTTGAATTTTTTTGACATGCCATCTCAAGTGTCATATAAGAGGTAGATATATAATAAGGTGACCGAACCGTAGATGAGTAATCAACATATGCAATATATCTAGGACACATTACCAAGTACTAACCTTTGTCCAATGTTGGTGTAATGATCTGCAGCATTTTGGCTGAGTTCAACTCTAGAGTGTAAATTAGTTATGTTTTTTTTGTGGCTTGTGCTTATTGCTTCAGATTTTTTATGTTAGATATGATGGCTTATGAGCAAGACTGAAGATGGAAAGGGTTATTTTCAAAGACATATTAATTGGTCTATTCCTACTTAACGAAGACATATTAATTGGTCATAAATGGTTATTTTCAGGCGGAAATTGCTAGACAAGAAGCAAGACTGAAGATGGAAAGGGAAAACCTTGAAAAGGAGAAGAGTGTGCTCATGGGAACAGCATAAAATCAAGATAATCAAGATGGGGCCCTTGAAATTACCGTTAGTGGTGAGAAATATCGATGCCTAAGGTTCTCAAAGGCCAAAAAGTGAGGGACACTGTTGTTAGAGTGCTGTTCTTTGTGAGCTTAGTCAGACGCTACCAAATGAATCTGTATTTGATGCGGGGGTGTCTTTCATTAAAAATACTATGCTCTCACCGGAACATAGGAGAAAGTTATGGAACTTGGGGAAACGTAGATTGTTCATATACGACAATAGGTTGTGCACGGACTTGTGGGGTTTTCAATATATGCGTCTTAGTTTTCATTGCTGGTCATTTCTTTTCATTGTTAATTTTAAAAAGTTTATTAACGTCATTGATACCTTTTAGCAAATATTATCTCTTCTTTGTGCATCATTACTCCTTGATGGCGAGAAATGGAAGTATCCGTTTTGCTTTTAAACATCCTATTTTAAGACTGATCATTTGTTTTGACTAGTATAATCACATTTTGTATGTTTTGGTCCTAGCTCTGTTATTTCTTCTTTTTTATGAATGTTTTGTATATATTTCTCTTAATATCTGAGGCAATTTTTTTTTCAGATTCTATATGTAAAACAGGTATTTTCTAATTAAGGCCATTGATAACTTTGCAACTCTTTGGAAGATCATGTCAATAATTGTCCTAGCAACATTTGTTACTTTGTACCTAGCAAATATTTTTGTTCCCACATTATATCTTAAAATATGTGGAGGAAATAATTGTCCACATATTTTTGTTTGGGGAGGGTATAATTATTAAAAATTCTTGTCGTGTATGATTTAAAAGTTGTATCAGACTTTTTTTTATTCTTTACTTGATCATCTCCAACTACTTAGAAATTTCTTCATCGGTTTTACTTGAAAACCATTTTCTTCTTACCAAAATCCCAGTTGTCTTCCATCCAAAATTCATGAACAATCTTTTTATTTGAACCTTGATGCAGTCAAAGCATTGTAATATTTAGATCAACGAAAAAGACACCAAAATCACTTAAACCACCACTAAAATGACTTTTGTCTTGATGGCATTTGCAAGGTGCATCATAAGAAAACCAAGCATGGAACCAAGGTGCGAAGAGAGAACACAAAACTTCTTAACATTAAACCATTTCGGACAAAAAGAAATGCATAAGTTATCAAATATGAGAACTTAAAATCTTACAAAAAGCTCTAGTCCTTTAAGGCATAACATTGAGGGACTAGCTCAGCTAACCACAAATAATCAATTCTAGTAACATTTCGGACATAGTTACGACTTACGAGTAGTCTGAACTAAATTGTAGAAAATTATGCACTCCGATTTTGTTCGGCGTAGAAAAGAAAGATGGGTGAACTTCTGCAATCTGACCATTTGCCAAAACCTTGTAATTAATACCCGGTTTAGATATTAATAACATATTAATAACACTATCGAACTTGATCCTTAACATTCCCTTTATTTTGTCATTTGTCCTCTGACTAATAGTCAGAATGGTTCTTTTAGTCTATTTAATAAAGAGTAGGTTTCTGCAATTTTATAAGGTAAATGTAAAGGTAATAGTACCACTTCTTAAAAAGTTGTAAACGGTCACAAAGGTTACGAATTCATTACCTGAATGTACCATCAGGTTGCTTAAGAGCTGCATTCAAGAAATAGGAAGCAGCAAAGACATCTGCGGAGCTGCAGCGTATCATCCCCACGTGAAGAAATCTTAAGTCCCATTCGTTCAACATTTTCTCGAATTTGTCTGAACTAAAGCACGAAAAAATCATTTATTAGTCCTGAAAACTCATAAAAAAACATAAAACTCATAAAAAAAACATAATACAATAGAAAAGTAGGATGAGAAATCACAATTTTTATGCTAATACTACGCGTTGTAGCACATCAGAAGTGTGATACTACAACTTATTTCAAACAAAAAATACAAACTGCGTAATGATTATATAGGTGACTCAATTTGGTTTCATTGTCTATGAGTAAAATTGAGAGTTTACTAACTTGTAAATGTCGCGAGCATGTTTTAGGGAACGATTATTAATGAAGTTGTCCTTGCACCATCTTTTCAAATTCTTTTCAGCCTTATCGTTGCTATTCTCTGTCTTATTCTTCTCCAAAAACTCAAGAGAAGCACGATATACATTAAGCAGTGTGAGATGGTCTCCCTCTCGGCTTGAGAAACTTTTAATGACAGCTCGTGACTGGAAAAGAAAAAGAAATTGAACTAGACATATGGTTGCGTTTAGTTGAAGAGAAATATTCTCACTTTTTCATTTTTAGTTTTCTTGAGAATGGAAGGGTGTTTCTTCTCTAGGAAAGAGTTAAGAACTTGGAAAACCCGTTTAGATGGTGTTACATTTTTCATTTTTTGGTGAAGAGAAAGTATAGAAGGGTAAATTAGAATTTTTTTATTTTTGGTTAAAATTTGAAAAATGAGATTTTCATTATTTTAGAAAAAAAATTAAAAATATGTAACTAAACGGTTTTCTGTTTTTTCATTTTTCTATGAAAAAATTCCTGAAAAAATGAGGTATTTCTCACCAACTAAACACACCCTTAAATTCTGCTGGAAAACAGAAATTAAGAAAGAAAAAAAGGGACAGCCGAGTTATATTTATCACTTATGTTGTTAACCCTATTCCAATATTTGTGCTTAAGTGAATCAAATAGACAAGTCAGGTGTCATGTAATTTATATTGCTATTCGAAATGGGTAAGACTGAATTGACTGGCAAACACTTGAGTGTCCACTTCTTTAATCTTCAAAGAAAAAACAATGCTATAAATGTAATTACAGAATTTATATTACTATTTAATACTTCATAAGTTAAGATACAAATAAAGCGCTTTCAGAGGTTGTAGCTTGTAATCCTAATATCTAATGGTGAAGATTAATTTTTGTTTTTATTTAGTTAACTACTAAACGACTTATTTGTAATTACACACTAAAAAATAATATACCTCGTCAATTACATCTCATTCATTTTTTTCATTTTCAAAACATACTCATTTCATTTATTTCTCTCTCTCTCTCTCACCAATCTCTTTCCCCATTCTCCCAAATCAAACCCTAAGGGGATGTTTGGTATGACTAAATCGTTGAGAATGGAAATGCAGCATAGAATGGAACGCATGGAAAAGAAATAGTTTTGAGAAAAGAGAAAGGATTACATTGTTTGGAAAGAGTAAGGAATGGAATGCTCAAATAGACTGAAAAATCAACTCCTTTGTTTGGTACGACCTGAGAATGAAACTATAGTTATGGTAATTGCAAACAACCCCAACACTGTTTATCATTGATCACCAATTTCAATAGATATCAAATTAACACAAAAACCAAACAATCACTTCTTAATGAAGAATAATTCAGCAACTTTACATTTAAATGTTATAGCAAAAATATGTTGGGTTTTGAGAGACTACTGCTAATACTGCTGCTCTTGGAAGATTCAACTGCTCATGAATTTTATTGAAGAATGCTCTAAGTCATAACTGCTGCTGGTATGATTTGAACTACTGCTAGTGTATTCAACCTACTGATAGGTGTTGCTAAAGATGATCAAAGAAATACACTAAGTGGTTACTACTGCTAGACCAAATGAAACTACTGCTAGTATAAAGTTTCTGCTGCTGAAGACTAAGTACTGCTAGAGTAAAGGTATCTACTGCTGAAGTATTGTAACTACTGTTGGAGTATTAGTGTCGGTTTGTATTTATAGAATATCTTGTACCTAAAGTTTAGTATTAGATAAACATAGAAAAGATTCTATAGAGATATACATTGTATAGAAAGTCTTTATAACCGACTAGGATTCCTTATCATATAAAAGGAGGACCTAGGTCATTGTTTAGAGAACGATTAGTTTAAGAGGTTTCAAGGTTGTAAACCCTAATACTATTAAGAGTATTCGTATTATTTTAATAATATTGAAGCGTTTGATTTGTTATTCTTTGTGTTCTTCTTAATCATAAAGTGTTAAATTCCGCGTGATACTTTGTGAATCAAACAGTTTCTTTAACAGAAGCTATATTTAAAATCTATATTTACAAGTGTAAACTAGGATCAACAAGTGGTATCAGAGCTTGTGTGATATAGAAGCTTTTATACCAAGAAGAATACATACTGTGAAAGATGGACTCTATACATACTTTGGCAACAAACAAGGTTCCAATGCTCAAGCCTAATGAGTATGATATGTGGCGATTAAGGATTGAGCAACACATACAAATGATTGATATTGGTCTCTGGGAGGTCATTGAAAGTGGTAATACTACTTTGAAAGCTGAAGCAGATGGAAAGGTAATTCCACTCACTGCTACAGAAGACAAAGCTCTAAGGAGATTAGAGATCAAGGCCAGATCTATTCTAATGATGGCCATTCCAGATGAATACCAGTTGACTTTTAACACCATCAAGGATGCTAAACTGTTGTTGGAGCCTTTGGAGAAGAAGTTTGGTAGGAATGAGGCTACCAAAAAGAGCAAGAAGAATCACCTCAAACAACAATATGCTAACTTCTCTATCTCAAGTACTGAGACTCTTGATGAGATCTTTAATAGGTTGCAAAAGCTTGTAAGCCAACTAGAGCTTTTAGGAGTGGTTATTGAACAAGAAGATCTAAACCAAAAGCTGCTAGGATGTCTTCCATCTGAATGGCACACACATGAAATTGTGTGGAGAAACAAGCCTGAGTTGGAGAAACAAACCTTGGATGATCTTCGCAACAATCTCAAGATTTATGAAGATGAAGTGAAACAAAGGTCAAGTTCAAGCTCCAGTTCAACAAATTTGGCATTTGTTTCATCCAATAGCACTGGCAGCACAATGGTTGAAGTTCCTACTGCTAAGGAAGTTAGTGCTGCTAGCACACCAGTTACTGCTGCTGAAATTGAAAACTTGAATGATACTGATGTATGTTCTTCCTTTGTCAGTCAAAGCACCACTACTCAACTGGAAAATGAGGATCTTCAATAGATACATCATGATGATATGGAGGAGATGGATATTAAATGGCAGATGGCTATGCTTACAATGAGGGCAAGAAGGTTTCTACAAAGGACTGGGAGAAGCTTGCAGATGAATGGGACTAACAGAGTGGGCTTTGACAAGTCCAAGGTTGAGTGCTATAACTGCAAGAAGAAGGGTCACTTTGCAAGGGAATGCAGATTCCCAAGGTCACAGGACAACAGGTTAAGGTAAGTGAAAAGAAGAACTGTGCCAGTGCAGGAGACTTCCACAATAACTGCTTTGGTGTCTTGTGATGGATTGGGAGGTTATGACTGGAGCGACAAAGCTGTTGGTGGTCCTACTGATTATGCTCTCATGGCAGATTCATCAAGTTCAAGTTCTTCAGGATCAGACTTTGAGGTATCTTTTGAGTCATGTTGTTCAGATCATTGTTTTTATAAATTTGAGTATAATAGAGTATTTAAAGAACTTGAAGATGCTAAATTATTGCTTTTAGGCTATAAAGAGGGTTTGAAATCTGTTGAGGCTAGGTTAGAATTCTTTAAATCTAATGAAATTGTTCTGTGTGAGAAAATTAGAACATTTGAAGTTAAAGTGATGAGCTTAAAACTAAATATGATCAAGTTCAAACAAAAAAAGAAAAGGTTCAAATAGATAAAGATTTTATTGAGTTGCATGTTGATAGAAATGAATATAACTCTAAAGAAGTTAACAAAATGATAGACCTTCAGATTTATAATAGGATGAAAGGAATAGGATACAAGAAAGGAATAGGGTACCATGATGTTGCACCTTATGTATCTGGAAATTTTTGTCCCCCTATGCCTGATTTGTCTTTTACAGGTGAAGAAAAGAGTGTTGAACCAACTAGAGATAGCATGCATGTTAGAGTAGAGTCTGAGAAAGATAGAAGGAAGTCTGAGGCCCCAGTAATAGAGGAGTGGGTGTCAGATGATTAGGATGAAGCTGTGGTCACATCTGGAGACCAAAATAAAACTGTTGCTACAACTGCTTCTAGGGAAAATGTAGAAACAATAGAACCTTGTAGTATGAACACTTCTAGTCGTAGAGGAAATTAAAGAAATTGGAACAATTTGATGTCTAATAGACTAGGATTTTGTTATGAATAATAAATCTTGTTTTATTTGTGGTATTTTTGATCACTTGCATTATCACTGTAAAAATAATATCAAAGGAAAAGTGACAAAACCTGTATGGAACTATGCTCAACGGGTGAATCATTCTAATTTTGCTAATAAAACTCACCCTCATGCTCAAAAGTCTTTTGTTCCAAAAGCAGTCTTAATGAGATCAGGTTTAAAAACTGTAATTACTGCTAGATCAGTTACTACTGCTCCCACAAAACCTAAAGTTAATGCTTCCCATTCAAAGTCATGATTTTCAAAAGGGGCACATTCAACTATGTATAAACCCATTAAAAGGATAACAACATTAATAAATAACAGGGATAAACAAAAGTTTAATACTACTTTGAGAAAACCTATAACTACTGCTTGGCAAAAAGTAATTGCTGCTAAGCCAAAATCAACCACTAATGCTGTTATGGGTAATGAGGGTAAAGATGTAAAGGCCTCAGCTTGTTGGGTTTGGAGACCAAAGATACATGTTTTAGACAATGTCTCCAAAGACAAAAGTGCATCTTATGTACTTAAAAGATTTGATTACATGGATGCACAAGGCAGATGCAAGTCTATCATGGCTTGGGTCCCCAAGAGAAACTAATTCTCTTATTTTATGTGCAGGGCAATCCATAGGTGGACTTATTAGAAAGAGGAGTTGTTGACAGTAGATGCTCTAGGCACATGACAGGGAACATGTAACACCCCCAAAAGGGTACAGCGAAAGCAAAATAGGGTGCTACTTAATTGGAATACACAACACAAGGTAACGAAAAATGAAATACATACTCCGTTTAAACTTTATTCATAAATAAATGGGTTTTACAAAAATGTTAAGTGTAGAAATGTGGCCCATATGTTTAAGGTGTTTTATAAAAATGAGTTATTGTTTGTGTAAAAACACTTTAATAGATAGTCTATGACCCTTGCCTTGCCATTTCCTTGCCTGCGGATTTACCTGAGAAAAACATGCTAAAAGTCAGCTAAACGTTGGCGAGTTCATAGATTTAAGTATTTAAACAAAGATGGACCTTAATCATAATCATAGCAACCGAAGCTTAACCATAGTGTTAATACAAATAAACCGTAAAAACGTTTATTAATATTTCGCGATCTCTTTGTGTTTTGTTGATAACAAATATAATGTTATCATAAGTAATTATAAGGATACATGTTATTTTTGTAAAGCATTTACATATAGTCACTTAATACAAATTATTGTAATAAATCATTTGTTGTAATAGTTTATTAGGATGGGTAAAAATCACAACCCATGGATCAAATCCATAACCCATGGTATTGACCCATACCCATTTGACTAGATGCATTGCATTTATTAGATACATTGTATCTAATGAAATACCCATGGACCAACCCATAACCCATGACCCATGATCCATAACCAAAAAACCCATGGGCAAAGAGGAGCGTCCCACGGATCCCTAGTTTTACACTAGACGGATCCCGTGAGGGAGGGATCCGTGGGATCCGTTGAACAGTGGCAAGTTTTGCCTATAAATAAAGAGCCATTTCTTCATTTCTCTTCACCCCTCTTCTTACTAACTCTCTCATATACTCTCATTCTCTTCTAACAAAAGATCACTTGATCTAGAGAGTTGTTCTTCTTTCTTTCTTTAGTGATTCTTATATAGGTCCTTCTCTAAGGCGAGATCACGAGCATTATACAAGTCATCCAAGCAAGGGGTCCATGATTGATTTGTTCCTCCATAATATTTCTGTAGAAAAGATCTTGTATTTGATATTTCACATAGTTGTTGTGCAATAGTCGTGTTGGTTTGGTCCACCGTGTTACGGACTCGGTATTTAGCTTTGTATCGGAAAAAGATGTAAGCAACGTTGTGAAGGCTTCTCCGACAAGTTGAAGGAGTTTGTTGACATAGTGCTTGAACTCTCGAGTAGGTGACTCGGGGAGTGGAGTAGGGCAAGGAAGGTGTCCTTGTAGCCGAACCACTATAAATCGGCTGTGTCATTTCTATCCCTTACTTTACTTTATTTACTTGCATTATCATTATATCTATACTTTCTCTTCATCCATACGATTTCACATAATATCGAATCTAAAGTTTTTGAAACTAACTTAAAATCGGCAAAACTATTCAACCCCCTTCTAGTTTTCCACAATTGGCATCAAGAGCTAAGTTTATAAAAGTTTTAAAGTAAATCGTATTTTAAAAACTTTTCGATCAATATGGGTTCTGAAAACTACAAGGAAGGGCAATCTATGAAACGACCACCACTACTTGAAACTAATGGTTTTATATATTGAAAAAATAGATTCGAAACGTATGTGAAGTCAAAAGATATTGATCTTTGGTACATCATTGTTGAAGGCGATTTTAAAGCTACAACAAAAGATGATAAAGGAAATTTAGTTAACATACCTCATGATAAACTCTCCGATGAAATTAAGAAAAAGCTTCCCAAAAATAGTGAAGCTAAAATGGTTTTGTATAATGCTTTACCCAAAAAAGAATTCGAAAGAATCTCCATGCTTAAAACCTCTAAAGAAATTTGGAATTCTTTAGTTGTAACTCATCAAGGTAATCAACAAGTGAAAAACAATAAAATAGATCTATATGTTCAACAATATGAACAATTTTCAATATCGGATGAGGAAATTATAGATCATTCTTTTGCTAACTTTAATACTATAATTACATCTTTACAAGCACTTGATGAATCTTTTTCTAGCAGTAACCATGTTAGGAGATATCTAAGGGCACTTCCATCCAAGTGGAGATCTAAGGTGACGGCAATCGAAGAGTTAAAATATTTGACAATCCTCACCCTTGATGAACTCATAGGAAACTTAAAGGTCTATGAGCTTGTCCTTGCTAAGGATTCCGAAGCCTCAAAAGTGAAAGAGAAGCACAAATCTCTTGCCCTCAAAGCCAAGAAGGCCTCAAGTGATGAAGAGAACTCCTCTTCGGATAGTGATGACGAGGAGTATGCCATGGCGGTAAGGGACTTCAAAAAGTTCTTTAGAAGGAAGGGAAGATACGTCAAACAACCGTATGACGACAAGAAAGGATTTCGAAAAAGCAAAGAGGACGAGAAGCCAAGGGATGATAGTACTTGCTATAAATGTGGGGACCCAAACCACTTTATTAGTAAGTGTCCCAAACGCGATGATCAAAAGGCATTCGTGAGCGGCTCGTGGGGAATGAGCGAGGAGGAGGACGAAGAAATTTGTCTCATGGCAAATGACGAGGTATGTCACGAATACTATAGTAGCTCATCACTAGATGATGACTCATTGCATAATGAATATGACAAACTTTGCAAAATTAGCTTAAAAGTAATTAACAAAAACAAGTTTTTGAAAAATCAAAACCAACGTTTATATAAGGAAGTCATAGAGTTAAAAGCAAAATTGAAACGTTTAGAAATGGGTAAAATAGCAAGTGGCGAATGTGAACTTTGCGTTCAACTTCAAACACTAGTTGATCAACTAGATTCTAAGATTGCTAAAATGAGTACTAATACTTTAGATATGATACTAGATAGTGTTAAAACTGGAAACAACCAAAAAGGTTTAGGTATTCAGCAACTTGATGCGTCAACTAGTGAAAACAAAGAAACACAATTCGTAAAAGCAATAGAAAAACTGGCCACTGTTGTGGCGGATCCCACAAAAAGGGAACTGGCTAGTGTACAGCCAGGGATCCGTGGGTCTGCTGAAGCAAACAGTGGTAATAACATAGCTTCTTCTTCTAGAACTGATTTTGTTATTGTTAATAAGAAGAAACCAACTCATATTACTACTAGACAACCACCCCTAAAATATAATCCAATTTTTGAAAGAAACAAAGCTCCATCTTTTTCAAAACCAAACACATCTAGGAGACCTAATAATGTTTACCCGAGAAGTAACCATCAAATGGGATGGAACCCAAATATGCAAAATGGCTTTCCATTTCAAAACTTTGCACCATGGAATGCATATTCACCTTATCAATACATGTCTAACATGAATGGAATGTTTAACACTAATGAACCCATGAACAAATGGGGACCAAACTTTTGAGTTAATTGTTTTCTTAGATGTGCTTAAAGGTCGACCTAGATCCTGATGAATGGGTCAAGGATAGTGGGTGCACGAGGCACATGACCTGCAATAAAGATCTATTCTCCACATATGAATCGTTCAATGGAGGAAATGTGGTGTTTGGAAATAGCAAAAGCAAAATCATCGGTAAAGGTACGATTTCTAACAAATCTCTAACCATTAACGATGTGTGTCACGTAGAAAACCTAAACTTTAACCTCTTAAGTATAGGACAAATATGTGATAAAAAGTGCAATGGACTTTTTACTGAAACTGGTAGTAAGATATTAAAAAATGGCATAACCATAGGAAGAGGAATTAGGAAACATGGAGTCTATGTCATTAAAATTGGTAATGAACCTAAAGACAAACTTTGTCTTACCTCTATGGATGATACTTCGACCTTATGGCATCGAAGATTGGGTCATGCCAATATGCGACTTCTTCAATTGCTATCATCCAAAGATCTAGTAAGAGATCTACCTAAATTAAAATATGAACATCACTTTTGTGATGCTTGTAATGTAGGAAAACAAGTCCATTATAGTCACAAATCTAAAAACATGGTGTCTACAACTAAGTGTTTAGAATTACTACACATGGATTTATTTGGTCCATCCTCTATCCAAAGTTATGGAGGTAACTACTACACTTTGGTCATAGTGGATGATTACTCTAGGTACACATGGACTAAATTTTTGAAGAACAAAACTGAAACATTTAATTACTTTGAAATATTAAGCCATAAAATCCAAAGACAACTAGGAAGTCCTATAGTGTCTATTAGAACGGATCATGGTAGGGAATTCGATAATGAAATGCAATTTGGCGCCTTTTGTGACGCTAATGGTATTACTCACAACTTCTCGGCTCCTCGCACTCCACAATCGAATGGAGTAGTTGAAAGAAAGAATAGAACCCTACAAGAAATGAGTCGCACAATGTTAAATGAGCAATCCATACCTCAAAAGTTTTGGTGCAATGCCGTTGATACTGCAACGTACATACTTAATCGAGTCTTAATTAGACCAATTTTAGGTAAAACTCCATACGAGCTACTTCGAGGCAAAAAGCCTATGTTAGATCACTTTAGAGTCTTTGGTAGCAAATGTTATCTTCTCAACACTAAAGATTACCTTACAAAATTTGATCCTAAATCAACCGAAGGTATCTTTTTAGGTTACTCTCCTAATAGCAAAGCTTACGTCATATTAAATAAAGAAACAATGAAAGTAGAAGAGTCATTAAATGTAAAATTTGATGAGAGTCCACCCAAACCCACTCCACCTCTTGTCGATGACGAGATTGTAGAAAGTGAAGCCATTATAATAAAGAAAAAGATAAATGAAGAATAAGAAGACCCTTCAAATAATGAACTCATAAATATTAAAGAGTCCAAAGATCACCCCGTAGATAAGGTCTAACAATGTTAGAGTCAATGAGAGTAATTGTTATGGAAAGGATGCATACAATGAGAATGTTGATGGAAAAGTGGAGTGGTGATATATGCCCAAACATTCAAAATATCTTGGAACTTTCAAAGGATCAACAAAGGTAAAGTAGAATTTCATTATTAGTAACTAATTCTTTATTATTCAATCTAATTACAATGTTCTAACTTAATAAACATTGATAGGTTTTGGCATGTAATATCATGTGGGGGGTAACCAATTTGAAGTGAGGAAGGGCTGTGATGCATTCAAGGTAGATGAGCCGAACAGAAAATGCTCGTGTAGAATGTGGCAGATATTAGGTTTTCCTTGTTGCCATGCCATAACTTGTATCTTTAAAATGAATAGGATGGCAGAGGACTACATTCCTGATTGTTTTAGGAAGGAAAGGTACTTGTTAACTTATAATCAGTACATGAAACCTGTTGATGGCATTGAATTTTGGCCAGATGTTAGTCATCTTTCTAGGACTTTAGGTCCTATTCCTAAGTCAATTCCTGGTAGGCCTAAGAGAAAGAGGGTGAGGGCAACCCATGAACGAAAGTCTAGTACTAAGATAAGTAGGGCATGTATTGTAATGACTTGTCATAACTGTGGTCAAATTGGCCACAATAGAAAGGGATGTACAAACCAACCAATACCTCCAGACTTAAAAGAAAAAGGCAAAGCTGGAAGGCCTAAAAAGAAACAAAACATTGAGACTGAGGTGGTAGATGATCATGATATTCTTAGGTTTTTGAACATTGATATTAATGAGTATGAAATGAGAGCTACAAATATGAGAGGGGTTTTAGGTGATGGAAGAGTTTTTTATGGGAAAACAAAAGAAGAAGAGAAATGAGAGTTCTAACAGTGGTCACTTGAAGATGAGAGGAGGAAAGATAAAAAGTGGTAGACTTATCCCAGCACAAAGGGTAGGAAGGATGGGAACATGGTTGACAATGGATGCTGCAAGTTCAGATACAATTGAGGATCAACAAAATATGAATTCTTCTATGCCGGGCAGAACTGATAGACCTACTAATGATGCAAACATAGCAGGTAAATCTATGTGAACATACATTTGCAATGTTTTTGTTTATTTGGTATAAAATTATTCAATAGACTTAGACACAATTGTATATGTTAATAGGTACACAAGAATCTCAAGTTTGTAGAGCAGTTGTAGTGGGCAGCAACGTTGTGACAAGATCTAAGAAAGTTGCTGAAATTGAAATTGTTGAAACAAGAAGAATGACGGGAGGAAGAGGCACATCAGTGAGAGGAAGAAGAGGAACAACATCAGTCGGGAGGGGAAGAGGAACAACCTCAATGAGAGGTGGAAGAGGAACAACATCAGTCGAGGGTGGAAGAGGAACAACATCAGTGATGGGCGGAAGCACTGATGTGCCAGGAACATTGACAAGAATTGCAATGATTGGAAGACAAACAAGATCAGATGAAGCACAACCTTTGAAACAACCAAAACAAAGAGTTGCACCTCAAATGCTACCATCAAGAATGCCCAGTCAAAGAATTCTCCGTAAAAGATTGTCTGCACCAGCTACAGGACCTGCTTCTAGTGTGGACAATGAAATAGTCCTGGACTAGAACCTTAAAAGACCTGTAATATTGCACATATTTTGGTAACTGTTGTATGTGCAGAAAAAAACCAACTAGTATGATGTTTATGTTTAATTATGATGACATATTTTGTCCATGGAAGGGCCTAGTTTAATTAGGAAAAGAATATGATATAGTGCAGCAATTATTGCCACTATCAAGATCTGTAACATAAGTAATGTAGAGTGTTGCATTTGATGCCACTACTGCGCCCTATTTTGTCTCAACAAGGGCATTGTAGTTTAATTAGTATGGCTGTGTTCTGGTTGTAACATTGTAAGGTGCTTCTGCACAAACTATCTGTTATGAAAGAACACATTTGGTTTATGTGATTCTGGTAATTTGGTCATGTATTTTGAAGTTGTTATATTTGGTTTATGTTATTCTGGTAATTTGGTCATGTATTTTGAAGTTGTTATTCTTGGTTTATGTGATTCTGGTCATTTGGTCATGTAATTTTAAGTTGTTATATTGTATGATGCAAAACATTGCTTAACATAAGATCATATTGAACATAACATTGAACCACTACTAACAAAAGATTGTGCATAACATTGGTTCATTATAGAATACATAAGAATGACCAATATTTGGTCATGTATTTTTAAGTTGTTATATTCTATGCTGCAAAACATTGCTTAACATAAGATAAGATTGAAGATAAGATTGAACCAGTACTAACAAAAGATTGTGCATAACATTGGTTCATCATAGAATTCATAAGAATGAGCAATACATTTGCAATCAACACCATTTGCCCAATCATGAAACACTAATGCAGAATACAGATGCAATTGGTTCATCATAGAATACAAGAATGGGAGCTGCAATTGGTTCATCATACAATACACTAATCCAGAATACAATACAACAACCACTACTTTCTAATGGACACAAGAATGACAACTGCAATCAACACCATTAGCACAATCATGAAGCAGGTGCAACCAAGCAAGAACATGTCATAGACTTTTCCCTTCACCTTTAACTCATTCAATTCTTTGTAAATTAGTTCCATGGGTAGTTCATCAATTACCTTGTTTGCAATTAGCTTTTGACCATCATCTTGGTGGGTAAGGCTGTCTAGGTTGCACTCCAAAATCTGGTTGTCCTTATACAATTTGTACATAAGGTCTTTTGTAGTATTGTGATGGTAACTCATCATCAAGGAATCCATACACCTCACGTTTTTTATCTTTATTCTATGCAAATTGTAAAACAAAAGTCATTATCAATTAACAAAAACAGCTTATGCGTATTATTTGAATCTGGAAACTTACACGGGTGGGACAAGCTTTGAATCTTCGACCAGGATTTTCAGGAGTCCATGACACTTGTTCATAGATTGGAAACTTATAAGTACAATGTGTCATACGAGCTATTTCTTCTTTGGTATATCTCCTTCGATGATAACGAGATGAGGAAGTACATGAAGCCATTATAGTAAGAAACTGATTTTGAAGAAATGGAATTGGGATTTTGTGTGTCAATTTGAATTAATTGAAAAGAGTTAATTGCATTTTTGGTCCTTGTGGTTTGGCCAAATTGCAGATTTGGTCCCCAAAACTTTGAAAGTGCACCAGAGGTCCCCATTTTCAAGTTTTCGTTGCACGTTTGGTCCCTGGCCAAAGTTAAATGACTAAAATACCCTTATCTTCTTCCCTTTTAATTTTCTAATTACTTTTTCTTTTTATTTCTTCTTTCCAACTCTCCCCTTTCTTCTTTCTCTTCCTCGATTCTTCCTCCCACCCCAAAAACCTGCAACATAACTATCCCAAGTCGCCATCACCATCCCACTCTCTGTATAACACTATACCCGATCGAGGTCAAGAAAGGGGAGGTCAAAATTTATTCTTCTTCCTCTGTATAAACTGATAACACACACTCAAATCCTACCCATCTTTCTCCCACTTCCAGCCTCACTCTCACTCATCCTCTCACTCTCTTTAATTACCGCCGCCGCAACCCTCATCACCATATCAAGCCGCCATCACCATCAAGACACAAGGAGATCGTGGGTTCGTGTAGATCGGGTTTTAAACGAGGGTAACGAGTTGGGTTTTGACCATGGCTTTGGTTGTGTGTCCATCTCCTCATCTTGTCATCTAACTGTTTCACTCTCATTCTTTTGGTATGACAACACCTAAAAACCATTTCGTTTTTTTTATTTTTATTTCTTTTATTAAACCGATTATAAGATCGTTGCCGTGTTTTCGTTGATTAATAACGGGTTTAAAAACAAATTCAAAACGTATTGGTGGTACAGATTCGTGTGGTGATAATGGCGACTTGGGATAGTTATGTTTCAGGTTTTTGGGGTGGGAGGAAGAATCGAGGAAGAGAAAGAAGAAAGAGGAGAGTTGGAAAGAATAAATAAAAAGAAAAAGTAATTAGAAAATTAAAGGGGAAGAAGATAAGGGTATTTTAGTCATTTAACTTTGGCCAGGGACCAAACGTGCAACGAAAACTTGAAAATGAGGACCTCTGGTGCACTTTCAAAGTTTTGAGGACCAAATCTGCAATTTGGCCAAACCACAGGGACCAAAAATGCAATTAACTCAATTGAAAAAGTTGATTTAGGGTTTATGTGTACCTGCAAAAAAGAAAGAAAAGGGTAAAGTTACTTTTTAGTTTGTATTATTTTTTGGAAAAATGAAAGAAGAGGGTAAAATATATATATATATATATATATATATATATATATATATATATATATATATATATATATATATATACATGGAATTAAACCGGTGACGTGGACTTAACCAATTAGGGAAGTGAATAAATGCCTCATAAAAGACAAAAAAGTCGACTAAAACGGACAAACAAGTTTTTTTTTTTTTTTTTTTTTTTTTTTTTTTTTTTTTTTTTTTCAATACGTGGAACTGACTTTTGTGTTAAGTATAGTGCTTTAATAGGTTATTTGCCTTTATTTTATATATATCTTTTTGCCGTTCAAAAAAAAAAGAAAAAAAAAAATCGACTCATCAAGCTATTAAGCACATGCAAGATTAATGTAAACATCATCAAATTGAGTTATGCCTCCAATACTAATGTTAAGGTTGCGTTTAGTTGGGGGAAAACACCCTTGTTTTCCACAAAATGTTTTGTGGAAAACAAGGAAAACAGAGATCGCATTCAAATCAACGTTTTCCAACAAAATGTTTTGGAAAACACAAATCCCCTATTTCCTAACTTAACAAAGAAAATTACAAAACAAATTTTAGTTGTTTTCCTTGTTTTCCTTTGTAACCCTCAAGCCTCCCTCCCTTTCTTCAAAACAGAAAATAGAAACATCAACTAAACGCGTTTTCTATATTTTCAAGTGTTTTGTGGAGATTAATTCTCCTTCCAAATTTTTACAAAACTAAAGATAGAAAATAAGAGAATTTGTTCTCCAACTAAACGCACCATAAGTATCTACCTTGTTAAATGTTGTATCAAGCTAACGATTATGTCCCAGAATGATAGAGAAACCCTTGCTTTGTGAAATAGCTAGGTAACCTCGCGACTTATTTTCTACCGTAAATTACAAGCTAAATATTATGTCATATATGGTATATCTTATCGTATTGTCAGTGGTCAGTATGCATTTGGAAGTCTACTCTTGAAAAGAAAACGTAAATGTTATAGTCTATAAGAGCCCGAAATGTACTCTTGTGTCAAAGATATCTACCAGACCATGTTGACATTCGGTTTACCGCTCTTCTGTTTGCTCATCCTTTTCACCACCACAATCACTATCTCGCAACCATACAATGCCACCGATCACTTCCTCCTCGACTGCGGTTCATCAACCACTTCCACTTCCGATTCCAACCAGAGATGGGATGGTGATGAACACTCCAAATTCTTGCCTTCAGACATCACCGCCACCTCCTTTTCATCCAAAGTCTTGCCCATAAGCCTAGGCCCAAGTCCACTAAGGAAAGGAAGGGACTAGGAGTGTTGCCCTAGCTCCCCTTCCTATAAATACCTTGTAATAACCCTCACTTGAGGGTTGGTTGTTCAATTTATCTTTCATTCATACTCCACGCATAACCTTTCTCTACTTATACGTGTGTGGGTGTTTGGTTCGTTGTTCATCCGATATATTCTCCTCTCTATTTCTTCTATTGATGCTTGTGTTGTAAACTTAGTGACCTGACAGAATATGGTTGGAGATGAGTTTTTTCAAGGTTGAATGTACACAAAAAATGTCTTTCTATCCTTCAAATTTGAAGATTTTGAAAGGCATGGTTGGAAATTGCCTAACGAATGAGTATTTAGAGAAAAACTTTGCAAATAGTGACAGCCATTATGAATAATTTCCTAAGATGAAATGTAAATACAAAATCATCAAATTCCTACGTAATATCTTATTTATCCCGTTATCGGATGAACCTGCTAAAAAAAATATGTCATTTGCTCACACATGTGTCTAAACACTTTTAAGAAGTATGTAAATATTAAATTATTAGGCAAATGGTCTAAAAAATAAATAAAGTTGCCATATTTTTTATTTCTAATTTCCTATTTAAATATTAAACTTTCTTAATCATCTTATTGTAGGCATAATTATCATTTAATCAAAAGTAAGTTATATAAATCGTCCCTCTTCTTTTCTTCCCTCAACAAATCTTGAGAATACCTTATTTTTAGTTTCTTTTAGATTCTTTTCTTTTATCTTGTTTACTAATCTTGCGAACAAAGCGTTAAAGCTGACAAATGTGGCCTCACTCCAAAATGTAATTGTTTTTTATTTATATTGTGAGTGTGTGTGTATTTAGTGGCATATATTTTTATAAAGGTGAGTGAGAGAGACAAAAACAGATGTATGATGAGTATGAGTGAGTGAAAGTACGTAAGAGAAGAGAGAAAGCTGAAATAATGCTGAGATGACAGTAAGTGAGTCACCACGACTATTTTTAACCTTAAAATCCGTGTCGATTCTTATTATTATCCTTGTTAAAATAAATAATTTCATATAATAGGCATAACCAAACAATTATAAACAATTTAACCAAGGATATTTTGTACTCCTATAGTCCTATATCGTTGAAACATATCAATCAACTTTAGGATAAAAGCCAATTGATATTTTGTACTCACATATCTATATAACAATGTCATTTTAATTTCTTCCCTATAGTCCAATCGATGATAGAATTATTAATGGACTAAATAAAAGTGCTTATAATATTTTTTCTATTGGCTATAGTGACAAAATGACTTAAAAGACATGACTTTTCAAGTCTACTCTTGAAGCAAATAATTGATGCTTTATGATATATTAGAAGACAAATTGTCAAACAGCATCTCAATTACAAAATTTGCTTAAAATATTGAATCTCTCTCTTAACTCATTGCTCTAATGATAATACATTTTCATCTAAATCTCATTTCTCAAATCTCATATGTTAAATTTTCAATAGGTTAAAGTGATTGACTTGAGAAATACTATTCTATTGCTTAACTAACTAAATTATTTTCAATATTTACCATACATGCATCAACTCGTATCAGGCCTCTTATTCAAGCTCTAATGAGAAAGCTAACCAATCTCCGTCCATCCTTTATAATCATGTTTTTTCCTTAGGTTACAATGATAAAGGAACAAAGGTCTACTCCAATGACTACTTATTTGACAAAGGAACTTATAAAGGAAGCAAGAATTAAAAGAGTAGCAATTTTGTTTTGTTTTTTTGTTTTTTCCTTTTCTTTTGTTTTGTTTTATTATTATTATTATTATTATTATTATTATTATTATTATTATTATTATTATTATTATTATTATTATTATTATTTATTTATTTTTTTATTTATTATAAATCACACTTTTATTAAAAACTCATAGGATTACAAAAGATTAGTGGGGAGCCTCGAAACCAACTGAGCCCCCACACCTCTAGCAATGGTAAAACCAATCCTATTAAAGATATGAACTGCTGCACGCGCTCCAATGTCCTGAGTCATCGAGAAACGTCGAATACGCTTGAGCAAGGTGACTGCATCTTTCTCAAGTTCTCCAAAAGAGGAAAAAGAGAAGGGGAGAAACCCATACCCAATATCCGCACATTTGGCATCATACTTGACCCGTTTACGCCGAGCAGCATCACTGATCGCTCGCCCTGGTATAAAATCAATCAACCCGGATTGCGTCAAGGGCGACGAACCCGTAAGATCAACACATACATCGCGTCCACTATCCCAAGAGTAGAGTAATATGTCAGCCGGTCGCAAGGATCTGTCCCCATCTCCAAAAAGCCCAATATCAACCTCCTTGCGAGCGGAAATCCCAGATCGAGAGCATATGTCAACAAGAACATCTCGCACAAGGTTGTGACGATGTTTAATGCCAACAATACCCGCACACGAAACAGCGTGATCCCCATAAATATCTCCAGGAAAAACCTTAGAACAGGCAGAACACGGTACCTGAACAGTGAAAAGAGGAACACCCAAACGATAACACAGTACACACCGATAAGCCCTGGCACTCATAGTTTGTCCCAATCCAGATACCGGAGCCACCCTAAGCCAATCCGAAGTGTGATCCTCCTTTAAAGAGCTCCATAACGCCATATGTCGAGGGGAAAGATGGAAAGTAGATTCAACAGTTTGGGAAACCCGACCGAAATATATATCTGCCAATTTCTTCATAAGTTTGGGGGCAGCGACCTCGATAGGGTTACTCAAAAGGTCAATATCCATATTCACATTGAAAGTACATAGAGCATCATCAAAAGAGGGACCAGCAGTTATAATACCCGAACCATGAAGAAGCTTAGTTTGAAGGGCAGCTGATTGAAGTCTAGAAGCAATAAAGGCATAGCTCAAGACATCACCTGCAGAATATAAACCCAGTCCCCCAAAAGCAAAAGGTAAGGTGGCGAGTCTCCACTGCCAGTCACCAAAACCAGGTCCAGAAGCAGTGACAATACGCTCCAAAGAGGAACGAAGTGCCGCATCAAAAGAAACCTGAGCACACTCAAAGACCCGAGGAGAACATGTGCGCATAGAAAAATAGAGCTTAGAAATACCAGCACATGCACGGAGTAACAACAACTCGCATTGAGGATCATTAAGTTTGGCAACTGCCTCCATAAGTTCAATAGTTTTAGCAACCCTTTTCAGGACCAACTTACTACCAAACTCAAAATCCACACTAACAGGTCCACCCAATAATTTAACACCATGTGAGGGGCGAGAAATATTATGGGGAAAAACACCATCATACCTGCTTCTGGGGTCCTCTTGTGGCCAAAAGACTTCAGTTTTATCAACATTGAGGTGTAAGCCACGACAAGGTCCGTCTACCATAATCAACTCCAAAACCTTACCCACAACCAAGGTATCACCAATAATAGTGCCATCATCCAAATACCAAGCTTGAAAGGAAAGGTCAAAAGAATCTCTAATCTTACATGCTAAGGGATGCAAGACTAAAGCAAAAAGAAGAGGCCCAAGCGGATCACCTTGTTGCACACCTTGATGAGACCAAAGAGTATGCTCACCATAATATAATCTAGCAGGACTAGAGTAGCAAAACTCCACCCACTGTGAAATAGCCGGGAAATGCAAACGAACCTCACGTAACATAACAGCCCGGTCCACCATGTTGAAAGCGTTTTTAAAATCAACCAACAACATGGACAAACCAACCTCACCCCCACGGTCCTCAACCAAACGGTTCACAGCATGAAGAATAGCTTCCCCACACCCAGACACTCCAACACCAAGTTGTAAATCATCAAAATAATTGCCAGAAGAGTGGCTAAGCATGGAAGCACAAACCTTGGAAACTAACCGCCTCCAAACAGTCCCAACAGCAATAGGACGGATACCCCCTCCTGGTTTGACTAAGGGTGTGAGAGGAGCACTAGCAATATATTCCCCCAACGCCCTCGGACAGTTACCAGCAAGAAAAAGGTTCACCACTTGGGTATTTGGATTATTATTATTATTATTATTATTATTATTATTTTTTTTTTTTTTTTTTTTTTTATAAACATCACTTTTATTAAAAACTCATAGGATTACAAAAGATTAGTGGGGAGCCTCGAAACCAACTGAGCCCCCACACCTCTAGCAATGGTAAAACCAATCCTATTAAAGATATAAACTGCTGCACGCGCTCCAATGTCCTGAGTCATCGAGAAACGTCGAATCCTTATTATTATTATTATTATTATTATTATTATTATTATTATTATTATTATTATTATTATTATTATTTACTAGGAATAAAATCTAATCCTATTAACTAGCAATAATATGCTTATAATCTCAAATAATTTAAATTTGAAGACGGATTAGCGATGGATCTATATATATAAGCAAGGGCGAAAACAAAGAGGGGTCACAACGGGTAAGTGGCCTTTTAGCGAAAACAATTGTAGGGTAAATTGTTCAAAATATCTAGTTTTTTTTTTTTTTTTTTGACTTCTTAAGAACCAATTTGTAGTGTAGTTTCTAAAAATTATTAAAGTGTGCCCTTGAGCAAAATTTCTGACTGAATGGAACAGCAGGCGGGTTACACGTTCCACTGTGCCGAGATTTGAGGTGCCTATAGGAAAAAATCTTCACAAGGTCAACCGCCAACCGTTGTAATTATTATTCTAGAAGAAGCTTTATTTTATTTTATATATATCTTTTTGCCGTCGAAAAAAAAATAAAAAATAATAAATAAGATCGACTCATCAACCTAATAAGCATATGCAAGATTAATGAAACATCATCAAATCGAGTTCTGCCTCCAATACTAATGTTAAGTATCAACCTTGTTAAACGTTGTATTAAGATAACGATTATGTCAAAGAAATGATGGAGAAACCCTTGCTTTGTGAAATAGCTAGGTAACCTCGCGACTTATTTTCTACGGTAAATTACAAGCTAAATATTCTGTCATACTCATATATGATATATCTGATCGTATTGTCAGTGGTCAGTATGCATTTGGAAGTCTACTCTTGAAAAGAAAATGTAAATGTTAATAGTCTATAAGAGCCCGAAATGTACTCTTGTGTCTCTACCAGACCATGTTGACATTACCGCTCTTCTGTTTGCTCCTCCTTTTCTCCAGCACTATCACCATCGCGCAACCATACAATGCCACCGATCACTTCCTCCTCGACTGCGGTTCATCCATCAATTCCACTTCCACTTCCGACCAAATATGGGACGGTGATGAACACTCCGAATTCTTGCCTTCAGACATCACCGCTACCTCCTTTTCATGTAATACAACTTTCCTGGATCCATCAGTCCTAACAGTCCCTTATTCCACTGCTCGAATAATCAACACTTCTTCCATCACTTACAAATTTCCAGTCTCTGAAGGGCCAAAATTCCTCCGCCTATATTTCTATCCTGCAACTTACTCTGGTCTCACCCCAAACCAATCTTTTTTCTCGGTATCGTCCAATGGCTACTCTCTTTTAACAAACTTTAGTGCTTTCATAACAGCCTTGTTTCTCGCAGAGAAGCGTTCCGATGCTGGAGTCGATGGTCCCCGGGTTCCCCACTTTGTGAAGGAATTCCTAATTAATGTGAAAGATACACAATTCTTAGATGTTGTCTTTACCCCTTTACCCAATTCATATGCATTCATCAATGGTATTGAGATTGTTTCAATGCCAGATAATCTGTATTTCAATGCTAAGAACGTGAAATATGTCGGTCATAATTCAGGACCCGTTATTAGTAACAAAACTGCGCTTGAAAATGTTTACAGGCTAAACATGGGTGGGGGGCAAATACCCGGTAATGATGATACTGGTATGTACCGGTCATGGGATCAAGATAATAACTACATATACGGAGCAGCAATTGGGCTGACGCCCGTTTCTCAGAATCCGATCGCATATACTATAGAGACTCCGAATTACACCGCACCTGAGCTAATTTATCAAACACAAAGAAGTATGGGCAAACAAGCTGACAGATACAATTTGACATGGATACTTCCTGTTGATTCAGGGTTTTATTACATGCTCCGGCTTCACTTTTGCAACATTATACCACAATACACTGAAGAGAATCAACCGGTTTTCACGGTCTTCATTAATAATCAAACTGCTGAGGAGGAGGCTGATTTGTTCTACTGGACTAAAGGTAGTGGGTATCCTGTGTTCAAGGATTACGTTGTGTTTGTCAACGCTCCAGATGGCCACCAAAGCAAGCAAGATATGTGGCTAGAATTGCATCCTAACCCCAATTCTGAAGAATATAGGGATGGTTATTTAAATGGTTTGGAGGTCTTCAGGTTGAGTATGAATGGTAATCTTTCAAGCCCAAACCCAGAACTAAGCAGTTCTGTACACCAACCGCCAAGCCCGGTGTCTCCCATAAAAGAGAATAAGAAGAAGAATCCCCACTATGTCACTATCATTGGATGTGTCGCGGGAGGTTTAGCCTTGTTGTCTGTTTTACTTAGTATAGTTTTACGTCAGCGAAAGGGAGTAAATTACCATAGTACAACCAACCAAAAGCCATCAAGGGGTTCAACCCCTAGTGATTCGTCACTTCCATCAGACCGTTCTCGTCGTTTTACACTCACAGAAGTGAAAGCTGCAACCAACAACTTTGATGACAATTGTGTTATAGGCAATGGAGGGTTTGGCAAGGTCTACAAAGGGTATGTAGATAACGCTGCAACGACTGTAGCAATCAAACGGCTCAACCCGTTATCAAGCCAAGGTTTTCATGAGTTCCATACAGAAATAGAGATGCTGTCAAAACTACGCCATGTCCATCTAGTGTCCTTGATTGGATACTGTGATGACATAGATGAGATGGTACTGGTGTATGATTACATGGCTCATGGGACTCTACGGGAACATCTGTACAAGACAAACAAACCTCTTTTATCATGGGAAACACGTCTCAATATATGCATTGGTGCAGCCAAAGGGCTGCATTATCTCCACACAGGTGCAAAGCGAACAATAATTCATCGAGATGTAAAGTCCACAAATATCTTACTAGATGAGAATTGGGTTCCTAAAGTATCAGATTTCGGCTTATCAAAAGTAGGATCAAAAGACCCGTTACATAAACATGTTAGCACAACGGTGAAGGGTAGTATCGGGTATATTGATCCTGAATACTGCCGAAATCAGAAACTCACAGAGAAGTCTGATGTGTACTCATTTGGGGTGGTTCTGTTTGAAGTTTTGTGTGCAAGACCTGTTATTGTTCCATTGGTACCAGAAGAACAAGTGAATTTGGCAGAATGGGGCAAGACTTGCTATCGAAGGGGAACCTTAGTTGATATAATAGATGAAAAACTAAGTCGTGAGATTGCACCAGGGTGTTTAAGGAAGTTTGGTGAGGTAGCGAATTGCTGTTTACATCAAGAAGGTTGTGAACGACCAGCTATGGATGAGGTAGTTTGGGGACTAGAGTTTGCATTGGAGCTACAGAAAGCTTATGAGAAAACTAGTGGAAATGTCAGTGAGGCAATGACGGAAAATCAAGAACTTGCATTTCTCAGTAGAAACACAGACAATGCTATAGAAGATGAGGGAAATGTTGCATATTAAACAGTCCTTCGATGATCCTGTGAAGCAGAGTATGTTCGGAGTACCTTACAAAAGATGAAAAGATATACGGTATATAGTGTAATTTGGCTACTATATGTATCATGTTTAATACATAATGGTTGCTACATTGAAAGGACAATAATGCAAAGGAATTTGCTATTTTGTGGTCTCCCCATTAATCATTTTAATTAACTAATGGGATCCAGTGTTAGTACAAATAAAGGGGTGTTTGGTTGCTTCGTTAAGATAATAATCTAATTACGTAAGGAGTAATCAACAACCTTAATTAATGTATACTATCTGTGGTAAATTCAACAAATTCAGATCCACGTATAATATGTGATACATAATTCATTTAGCTTATAAAATGTTGGTTTTTGGGGCTCCAAAGTAATGGTTAAAGTGTATAGAAGTGATAATGGTACTTATTGCTTCGAGGCAAGTGTTCGTGTTCTTAATGAAAGTCTGACTCAAGTCCAATCGAACCGCTGTGCATTGGGTTTTCCTGGTGAATCACTTCTTGAGATGCACTGAAGCAAGGTACGTAAAACCTTTGTTAATGAAGAGGTGATAAACAGAATTCTGAAAAACTTTACTAATTAAGTTTTCAAGGGATTCAAGAAACTAAACTTCTTTGTTCATATACTAACACGATCGATAAGAAATGTGCTAAAATTGAGAGAGTTTCGAGTGCTTTATTAGTATCCAAAAAACACAGCTTTGGCAATTAGCGACAGCTGATAACACGAAACATACCTAGCTAGTGACACACTGTGACAGTCTAAACCCGTCATTCAGGTTATGTGCCCATTCAAACTGACATCTATGCAGTCACTAAGGAATAACGCAACGGTTGGTTACTGGTTTGTTACTACCCTATGTTTTTAATGTCACCTTTTGTGACAAATTATCAAATCTGTTTATTAGGACTTGAGTAAACACTTTCCGATCTGACTGTAAGTCTGTAAACGTCCCCCCAACATAAAAGTTGAATCTGTATTAGTAATACCAAATATGTTATCATATTCGCATATACGTTTTAGTGTTTACTTATAATCAGTTTCATCATTGTCAAAGAAACCTATTAAGCGATGGTAAATGTATATTTTCTTGAGTACGGTTTAATATATATAAAAAAATATTTTACAAATGAAAAGATGGTACTTTTTATCAGTTTGAACTTTGAAGTAGTCAATATGATATTTAACCACATGGGGTCATTCCATTTCTTTATATCTTATCTGTCTACCTATACTATAAACCAAAGCCTTGAAATTACTGTGTAGGCTTCACAAAATGACACATCATCCGAAAATAGTTAGCTACTGTTTTGAGCTTTGAAAAGGTAAATCTCCATTCTCCACCACTTGCCATTTAAACAAAACTATCCACTTTCTCAGTTCACCCAGTCCAATCTACTGAATCTCTCTCAGATTTCAACGTTCACATGCTCATTTGCTATTTTCCGGCAAAATTTTTCCCAACAAACAATTCTAGCTTCTCCTCTCTAGAACATGTCATGAGTTATAACAAGGTAGTGACTTGACCCTCCTTATTTTCTCCCATTTTTCTTCCTCTTCCATTTTTCTTGTCGCCAGCAAACCCAAAATCCAAGATCAAGAGTCGAGACCAGCCACCATAAACCACTCTTCTTTTTTACTTTTTGTAAGTTCTTAATCTTGTTTAACTTTAATTTCCTTTTTTACTTTTTATGTCTCATTCAAACAGAATGATAAAGTGCAGGTTATATATTTCATTTAAGTTTTTTCCTTTACTTCTACAGAATGTTGTACTTGACACTTACAGTCTTGGTGGCATGAAGATTTGAAAGACGGAAAGTGGTGAGAGCATATTTAGATGTGAGAACGACATAAAATTTGTCATTTTCACTCTGATTGGTATGTTACTGAGCTGACATTAGTTTGTTTCTTAATAGCCCTTTTTTTTAATCTTAATAATGGGTTTTAGTTTTAGCCTCTCATGGGGTTTCACATTAGTTGTTAGTCTTGGTTTTGTGGTGGGATGGGCTTAGATTGTTGGTTTCCTCATTTTGCTTTGCTTTTAAATTTTAATGGTTGTTCTCATGTAGTGATGTACATTCCATCTACAAGTTTGGTGTTAAACTACCACAGTGTTAGTGTACTAAAAAATAAAGAAGATGTTTCCTGAAAAGTTTGTGTATGTAGTGGGAAAAAAAAAGAGCAGGGAGGAAGGATGATGTGTACACTTGTGTGAAATAGGAAGAAAAAAAAAGATAGTTTACCACTCGGTTGAATGATTTTGTATGTGTATCGTAATTGCACATTTGTATTTGGCAGTGTGTTATAATTATTCTTTATAACTTTATGACTTTATTTATGGCCCTTTGTGCACATAATTTCACTGGGTCGCTTCTTTTGTATTTTAAATAGAAAAATACATTATAATTTTACTAAGGTAATAATATTAGAGAAAAAAAAAAAAAAAAGCATGGTACCCTTGAGTTGTTACTACAAGTAGGGGTGCTATTCGGGTCGGGTTGGTCGGGTTCGGGTCAAACGGGTCGGGTCCAAGTCGGGTCGAAGGTAAAAATAATATACCCGAACCCGACCCTATTTGAACTCGGGTTAGTCGGGTTCGGGTCAAGTCGGGTCGGGTCCAAGTCGGGTCGGGTCAAGTCGGGTCAGGTTCGACCCTATTTGAAAATGAGTAATTGCATTATATTTTAATTTTAATACTTGCTAAGTTGCTGTAAATATGCTGTGTTCAAATTGAGTTTAATCATCTCAAACCACTTCGTTATACATTTCGGTAAATACATTAATCGGATAGATAGATTAAGAACTTGTTCCTTAATATCATTAAGAAAAAACGAACTAAGAGGTAACAAGGGCTTTTAGTATGTTTGTAGGAAATTTTTTGTTGGAAAATAATATAAAAGAGGTGTGTATAAATATGCATGTAGAAAACTAATAAAAATCAATATCGCATTCCATCATACATGGACAGATTCCATCATAATTCATAGTTTCATACATTTGACAATTGACATGACAATATACGCAGGTTTGTAACAACAACCTAATAAATACATTTTGATTTAAATGACAAAATATAAACTGATATAATGTACACATGTACATGTCCATTCTATCCAAAGTTTTTCACAGCAACAGCCCATCAACATGGAAGCTCAAACTCTCTCCTCATACACCTACATTCTCCTACCGGACTCCGAACACCAACCCCGACCACCACAGCCTTGTCGTCGTCCATCTACGAGTCGTATAACTTGTCATAGAACAATATTTATTAAAATATAATTATATTTATTTACTTAAAATTAAATAAAGATTAAAAAAAAAAAAAAAAAAAAAAATCCTAACTCGGGTTAGTCGGGTTGACCCGAACCCGACGAAGCAAAATATTTAAACCCGATACCCGACCCTAATTCGTACTCGGGTTAAACGGGTTGACCCGATTGACCCGAGTTAGATTTTGGACCCGAGTAACCCGACCCGAATTGACTCGGGTCGGGTTCGGGTCGGGTTCGGGTCGGGTCGGGTCGGCCCGAATGACACCCCTAACTACAAGGGATGAGAGGATTGGTGTAATGCTACTCGAAGTATGGTATGTCAGAGGAGTAAGGTGTGTGGTGTTGTTCGTTGAATGATCACATCAAATATCAAAATTCTGATCGCTGTAAAGGGTCCTACTATTGGAACCCTCCTTATGGATGTGACTCCATAAGGAATATTCCCTTTGTCCTCTTATTTTTTCAGCACAACGCAGTTTTTTGTCAGTTTCTGTTCCGTATTTCTGACAGTTTTAAGCGTTTGGCTTATTAAACTTTCTATTTACAGTTTCGCATTTTCAGGTTTATAGCTTTTTGATATAAACAAAATTATAAAAATAAAAAAAATAATAAAAAAAAACAAAAAAAAAACAAAAAAACTAGGGGGGGTCTTAATAAAAAACTAGGGGGTCCTAATAACTCAGCCCCGCTGTAAAATAGATTAAACTTAGTAGCTTATGAATATGTAAATGATGATTTGGTGACATTCACAAAATATGGACTTTAGTCATAAGAGCTCTAGGTATCGTAATACCGTAACATGAAAAAAGTGTCGTCATCTCAACGTCAATTCACTTTAACATAAAAAAATCACCTCTTATCATAACACCACCTAAACACCATCTTTTGGGACCCACTTTAAAAAATATATATACAAATTATGGTAATTTAGGCATAACGCGGGATGTGATATGGTAACTTAGGCATAAACATGAGTTATAACGCCACCATAGCCCAAGCTGGTACGGCAAACGCGGCTTCAACATCATTCACATCAGCCCAACACATATTATTATATTATTGTACCGTGTGCACTAAGTGAAATGGTAAAGAAGTCAAAAGTAACAATAGCTTAACGATAACTGTGGAAAGTAACAGCAATACGTGTCCACGGGGCGGTTCGGTTAGTTGGGAGATTTAAACTATTTACTGCGGGGTGGTAATTCACTTTTACTATCCAAAACCGAACCGTATTAGACGGGTAACCGAACATGCGGGTACCCGAAATGAGCGGTTACCCGTGGTTCGGTTCACGGTTTACCATTTTAGATATTTAAACGAGTTTACTCATATGAACAATAACATGATCTAAAAGGTAAACTGTAATTTTAGTATATTAAATGATATTGAATAGACTAAAGTCATATTAAATTTATTCCGTCACAATAATTACGTTCAAATAAATATACATGACACAATAAAAAAAAACATTTGTTCGACGTTTATATGTTACAATCATATTAATTAATTTTCACACAAAAATGTTTAGTAAATAGTTTATATTAGGAGCAAAAAACTCGTTATACAATAAAAGTAGTGTAATAATTAATCGATACTTGTACAATTATTTAAATTTTAGTTAAAAACTTTCATGTATCTTATACACGGTTCGATTCGATTAACCGTGGATATTTAAAAATAAAAACCGAAACGGATCCATGATAAGCGAATTTTTTCGGTTTCGATTTATGATTTTTTCGGTTTCGCATTGAGTGGTGATGTGGCTCATGAATTTGGTTTTATTCCTTATTATTTACGGGTAGTTTTTTTTTCTTCGTATTATTAGAAACTGCCATATATCCGCAATGAAGCATATAACAAATCCTTACAATGTTAAATATTTGCTATAATTTGAGAACCCTCTTCAATGATCTTTTTCTTCTATGAGCTTAGCTGTTTATAACATTTAATTTACTTCAATTTCAAGAGGTCGAAAGACTCGAAATTTATTAGCATTTACATATCTTCAATGATCTTTGTTGTTATGCTTCATCGTACATATCTTCTTATAATTTATTAGCATTTACATATCTCTAATTCTGATATACCATAGATATCGAAAGACTCGAAAGTTAAAATTATTTCTTAAAAACATATGTCCAACCATAAATAACGAACACCAAACCATCTTGGGCCGTGCTTAGCACGGCCTAAAAGAATTTCCTAGTCTTACTATTATATAAAAACACCCTATTGCCTCAAAAAGAGACAACTCAGCTCCAAATAGTTTGACACTATTTGCTGACCATAAAACCTTTGACCTCATGCTTCTTTTACACACTTGTTGTCGCTGAAAGTCCATCAACCATTCCTTTTTGACACTCCAAATCTCTTTCAATATCTTAAAATCTTCACATCTTAATTTACTTCAATTTCAAGAGGTTGCTGCAAGTGTTGCGGCTTTATTCTTTAGCGCCGTCATTTGTTTAATTATCAGCTACACCCGTCACCAATTTTCTTAAGTTTATAAGGTACGAATTTCGGTCAAGCCAGTTTTGTTTAGATTTATAAATTGGATTCCATTTACATCTTTGTTATGATATCTATAGGGCCCCATTTTGAAATAAGCTATTGTATTTTTTCTCTCTTTCTTTTATTGGTTTTCTCATTAGGTGGGATTTTGGACTGGATGCTTGGGTTTGTGGGAGTAGTGGTATGGTGTTGGTTGTTTAAGTGAAAATGAGATAATATAATCAAATCCTTATCCTTTCGAAAATATTACGAGTACTTTGTAGATGTACTCTCCTCCCGTTATTCTTTGTACGTAGCTTCTTTCCAAAATTTGATCGATAACTCTTCTTTTACTAGTAATCTCATTCTTCAATACTGTTAAGAACTTAAGATATTTATCCAGCCACCATTTCAAATGTTCGCCATCGACGTTGCAAAGACATCATGATCGGTTTACCTACTATATATGTTTGTAACATAATATATGCAGGTCATGTTGCTAGAAAGAAGATAAAACACGAATGTTTTTTTTTTTTTTTTTTTTTTTTTTTTTTATGTTTGCTTGAGCTATGATAGTATTCCACCCAACTTGTTTAATAACATATGTATTTATATACGGAGGTCAACCTGATCCCATGACTATGGCAAGGATGATTTTTCATGATGGTTGTGCAGTGCTGGATTTGGGCCTGTGCGGGCTGAGCAACTGCACAGGGCCCAAAATCCTTGAGGGACCTCTAAAAAATATTTTAAACCCAAGCTATATGTATTGTACTTAGCCCAACTTCAGAGCCCAATTCTGTTTATGTTTTACTTTTTGATGTAGCGGATGATAAGACTTGAAAACGTATGTATTGTTTTTAACCGAAGATTACGAATTCTCATTAATTCCAATCATTAATTCCAAAATTTGAAATTAAAGTCACCTATTTTTTAAAAACAAATCTGTTCTCCTGGGAGTTTAGATATGAATTTTTTGGTTTTTGATTTGGAAGTAGATAAAAAGACTTTGTTAGCGCTTTAACGTTTTAGATTATAACAAGTTTCTAGTGTCGAATTAACTATTTTACAAGTACTTAATACTACATGTTTAAGGGCCTAATTTATGATTCGGCTCAGGGCCCTCAAAATCCATGAGACGGCCCTGAGCATGTGTTCTATAACAATAAGTTAAAGGTTAATGCATATTTGAAGTCCTATAAATTTCATTCACAATTGTTTCAGTCTCAATTAAAGATATATTTGGTTAAGATAAGAAATTAGGCTTTTCAAGTTACTTAGACAAGGTGGATTATTGACAAATGAACACTTCACGTGGAAAGGAGGTAAAATTATTGGTCAAATCCAATCAAATCTTTTAGCCATGTAGCTTTGTGATTTGATCAATATGATCTACTCTCCTTGAACGATACACAACCAACTATATTTTTTAGGAATATGTTTTACCCGACTAAGAACAGTTTTGACGACCATCTAAAATCTACCATTTTGACCTGTTAACAAAGTTTTACTTCCACTTCCAATAATATAAAAGAAAATCAAATTACAATCAATTTTGCTATCCAATGATAAGGGAGATGATACTCACACCACACTTTTTTATGTATGCACCACAATTTATGCATTACAGTATTGTACGGTACAAACTGTAATGCACAATTTGTGATGCATATATCAAAAAATATGGTGTGAGTATCAATTCCCCAATGATAACGTTAATGATGACACGTGTAGCAATTTCATCTTTAGCATTAAAACGTGTTATGACAATTGTTTATAGATGTTTAAATGTCGTTATTTTTTACGATCTGGGCCGTGTTTAGCACGGCCAAAAAACATCACTAGTACTATTATATAAAAGTCGATCCTATCCCAAAAACTTGCCACATCATATTTAAATAGTAGCTGACTATTTATAAAAAAAAAAATCTTTTTTTTTCCTTTCTAGAAGGATAAAAAGAGGTCTTGATCCCCACCATCACTCTTGATCTTATTTTCTTAAGTTCAATTTTTTTCCTCGAAACCCCTTTCAAGTTCGTATTTTTTTTCCTTTAAAACGTAAATATATGGCAACAAAATATGAGATAAGTAATTTTCATTCTCTCTTTCTCGTTTGCTAACAATTTATTACTTTTACTCTTTTAGTGTCTTCAAATGGTGAGTTAATCTTTTTCTCTTCCTTTTATGGCTTACTTGTAGTGGATGAACGTGTTAATCAGATAGGAGGTCGTGGAGCAAAATGAGGAGGAAGATACTGGTTAAATGAGGTTTTGCATTTTTTTTTATTTTTTTTTATGGGTTTACTATGTTAGTGAGTGAAGCTGTGAAGAATGTTGTGGTGAAATATAATATTGGATCTTGTCATTTCTTACCCTTTTAATTTATGAGTTAATTATCTTTTATTAACTAATTCTGTTTTTAAGATGCAAGAAACGTACTTATGGCAAAGATGGAGCAGAGCAAGTATGAAAATAAATAACATAATAATTGTATGCTTATGAAAATATAGCATAAATATATGAGGGGCTAAAGTATAAATAAGGTGTTCTAATTTTTTAGCATGTACACTTTGAAGTATCAGCCATTTAAAAGTAAACAAAATCTTTTTACACTTTGTTGCAACCATGAATATATGAAGTACATCAACATAACATGGTGATCAACTATATCATGACATATGTTTGATGGACAAACACACTCCTAACGATAGCTACAAAACACATGTTTAGCATGTTATGAAATGCATAAATATATTAATTAAAAGCTTTTGCTTCACGTACTGTTTGCTAAGATCGGTGTAATTGTTTTAGTGTTAGTACTAACGATATTGCGCCGTGTTTAACACGGCCAAAAACCTTTGCTAGTATCAAACCATACAAATCTTATCTTATGTCCACTAGTCAATATGATATTTAACCACGTGGGGTCATTTCATCACAGCATTTATTCTTTATAAATTATAAGCAACGACAAAGAGTACTAGCTGCTGATTAAAAAAAGAAAAAGAAAGAAAAAGATGTTTCGAGGAGGAACCAGCCTAATCTGCTTCACTACCACCATTTTAACAATAACAGTCATTCTCATGATCACGATGACAGCATGCAGTGGCAGTACCGCAGCAGAGTACCAGTTGGTTTCTGTGGAAGAAGAGGAAGAGTTTATGATGGATACAGAAGAACATAGGCGGATTCTGATGTCGGAAGGCTTTCTCAGTGGTGGCGCTTTACAGCAGGGTAATCCGGCTTGCGGCAATAATGACTGTGGAGGCGCAAGATACGATGTTGCTGGTCGGAAACCCAACCTACGTGATCGTTCAAAAAGGTGAAATAGATGGGCTTTGGTTCTTAGTATTGTTTTGGCTATCTGTGGTGGGTTCTTGTGATGCTTTGTGTTTACCACCTAAATGTTTATACACATAATGATGTAAATAAGAAGTCAAATGTTTTCATAATTAATTAGTCACTACATATTTGTATTATAAAAACAAGACACCGGTACTGTGGTAACATAATCAATTAAAAAGCTAGTGAAAAGCAATGACAAACCTTGAAACCGAGCACCTATAAGCAAGATCAATAACCTCCAAAACTATAGTACACCACCTGACGAGAAGCCTAGACAAACCATTTGAATTGGAAGAAAAATACTTTTTTTTTTTTTTTTTTTTTTTTTTTTTTTGTATTCAAATTAGTGGTGTTAGCTAACTACATATATGAAAGTAAATTTGGTGGTGTACAAATCAACTCCATGAATGAATCACAAAAGGTAAAAAATCACGTACATAAATTACCGGGTAACATATAAAAGTTTAAGCTAACCACCACCAACTAAACGAGAATATTGCATCAAAGGTAAGTTTATTTTGGGTATTATACTATAACTGCTAATCAAGAATACAAAAACAAGAGTATCCTATATAAAAAGTTTTCATATATCCAGCAGACATCTACATCTTTCCTTTGCCCTCCTCAGGCCTCAGCTCGCTAGAGCCCGGCCTCTTGCTATAACTTTGATGACGTATGGTCTACATTCGGGTCACGAACCCGACCAATGACCGCTACTAGCAAGCCCAGCACGAACTGGGCTAAGCCGATAAGTGTTTGGGCTCACGAAGGCCCAAACCCAAAAGTTATTTATGGAATAAGATATCGGATATCTCCTATCTTTGGAGATAATCGTTTACCAACCGACTTAGGTGGGATACGCCCAAGGTTGGGGAATACGAAACCAACAAGGATTTCGTGTGTATATAAAGGGAACCCCATCCCTCATTAAAGGTACGATCTAAAAACCCTAATTCTCCATTAACCCTAAAACCGATTACTTAATCTCACGCCGGAAGATAATCGTGGGAGACAATCCCACGATAAGCCTAACGGTGTTTTCTGTTTACTTAGTGCGCATGTCTCAAGCATTAAGATCCAAATGATACGGGAACCGGAGTCCAAACAAGGAACGCCTAACTTTTGTATCAACAAGTGGCGCCATCTGTGGGACCTTACTAAGAACTAAAAACTAGAGTGACGAAGCAAGGAAATCAAAACCAGTGATCGCATGGTGACATACATGGAAAGAAGCAGCAAAGTGGGTCAGTTTCTAAACAAGCCTCTGGGACAACCAGCGCTACTAGAAACCAGGCATCAGGCCCAGATCTGGTCTTCCCGACGATGGAACCATGCCTGGGGACAACCCAGGCCACCACAACCACCACTGGCGCAGAAGGTCCACTGCGCACTCCTTTTACCACTCCACTCCAATCGGTGCTAGAAACGGACCTTACAAAAGCACCAGACGCACCTGACCGAAACAAAGGTCTAATGGTAGAAACAGACACCCTTGCTCTAGAAGGGGTTGTGCCGGAACTAGCGCCAAGTGATTTTGTGTCTCAAAACTACGAAACCTTGGCTGCTCTCATGCAAGAGGAAGCAAAAAAGAGGTCAGGTCGGAGTTTGCATGCCCGACTCGATTTCGGCCCGAAATATGAGATATCTCCACCGCGCCATCAGAAGGAAAAGCGCGGAAGGGATAGCCGCCAACCCCCAGTATTTACCAGGATTGGGAGGAGAATTGAGAATGATGAGGCAGCGGACATGCAATACCTTGGGGAACATGAAGAGGAGGGACGGCGTACCAATGTCCACGCTAGGCTTGGTAGTCGCAGGGTCCATGACAGACTCGGACGACGATACTCTCCAAGCGAAAGCCCAAGTGAAAGCCCTTCAAGTGCGAACTCTGAGGACAGTCGGCGCAAACGCCGAAAGAGGGAAAGCTCATCCTCTAGTAACTCCTCGGACAACGAGGATAGCGAAACCGGGCTCTGGAAGTCCAGGAGGAAATATCGCGACCAGGAGGAGGAGGACATGTCCCTTCCGTGGCGCCGCCAAAAGGTAGATGCGTTCACTCGGCGCATCAGCAATTTCTCAGAAAATAAAAGGAGGCGCATGCCCGCCAATGTGAAAACCTATGATGGAACAGGTGATCCGGATGATCACCTAAAATTTTTTGAATCAGCCGCTACCATCGAGAACTAGCCACAACCTGTGTGGTGCCATATGTTCAATTCCACACTAGTAGGAAACGCGCGAAACTGGTTCAGTAAGCTTCCACATAGAAGCATAGATGGTTTGAAGAGTTGCGGAAGGCGTTCCGCCTAAACTTCACTCAAAGGAAGAAGTGCGCTAAAAACCCTGTTGAACTCGCCAGGGTGAAACAGCGCCAGGGGGAATCTACAAGCGCTTACGTGGAGCGCTTCAAAGATGAGTGCATACAGGTTAAGGCATGCCCCGAAGTGCTGAAGATCTCAGGGTTCATGAACGGGATCAATAACCCAGAACTCATTAAAAGGTTGAACGATAAGATCCCCCAAACCTTTGATGAACTTATGAAACGCACAAGGTCCTTCATCCAAGGAGAAGCCGCCGCGGCGGATAGCAAGAAAGGCTACTCAAACTATCGGTCACAGGAACAACCTCGAAGACAATCCACTTACCAGAGTAGCAACCGTAACAAGAACTACCGCGGCCAGGGGAGCGGACGGGATAATGACAGATATACCCCGCTAACCAAGACTCCAAAGGAGATATTCGCGACGGAAGGCGCGAACTTCCCAAGACCCCCACCAATGCGCACCCTTGAGGATCGGCGCGTGGGGAGTGGATACTGCGACTATCATGGACAGAAGGGCCACACTACCAATGGATGTGTCCAACTGCGCCAACTCATTGATAAACTAGTAAAAGAAGGCAGATTGGACCATTTGGTTAAAAACATCAAGGAGGGCAAGGATAAGCAAAAAACTGGGAATAAGAAAGAAGTACCCAAGGATAAGGCTGACACCATCTACATGATACAGTCATGGCAGCGAGTAACTAGGCAGAAGATCAGCCAAAAGTTTTCCCGTGGAAGTGAAATCTCTTTCCCCACCTTGACTGCGGACAACGCAGTGGTAGAGCCGCTCACCATTGAAATTAATGCAGGGGGTCATGATATCCACCGCATGTATATTGATGGAGGAGCGTCTGCAGACATAATGTATGAACATTGTTTCAAGCGACTGCGACATGAGATACGCAGTCAGTTAAGCCCTGTCACGACAGTGCTAACTGGTTTTACAGGAGAAAAGATATGGCCTATGGGGCAAATACGCTTACTAGTCAACGTTGGCAATAAGGAACACTCCGCGACAGCCTGGATGAATTTTATGGTGATCAAATCCCCTTCGCCATACAATGGCATTATCGGAAGACCAGGGATATCAGCCATACGCGCAGTACCGTCTACAGCACATGGGACGCTCAAATTCCCAGTGGAAGGAGGTATTGTTACTCTCTACAATGCCATTGTACCACCTAGAGAATGTAACACGATTACATGTGAGACGGCAGACAGTTCAGAGCAACGCGCACCTAAAGTACCAAACCTGGGGATTGCAATTCATCCTGACTACCCAGATCTAAAAGTATCGATTGGGGGATCGCTGTCTGATAAAGGCAGGGCAGCCATGTGCGCACTCTTGCAAAAGAATCTGGATATCTTGGCATGGGAACCAAAGCACATGACCGGTGTACCACGCTCAGTTACAGAACACAAGTTGAGAATCCGACAAGGATACTCTCCAGTACGTCATAAGAAGCGCGGCCAGGCTCCGGAGCGCGCACAAGCAATTCTGGCAGAAGTACACAAACTTGTGGAGGCAGGTATCATGCGAGAGGTCTATTACCATGACTGGCTGTCCAATCCAGTGATGGTCAAGAAGAGCGACGGTAGTTGGAGGATGTGCGTGGACTTCACAGATCTCAACAAGGCATGTCCACAAGACTGCTACCCGCTACCTGAGATAGACTGGAAGATAGAGTCTTTGTGTGGATACCCACGATAAGCCTAACGGTGTTTTCTGTTTACTTATTGCGCATGTCTCAAGCATTAAGATCCAAATGATACGGGAACCGGAGTCCAAACAAGGAACGCCTAACTTTTGTATCAACAAGTGGCGCCATCTGTGGGACCTTACTAAGAACTAAAAACTAGAGTGACGAAGCAAGGAAATCAAAACCAGTGATCGCATGGTGACATACATGGAAAGAAGCAGCAAAGTGGGTCAGTTTCTAAACAAGCCTCTGGGACAACCAGCGCTACTAGAAACCAGGCATCAGGCCCAGATCTGGTCTTCCCGACGATGGAACCATGCCTGGGGACAACCCAGGCCACCACAACCACCACTGGCGCAGAAGGTCCACTGCGCACTCCTTTTACCACTCCACTCCAATCGGTGCTAGAAACGGACCTTACAAAAGCACCAGACGCACCTGACCGAAACAAAGGTCTAATGGTAGAAACAGACACCCTTGCTCTAGAAGGGGTTGTGCCGGAACTAGCGTCAAGTGATTTTGTGTCTCAAAACTACGAAACCTTGGCTGCTCTCATGCAAGAGGAAGCAAAAAAGAGGTCAGGTCGGAGTTTGCATGCCCGACTCGATTTCGGCCCGAAATATGAGATATCTCCACCGCGCCATCAGAAGGAAAAGCGCGGAAGGGATAGCCGCCAACCCCCAGTATTTACCAGGATTGGGAGGAGAATTGAGAATGATGAGGCAGCGGACATGCAATACCTTGGGGAACATGAAGAGGAGGGACGGCGTACCAATGTCCACGCTAGGCTTGGTAGTCGCAGGGTCCATGACAGACTCGGACGACGATACTCTCCAAGCGAAAGCCCAAGTGAAAGCCCTTCAAGTGCGAACTCTGAGGACAGTCGGCGCAAACGCCGAAAGAGGGAAAGCTCATCCTCTAGTAACTCCTCGGACAACGAGGATAGCGAAACCGGGCTCTGGAAGTCCAGGAGGAAATATCGCGACCAGGAGGAGGAGGACATGTCCCTTCCGTGGCGCCGCCAAAAGGTAGATGCGTTCACTCGGCGCATCAGCAATTTCTCAGAAAATAAAAGGAGGCGCATGCCCGCCAATGTGAAAACCTATGATGGAACAGGTGATCCGGATGATCACCTAAAATTTTTTGAATCAGCCGCTACCATCGAGAACTAGCCACAACCTGTGTGGTGCCATATGTTCAATTCCACACTAGTAGGAAACGCGCGAAACTGGTTCAGTAAGCTTCCACATAGAAGCATAGATGGTTTGAAGAGTTGCGGAAGGCGTTCCGCCTAAACTTCACTCAAAGGAAGAAGTGCGCTAAAAACCCTGTTGAACTCGCCAGGGTGAAACAGCGCCAGGGGGAATCTACAAGCGCTTACGTGGAGCGCTTCAAAGATGAGTGCATACAGGTTAAGGCATGCCCCGAAGTGCTGAAGATCTCAGGGTTCATGAACGGGATCAATAACCCAGAACTCATTAAAAGGTTGAACGATAAGATCCCCCAAACCTTTGATGAACTTATGAAACGCACAAGGTCCTTCATCCAAGGAGAAGCCGCCGCGGCGGATAGCAAGAAAGGCTACTCAAACTATCGGTCACAGGAACAACCTCGAAGACAATCCACTTACCAGAGTAGCAACCGTAACAAGAACTACCGCTGCCAGGGGAGCGGACGGGATAATGACAGATATACCCCGCTAACCAAGACTCCAAAGGAGATATTCGCGACGGAAGGCGCGAACTTCCCAAGACCCCCACCAATGCGCACCCTTGAGGATCGGCGCGTGGGGAGTGGATACTGCGACTATCATGGACAGAAGGGCCACACTACCAATGGATGTGTCCAACTGCGCCAACTCATTGATAAACTAGTAAAAGAAGGCAGATTGGACCATTTGGTTAAAAACATCAAGGAGGGCAAGGATAAGCAAAAAACTGGGAATAAGAAAGAAGTACCCAAGGATAAGGCTGACACCATCTACATGATACAGTCATGGCAGCGAGTAACTAGGCAGAAGATCAGCCAAAAGTTTTCCCGTGGAAGTGAAATCTCTTTCCCCACCTTGACTGCGGACAACGCAGTGGTAGAGCCGCTCACCATTGAAATTAATGCAGGGGGTCATGATATCCACCGCATGTATATTGATGGAGGAGCGTCTGCAGACATAATGTATGAACATTGTTTCAAGCGACTGCGACATGAGATACGCAGTCAGTTAAGCCCTGTCACGACAGTGCTAACTGGTTTTACAGGAGAAAAGATATGGCCTATGGGGCAAATACGCTTACTAGTCAACGTTGGCAATAAGGAACACTCCGCGACAGCCTTGATGAATTTTATGGTGATCAAATCCCCTTCGCCATACAATGGCATTATCGGAAGACCAGGGATATCAGCCATACGCGCAGTACCGTCTACAGCACATGGGACGCTCAAATTCCCAGTGGAAGGAGGTATTGTTACTCTCTACAATGCCATTGTACCACCTAGAGAATGTAACACGATTACATGTGAGACGGCAGACAGTTCAGAGCAACGCGCACCTAAAGTACCAAACCTGGGGATTGCAATTCATCCTGACTACCCAGATCTAAAAGTATCGATTGGGGGATCGCTGTCTGATAAAGGCAGGGCAGCCATGTGCGCACTCTTGCAAAAGAATCTGGATATCTTGGCATGGGAACCAAAGCACATGACCGGTGTACCACGCTCAGTTACAGAACACAAGTTGAGAATCCGACAAGGATACTCTCCAGTACGTCATAAGAAGCGCGGCCAGGCTCCGGAGCGCGCACAAGCAATTCTGGCAGAAGTACACAAACTTGTGGAGGCAGGTATCATGCGAGAGGTCTATTACCATGACTGGCTGTCCAATCCAGTGATGGTCAAGAAGAGCGACGGTAGTTGGAGGATGTGCGTGGACTTCACAGATCTCAACAAGGCATGTCCACAAGACTGCTACCTGCTACCTGTGATAGACTGGAAGATAGAGTCTATGTGTGGATACCCTCTTAAATGCTTCCTAGACGCATACAAAGGATACCACAAAATCCAGATGGCTAAGGAAGATGAAGAAAAAACGGCCTTCCACACAAGCCAATGCGTCTATTGCTACACTAAAATGCCCTTTGGCTTGAAGAACGCAAGCGCCACCTACCAGCGACTGGTAGATAACGCATTTGAAAAACAGGTGGGCCGCAACCTAGAGGTTTACGTTGACGACTTGGTCATAAAAAGCCACACTGAGGATGAATTGGTGCGTGACATAGAGGAAACGTTTAAGACACTACGAGATATCAACATGAAGCTAAATCCTAAGAAATGCACTTTTGGCACTACAGAAGGCATGTTCCTTGGATATTTGATAGAGCCCGATGGCATCAAACCATGTCCAGAAAAAACTAAGGCTGTCATCCAACTTCCTTCACCGCGTACGTTGAAGGAAGTCCAATCTCTCAATGGAAAACTGGCCGGTCTAAATAGATTCTTGTCCAAATCAGCAGACAAGTCACTCCCTCTCTTCAAAACACTCAAGCAGTGTATAAAAAAGGGATATTTTCGGTGGACTACGGAGGCAGAAGAAGCCTTTATATAGCTTAAACAACACCTGACAGCCCTTCCCACGCTAGTCGCACCCCAACCAGGAGAAGAATTAATTATGTACTTATCTGTGACTCATGGAGCAGTCAGCGCGGTGCTGCTGACGGATAGGAATTCAGTACAAACACATGTGTATTTCGTAAGCAAAGCACTCAAGAAAAAGGAGATTAACTATAGTGCAATGGAGAAGTTGGTCCTAGCATTGGTATTCGCCGCCAAAAGACTGCAAAGGTACTTCCAAGCGCATCCAATAGCGGTAATTACAGATCAACCTATCAAGCAAATCATCTCTAAACCCGACGCATCGGGACGACTGCAGAAGTGGAGTGTGTTGCTAGGTGAGCATAACATCTCCTACAGACCACGTAATGCGGTTAAAGGGCAGATACTAGCAGACTTTATCATCGAAAAACCGGATACTGAGGACTTACCCTCACAATATAAGGTGGCAATACAAGACCCATGGATCTTGTTCACGGACGGATCTTCATGCGTGGATGGGCAGGAGCAGGCCTTATCCTCACAAACCCAGAGGGAATGAAATTCACTTACGCACTGCGTTTTGAATTCACATCGACAAACAATGAGGCAGAGTATGAAGCCCTAATCGCAGGACTGCGCATTGCAGCTCGAATGGGTGTACGCAACCTGGAAGCAAATGTGGATTCCCGGCTAGTGGCCAACCATGTGTTGGGCGAGTATGTGGCTAAAGAAGAAAACATGATCCAATACCTCGACAAGACCAAGTCACTAATCCAGAGTTGTAACCACTCGTAAATTTCCCTATTGATTTTTCGCGACTGTATTTTTTTTTCCTTTTCTTTTCGATCTATAATCACGACAAGTTAAGAATATTTTGACTTTTTATGCGATCACGAGCAACGTTGATAAACGAATAATACGAAATATTATATTTCTTGATATTTACTGATGATCAAATCACGCCAACGAGAGATCTCGATTACCGAGCCAGTACGCGTACCGACACCGCATCTATAATGGTTTAAATTTAATAATTATTTTTCAGAGTCAATAAATTTTATTTTGATGTTGTCTTATAAAAACATTTCTAAAGATACATTTTTCGCATTTACCAAACCAAAGTACCACGATTACACTTTACCTCAACGGGATACGAAATACACGAAATATAAATTAAACTAACTTTTTTCTCCCTTTTGACTCAGTTTGACCGAACCCTCCACACCCAAATTCACATGCCAACCTAAAATCTTGCACCAAGATAATGACATTACCATGTCTTAACTTTTAACCCAATTTAGTCACTTCTCTTTTATCACATTCAACAAAAGGCAAGTCAATGTGTTCCCTTGATCCCCATATGTCATGCGTGTAATCAACCAAAGATTTATTTTTTTCTCTTCCGTGAACGAGACCCAACAAAGCACACCTTAGCATCTTTTGTAGCATGTGTGTGGGATCCTAGGAGACAAGAAACCTAGACTAGACCAACCTACTCTATATTTCCTTTTGACCTAAACCCTAATGACTTGACCTTACCATGTGATTCAAGCATGCTCTTTGAACCATCCTTATCACTCAACAATTAGGACAACACAAAATCAAGCCATCCCTTGGCTGCCATAATACGCATGCTCCAAACATCAAACAAACTCCATCTTCTTTTTCATACCATCTTCCTCTATATAAACTCCTAAGACCCTTGTTAAACTCACCAACTCACACACTTCACTTTTAAATTTTCACTCACAACACTCTTATCACAAACCCATTTCTATCGAGCTAGAGAAGGAAGATAAACGCCCACTGTGGAATCTAAGGAAGAAAATCTCATAGCATTGATCTCACTCATAAGCCTTAAGGAGTCCTTTGGTTAAACTCATCACGGGTATAATTCTTTAGAATATATAGTCGGGTTACGGTCTAAACTTTGGCAAGCAGAAGGGTCACGAGTTGGGTATTTAAGTCTAAGTTAATCTTATACGACATCTACGCTCGTCTCTAACACTCACTGTGAGCATGTAACTCTCTTCTACTTCTTTATTTTTATGCATGCATATACGTAAATTAGTGGCATGTTAATATGTTGAAGAAACTCAAACACTTTGTTTTGTTTCCTTTCAACTACACACGCATGTCCATATATATACATTCACTCAATACATGCTATTAAAATACAAAATATGTTATGTTAGTAAGGCTTGTGTGAAGTCTTCTTTTCCATAAAACTTGTACACGAACAGACTTAAACCATAGAAACATATAACAAAGTGAAACGCAAGTAACAGACCATAAATACTAAGGGAATGTAAACAATAACACGAAAGTGTCTAGTGGCACACTGGTTCGGGCGTTAGACCTGAAACGAGAGGTCACGTGTTCGATTCATGCTGATGACGGTTTTGCCACATTCTTTTTGTTACTCTTTTACAACTTTCACAATTTGGCAATTTAAGCTCCCCCTATTTGTATCACTTGCCAATTTACTTAGAACTTTTATAAAGATGAAAACTTACATTAAAAATTTATATTTTCAAACCCCCAACTTTAACCAACTTAACATTTCCTAAAAAATTTTACAAATTTTAAAATGTATACTAATATTTACAACTTCAATCCTTAAGTTTGATGCATTTGACACTTTTCATCCTAAAATTTTTATAAGTTTAGTAAACCTATATATGTTACTCCTTTCTCATTAAATAAATATGTTTTATATAACGACTTTATAAAAACAATTATTTTGATGACCTAGTGTTCATAACGAGAAGTATTACGTCAATAACTAACTAAATCTATAATAAATAATTATAAGTATATAATTATACAAAATCGTTATCCAATATCGACACACCTTAAAAAGGAAATAAACCAAACGTTATCATTATTCTGAGACTTGCCATCTCGTTCTTAGGTTCCGGGTAGGAGCCACTGCTTCATCACACTCGATCTCTTTGTGCTTTATTCACCGAGCTGCTAAGGTGAGTTTATAGCCCCACTTTTACACTTATTTACTTGCTTTATAAAACTATGGGGTAACAACCTTGAATCCCAACTATGCTACCGTTAGTTCTCTTTGGGGAGGCGCGATTGTTATGAATAGATCTATTGGGGATGACACCCCCGTTCGAGTTTGACCGGATAGGCAAACGTCGGGCGTATATCATATCGTATTGATTGAGTGTACTGGAAATACACTTGCTGGGCTTTTATTTATCATGCTTCTAGATGCATGCACACTGTCGTAGTTTCGGTCGCATGAACTTGGTATTAGCGTAATAGACTTTTTGCATATAGTGTCATTCACGGAGATGCTATATGTGCAACTGTGGTCCAACTTGAAAACTTGATTATTTAAACCTATGAACTCACCAACCTTTGTGTTGACATTTTAGCATGTTTTTCTCAGGTTTACTTCTTGGCGTGGGCAATGGCAAAGGAATTCGTTGAAGACTGGCATCCGAAGTGTTTCCAAATATTCTAATACAAATTTTAATGGGACAACATATATTTTTATGGGCTTTACTTCCGCACTTTGAAACAATGATGTAAAACTATTTCTTAAATTAATCTTTATTTTAAAAATGGAATAAAATTTTCATTCTTTATTGCCTTGTGTTGTGTATATTGATTTAGTAGCACCCCATGACCCGAACGCTTCCGCTGTGAAATTTTGGGGGTGTTACAGATTGGTATTCAGAGCCAAGGTTATAGAGAATTAGGTATTTTTCAAAACCTAAACTATAACCAAATTTTCCTAAAAACACTTCAACGCCCCCACAGCTGCCGATGTCTGCCATGCCTTGCCTACTGTTACACGATGTAGTCGTGCTATGTGTTACTGATGTATCTTAGGTTCGTATAAGCTCTTATTTGAATTAAATTAGTTATTTCTCAATGTCATTAAGTTTCTTAATTAACTCACATTTAAACTTTAAGACTGTTCTTGTTTGATTGGGTTGCGAAGTTTAAATGTGTATAGGCTCATTCTCATTTAAACTTTAAGGCTGTTCTTGTTTGATTGGGTCGCGAGGTTTAAATGAGAATAATGTTGATGTAACAAACTTAATGAGATTAAGGAATAATTAACGTAAGGAGAGTGTAGAGTAGACTACGAATGCTTATACTTGTTACCCCTCTATGTTAAACTGTATAACATGCCCACTATTACAATATCGCACTATGCTATGCCCCTAACTGCTTCTATGTTATTTCTTTATGTAACATACAACTACTTGCTTTATTTTAATTTCACACATATATTTAAACCACCTCTGTCACTGGTCACGATCTCTTATGGCACTCTTATGCTCTATCCTTCGTAACCTCATACGACTCTGTTCTTTCTGTTTTGAAGTCAACTATCGTACTCTTTTATGAAACCGCGTTGTATTCCGTTTAATGAATCCTTTATCTATTGTTCACTATCACCTCACGTCACCGAATCTTTCTTGAACGACTAGCCTCTTTTCCCATATCACGTTTTAAGTATAAATACTCACATCTCGTCACCGTATCGACCTCGACGATTCTCGCATCGTAAACCACGAGGACGTGGTTTCTTTTAAGGAGTAGGTACTGTAACCACTCGTAAATTTCCCTATTGATTTTTCGCGACTGTATTTTTTTTCTTTTCTTTTCGATCTATAATCACGACAAGTTAAGAATATTTTGACTTTTTATGCGATCACGAGCAACGTTGATAAACGAATAATACGAAATATTATATTTCTTGATATTTACTGATGATCAAATCACGCCAACGAGAGATCTCGATTACCGAGCCAGTACGCGTACCGACACCGCATCTATAATGGTTTAAATTTAATAATTATTTTTCAGAGTCAATAAATTTTATTTTGATGTTGTCTTATAAAAACATTTCTAGAGATACATTTTTCGCATTTACCAAACCAAAGTACCACGATTACACTTTACCTCAACGAGATACGAAATACACGAAATATAAATTAAACTAACTTTTTTCTCCCTTTTGACTCAGTTTGACCGAACCCTCCACACCCAAATTCACATGCCAACCTAAAATCTTGCACCAAGATAATGACATTACCATGTCTTAACTTTTAACCCAATTTAGTCACTTCTCTTTTATCACATTCAACAAAAGGCAAGTGAATGTGTTCCCTTGATCCCCATATGTCATGCGTGTAATCAACCAAAGATTTATTTTTTTCTCTTCCGTGAACGAGACCCAACAAAGCACACCTTAGCATCTTTTGTAGCATGTGTGTGGGATCCTAGGAGACAAGAAACCTAGACTAGACCAACCTACTTTATATTTCCTTTTGACCTAAACCCTAATGACTTGACCTTACCATGTGATTCAAGCATGCTCTTTGAACCATCCTTATCACTCAACAATTAGGACAACACAAAATCAAGCCATCCCTTGGCTGCCATAATACGCATGCTCCAAACATCAAACAAACTCCATCTTCTTTTTCATACTATCTTCCTCTATATAAACTCCTAAGACCCTTGTTAAACTCACCAATTCACACACTTCACTTTTAAATTTTCACTCACAACACTCTTATCACAAACCCATTTCTATCGAGCTAGAGAAGGAAGATAAACGCCCACTGTGGAAGCTAAGGAAGAAAATCTCATAGCATTGATCTCACTCATAAGCCTTAAGGAGTCCTTTGGTTAAACTCATCACGGGTATAATTCTTTAGAATATATAGTCGGGTTACGGTCTAAACTTTGGCAAGCAGAAGGGTCACGAGTTGGGTATTTAAGTCTTAGTTAATCTTATACGACATCTACGCTAGTCTCTAACACTCACTATGAGCATGTAACTCTCTTCTACTTCTTTATTTTTATGCATGCATATACGTAAATTAGTGGCATGTTAATGTGTTGAAGAAACTCAAACACTTTGTTTTGTTTCCTTTCAACTACACACGCATGTCCATATATATACATTCACTCAATACATGCTATTAAAATACAAAATATGTTATGTTAGTAAGGCTTGTGTGAAGTCTTCTTTTCCATAAAACTTGTACACGAACAGACTTAAACCATAGAAACATATAACAAAGTGAAACGCAAGTAACAGACCATAAATACTAAGGGAATGTAAACAATAACACGAAAGTGTCTAGTGGCACACTGGTTCGGGCGTTAGACCTGAAACGAGAGGTCACGTGTTCGATTCATGCTGATGACGGTTTTGCCACATTCTTTTTGTTACTCTTTTACAACTTTCACAATTTGGCAATTTAAGCTCCCCCTATTTGTATCACTTGCCAATTTACTTAGAACTTTTATAAAGATGAAAACTTACATTAAAAATTTATATTTTCAAACCCCCAACTTTAACCAACTTAACATTTCCTAAAAACTTTTACAAATTTTAAAATGTATACTAATATTTACAACTTCAATCCTTAAGTTTGATGCATTTGACACTTTTCATCCTAAAATTTTTATAAGTTTAGTAAACCTATATATGTTACTCCTTTCTCATTAAATAAATATGTTTTATATAACGACTTTATAAAAACAATTATTTTGATGACCTAGTGTTCATAACGAGAAGTATTACGTCAATAACTAACTAAATCTATAATAAATAATTATAAGTATATAATTATACAAAATCGTTATCCAATATCGACACACCTTAAAAAGGAAATAAACCAAACGTTATCATTATTCTGAGACTTGCCATCTCGTTCTTAGGTTCCGGGTAGGAGCCACTGCTTCATCACACTCGATCTCTTTGTGCTTTATTCACCGAGCTCCTAAGGTGAGTTTATAGCCCCACTTTTACACTTATTTACTTGCTTTATAAAACTATGGGGTGAGAAACATGCAAAACTCTTTTCGGACCCGAAACTGAAAACACTATTACGTGAAACAACCTTGAATCCCAACTATGCTACCGTTAGTTCCCTTTGGGGAGGCGCGATTGTTATGAATAGATCTATTTGGGATGACACCCCCGTTCGATTTTGACCGGATAGGCAAACGTCGGGCGTATATCATATCGTATTGATTGAGTGTACTGGAAATACACTTGCTGGGCTTTTATTTATCATGCTTCTAGATGCATGCACACTGTCGTAGTTTCGGTCGCATGAACTTGGTATTAGCGTAATAGACTTTTTGCATATAGTGTCATTCACGGAGATGCTATATGTGCAACTGTGGTCCAACTTGAAAACTTGATTACTTAAACCTATGAACTCACCAACCTTTGTGTTGACATTTTAGCATGTTTTTCTCAGGTTTACTTCTTGGCGTGGGCAATGGCAAAGGCATTCGTTGAAGACTGGCATCCGAAGTGTTTCCAAAGATTCTAATACAAATTTTAATGGGACAACATATATTTTTATGGGCTTTACTTCCGCTGTTTGAAACAATGATGTAAAACTATTTCTTAAATTAATCTTTATTTTGAAAATGGAATAAAATTTCCATTCTTTATTGCCTTGTGTTGTGTATATTGATTTAGTAGCACCCCATGACCCGAACGCTTCCGCTAGGAAATTTTGGGGGTGTTACAAGAGTTTCGACAGGTTTACCATCAAGCAGGTTCTTAGAGGGGAAAATCGAAAGGCGGATGCACTAAGCAAGATTGCATCCACAAGCTTTGCACACCTGTCAAAACAAGTGTTGGTGGAGACGTTGAAGTGCAAGTCCATCTCAGAGATGGAAATATCCACGGTAATAGAGGAGGAAGGTCCTACGTGGATGACACCAATAAGGGAATTCATAAGCAAGGGCGTCTTGCCCCAAGAGCAGAAGGAAGCCCGAAGAATACGGCGCACAACGCAGAGGTTTGAACTTCGAGACGGTATACTATATCGACGCTCCTTTCTGCAACCATGGCTCCGCTGTGTCGGCCCCCTACAAGCAAATTATGTACTCAGGGAAATCCATGCCGGTTCATGCAGCATGCATTCAGGACCACGATCCGTGGTGGCGCGCGCCTTACGGTCAGGATATTATTGACCCACCATGCACCATGATGCGCGGGAATTAATAAGAAAATGCGGCGATTGCCAGGTTCATAGACCTGTTCCGCGCCAACCACAACAGGAGCTAATGCCTATCACGGCGC